>JAKIXB010000014.1:600000-903265 GCA_021642125.1 Nothophoma quercina | reverse complement strand
ACCCTAACCCTAACCCTAACCCTAACCCTAACCCTAACCCTAACCCTAACCCTAACCCTAACCCTAACCCTAACCCTAACCCTAACCCTAACCCTAACCCTAACCCTAACCCTAATTAAAGTGTAGCACTAGTAAGTAATTATTAGTCTCTAGCTAAGATTCCTCTACAACGTAACTAGCTATTAGACTAGGAACTTAACTTAACTACTAAGCCTTAGTTACTCTAGCATCTCCTACTTAACTAACTAGTTTAAATCTTAAAATAGCTTGCTATTATTAGATAACAGGGTTGCTAGCTCTATTTATATCTAGCTATAGTTGTCTAGAAGGACAACATCCTCTTAGTTAGCACGCAGCTAGATACGTAAATGTAAAGAAAGTATATCTACCTTTTAAGTTAGCTTATTACTTAGTTAGCACGTTTAGGGGCTAAAACCTTTATTATAGATGCTATATACTTACTACTACTCCTCCTCTAGCAGCCTGCAAAGCCGCAGGTACTCTTTAAAAGCTTTAATATAATAGTAACTAGTAATAAGCTCTATATCTGCTCTAATTACGCTTATCTAACCCTTAAATAATAGCTACTTTAAATCTCTATCTTTAGCGCCCTCTGCTGCAGCAGTAGTAGTCTAAGCCTACCTTTTTTTACTTATATAGGCTAGCATCTGCTGCACTTACGCCTTAGAGTAAGTAACCTGCAGCCTATAGGTTACGTCTTATTAGAGGACGCCTACCTTATTAAAAATCTAGTAGAGGCGATGCTTGTAGGCCTAGTTAATAGGTCTATTTAAACCTATACTCTATTCTAAAGTAAGCTTGTTAATTAGAAACCTCGCTGTTGCTAGCAGGTATAGCGTAGCTTAGTTATAGATAGAATCTACTTCTTTTATCCCTTTAATAGTTGTACGTCGCTTTTTTCCTATCTTAGTAGAGATATCCACGCTTTTACGCTTTATTATAGCTTTGCTTTAGTTAGAGGTAGAAGGTTAGAAAGACTAGCATCTCTAATTATAAGACTTTTAAGTAAAAGACTTGCAAGTTATTAGATTTATTAAGTTAGTTAAGATTTAGCGAATCCTAGCATAGACTTCTTTGCCCCTAGGGGTAAGCAATACCTAGATTTATTAGCCCTAGCTAGCTGTTTCTATAAGGGTTAGCTTTTGTTCCTTGCCCTTAGGGGCAGCTTCTCTTCCTTTGCCCCTAGGGGCAAGAGCAAGATCTCTGCAAATTAGTATACTCTAAGCCTAGAGAGCAAGAATCATAGCTGTGTATTTAATAATAAGGAGAGCTAGGCTAGAAATAAGATTCTTAACAAATAAACTGCTGCTACAGAGTAAATAATAAGAAGAGTAGATATTATAATATCTAGAATTAAATTAAAGGAGTATACGTAGTTAGATGCATTCTTTCTATATAGAGGGAAGTATATAGAATAATAAATATAACAAGCAACTAAAGGAAATACCTTTAAATAGTATATAAATATCTTTGCTTATCTATTGTAATCTACTCTTATAGCTAATACTTTAAGTTATTCTATATAGGAAAGCACTTAAATTATAGCTATAGGCTAAGGATAACGCAACGCTCCTACTTTATAAGTAGATTTACACTTAGTGTCTACTAAACTGCTAAGCTTAGAGCTTGCAGGTTGTTATAAAATAAATCTAGTTTATCTAGCTCTGCAAATAACATGCCCCTATAAGTAGCTAAAAGGTATAATTAGTACTCTTTATAGGACTAGCTTGCGTACGTGCATAAGGGATACATAACATCTATAGCTATAGGCTTATAGCCTCTACTCCTTAGAAATCCTAAATATGCCTTCTATCCCTTCTAGTAGTATTACTTAATAATGTAACTATAAAGCTTATCTAAGGGCTTACGCTAGGCGTAAATGTAAAATAAACATCTTAGCATTAGATAAACGTAATAGAGGCTAAGTCTTATAGCTAGTGTGTCCTGCTAAGTGTATAGAGTTAATATGTCTCTTATAAGGCTTACTGCGCAACTACAGCTAGGGCACAGAAAAAGAGCTTCTTTATTATAACTAGTAAGTATATAGGCTATAGCCTTATCTTTTTAAGTAAACCTATTCTTGCCTATATATTAACAGCACTATATAGTATATAAGAATTTATAAGCAGTACTATGCTTCTTTTAATAGTAAAGAAGTTTAGTGTAGCGCTTAAATATCTATAATATACATCTATTAGTAGTACATATCTAGTCTAGTGATTTATTTAAAGTACATAAGGTTATTATAGGAGCTAATATTATGCTCTTTAACTTAGACCTACTCTGCCCTTCTATTAGCTTGCATTTTTTTTTTTTATCTACCTATTATTAGGCTGTGCAGGAATAGGGTTCTTGCTCTAGACTAGCCTAAAGATATTATCTATTAGTCCTTTAAGTATTACTATCTAATTAACATCTTTAAGATGCTCTTAAGCTAAGATAAAGTTTATTTCCTAGTTAAAGGCACTAATATAGTCTAACATAATTGGCTATATGCATCCTTAGTAAAAAGGGCAATAACAAGGCTAAGAGGTGGTAAGGTAAACATAGTAGGCTAAGCTAGGGTATTTAATACTTAGTCGCAGCTATAGGATAAAGAGGAGGATAAGTAAGAAGGTACTAGGGATACTGTCTTTATATACTTCGCACTAGTAGAAGGGCGCGATACTATCTTATAAAGGCATAGACCTAATCTAGCATAGCGCATTACTTATATCTTTTTATCCCCCTAAAAGGCTATCTATTGTTGTAATAAGCTTAGTACTCTTCTTTTTAATACTAAACTATGCTCTTAAGTTTAATAGCTTAAATAATCTTCTAAACTAAATATATTAAGTGTAGTCTTTTATGTTTCCTTTAGTATTCTTACTATTTACTACTTACTTTAATAACAGCAGCTATGCGGCTTTAATCTATAGCTAGTGCTTCTTTAGAATATAGAGAGCATCTTAACTATTAAGAGGGAAGATTAGAGTAAGCTCTAAACATGTTTATTAAGTATAGTTAGAGGTTGCATTAGTTGTGTGTACTAAGCCTTTACCCCTAGGGGTAAGCACTGCTCTATAGCTTAGTTCGCTACTACTAGTCCTTGCCCCTAAGGGTAACCACTATTTTCGCCCCTAGGGGCAACCTAACCCTACTCTATTAGTACAGTTTAGGGATATAGTATAGCGATAATATAACTCTATCTAGTAATAATAGCGTTAACTACCTCTTTCTATATACCTTAAAACTTAGCTATTATACCTATTATTTGCTAAAGCTGCGCCGTTGTGTCTATCTTCCTTAATTAGCCCTATTAGTTAATCCTTGCCTTATCTACTTTAGTTTTAAATAGTACTCTCTTCTACTTCTTGTACTTGCTACCATCCTTACTATTAACCTAAAATCCTAAAAATTAGTGCTACTCTATACTTAACATGTAGAACTACTACTACTTATCTACTATAGTGCCTACTTACTCTATAATCCCTTGCGCGTATATTATGCCTACTATATACGTTATATACCTAGCTTACATATTAGTAATTACTAACTATACATTCTCCTCCTTTTATACCTTGTTCTTATCTCCCTTATCTGCGTAAAACGCAGCTAACCTACGTAAAAACTACTAGCTAATACTAATAGTAATCTTGCAGTATACTATAATAGTTAACTCTAAACCTATTCTAGTCCTACTCTTACGCTTTAATACTTTCTTAAACTAGTTACCTATTTACTTGCGCCTACTTAGGTCTACTAGCTATATATGTAATAATATTACCTCCTTCTCCTACACTATTACTTCTAACTACTACTAGAATAGTAATATTAACTATATATAATGTACTACTAGCTTACTTACCTTACGCAGTAAATACTAGTAGATAATCTTAATGTTACTACTTATATAGTAGCCCTTATAATACTATATAGTAATAACTACTATACTATCCTTAATAAATATATTATAGTAACCCCCCTTAACTATATTACTATATTAAACGCTACCTAGCTCTAGCTACCTTGCTAGCTGCCTATACGCTATATATATTAACATAGCTAACTTCTCTCTAAATACTACTACGTAATCTATATACTACTTTACCTTATATATATTAACGCCTAATCGCGCTTCCTACTTAACAAACTTATCCCTAATAGCCGCGTTCTTCCTTACTTGCTTAAATAACTAACTCTTGCTATTAACGGGCATGCAGGTATAATAGTCCTTTAAAAAGTTCTACCTAGGCTACTTATTAGTTAGGTTGTTGCGCAAGCTATCTTATAGCATACTAGGTATAGGCTTATTACTTATACTACTGTTAAATAATAGCTTATCTATTAATAGTTACTAGCTCTCTATTACTAGTCTGTAAATTATGCTGTAGAACTAAGCTATGCTAAACTATAAATCTTTATATAATAACTCTTCCCTTTTAACCTACTCTACGTGCCTATGTAATGTTATATTATAATAGATCTTTAATCTATACGTCTATAAATCTAATATCTACTATATTAGGCTATAGCTGCTATACACTATAAACTAGGCTATTATCTCTTATATAAACTATAAACATCCTTTATACTAGTATTAAGGTAGGCTACTATTACTCTTATACGCGCTATTACTATTAAAGCTGTCTAATTAGTCTCCCCTACTATTACTAGACGCACCTAACAACTTTAATACCTATTATACAACTATAAATCGCGCTACCTTAATAACAGCTAATAAAATAAGTAGATACTATTTAGCGCCCTTCTATCTATCTTCCTTAATGCCTAATATAGCTAATATATATACTAACGCGCAGTTATACTCCCTACGTATAATCTTCTAGCTTATTAATGTAATATAAAACTTTAAACACACCTACTAGATGCTTATTAACTTAGTTAGCTTAATAATAGTGTTAGTAGCTATATCTTAGACTATCTCTATCTTGTTAATGCCTTTATTAACCTTATCTACTATACCCTCTTCTCTATTATCTACGTTTATCTTTTCTCCTTCCTCTTCTTACTCCTCATCCTCCCCTCTTATAACACTCTTAGCTTCCTAGATAAACGCCTCCTACGCGTCCCGCTGCTAGCGCATAAACTAGTACTAGGGGCTCTTCTATATGTGCTCGCGCTAGGTGCGTATAAAAAACATTACTATCTGCTATTATAGCTGTATATGCTTAATAATTAACTACTTGTCTATATATAGCTATAATAGCTAGTATCATGTTTAGTGCTTTTCTGTCTAGATAGCCTCTAGCTACATAAACACGCTAATATAGTAGATAATAGACGTTTAACTAAACTATACTAATCTATCTATTACCTCCTATATTACTACCTTTACGGGCTTAGCCTGCTACTCCTACCTAGAATTAGGCTCTACTATAGGCTCTTTAATATAAGCTAACAACTTTAGCTACTTTATGCTAACTAAATATAGTAGCTACTGCGTCTACTCTAGCTATAGGTTTACCTTATTATACTCTTCTACCTAAATAGTATTCTACGCCTGCGTTTTAATATTAGCTTATACCTTAGCTATCTTCTTGCCTACCTGTGCCTACGCTGCATTGTTATTAATAGGCACTACCTTTAGGTTACCTTTACTAGACTGCTAGACCTAGAAATACTACAACCTCTAACCCTAGACTAATAAACGCTAATAATACACTTTCTTATAATGCTAGCTAATATAGTTTTAAATGCTCTTCTACTATACTTAAGTTAGGCATCTACTTTTCCCTACTACTAACTACTTATAAGCATCCTGCTAATGCTTCCTTATTACCTCTGTGCTTTTAAATACTTAGTAGTAATAATCTAGGTTATTTTAGCACATTAATTTATTCTTATACATAGGTAACTAATAGATAAGCTTAATTATCTAGCTAGGCATCTCTAACTTACTAGCATACTAGATTAAACTAGCCTAACTACTTACTTCTTCTACTATAGCTTAGGCTTGCTTCTACTTTATAGGATAGGCGCGCTACATATAGCGCTTAATCTAGCTAAGTAAAATACTATGTTTATACTCTTTATATATAGCTAACGCGTACTTTACTAAATACTTAAAATGCTTGCTTATAATACTACTCTCTGCTATAGTAGTATAATAGCTCTAATAATAATATATTAACCTTATAGTATAGTGTAAACTAACTTGTTAAAATTTACTACCTACTATAGTAGACTCTATAATATATATTATGTTATAGACGCGTCTTCTACCTGCATGCGTAATATAGCTAAACGCATATCTAGCGTTAATAGTTATTACTTGCTATCTTAAATTAGCTCTAAACCTAGTTTTCTAGGGTTATACAACGTTACCCTAACTACAAACACAAAACCCTAACATAATTAACTATATTACTTATAAGGCTATAGCTTAGTTTTAATGCGCAACTTAACGTGCTAATTACTATATTTTAATTTTAAAGCTATTAGTCTACAGGAACCTAACTAGTCTAGTACCTTAAAGATATCTAGTACTAGCCCCCCGTAACGCACTATACGCAGGCAGATCTAAATATTATAGCACGCAATAAATAGGATAAGGGCTAATACTATATAGGGCCCTAGAATAGTACTATATTTTACTATACCTATAGGTAAAACTCTTAGCGTTACTATATAAAGTACGTAAGAATTAAGTTTATATAAAGTAGTTCTCTACCTAAGTGTAAAATAGCTGTAATTTAGTAGTGTTAAGGTTATACGTAGGATAGTAAAAACACTTTACCTAAAAAGGGGTAAACCCTAACGCTAAGCCTATCTTGCCGCGATTTAGTGTCCTCTACGCAGTATTATATTAGTTAGGTCTTTATTACCCTAATTCTCCTCTTCTAAAGTTTTTCATTCTTAATAAGGTGTTTATAAAGATTAGTAGGTTTACTATATTTATTTACGTTAGTAGTAAAGTTTATTCTATTATTTACATTCTTCTTAATATATTAGCGCTTTACTATAAGCTTCTCCTAGTTTATTACTTGATATACTAGAAATATTATAGATATGTTTTAATTTATTTTATTTTATAATATAGTATTAGTGCTTAGCTTTAAACATCTTGCTTATTCTTATTAGAGGCCTTAATATAGTTGTTATTAGCTCTAGGTCTAGAATTCTCTAGTAGAGGTCCTTCTTCTTTAGTAAGTACTTCCTATTTCTTACTATTATTAGTATTCTTGTTTATACAACTACTAGTTAGTATATTCAACTATTAAAACACTTAGTTCTTCTTTTAATAGTTGCTAGCAATATAGCCTTACTTACTATAATTATAATAAGTAAGTAAAGACTTATGCTTCTCTTTACTAATATTATTACAGTATCCTAGTCCTCTATTAAGGTTTAAGAGGTTTATAGCTTCTAGTCTATAGTATCTTCTTTACGTGTTATTGTAGATATTTTAGCTAGTACTTAACTAATAGTAGTTACCTTATTATCCTAATTAAAGGTTATTATTCCTCTATAAGTTACCTTAAGATAGTAGGTAAGATACTATAATAACAGCCCTTATGTATAGGTCCTCTTATAGTCCTTATTAGAGGTTAAATAACCTAATATTAATACTAATAGCTTTAAACAATAAAGTGTTAAATGTATTAGTAGTAGTAGTAGTAGTAGTAGTAGTATATGTTAGTTGTTCTTTAAAGTTTAGCTTTAAGACTTATCTAGATAGAGTTGTTAACGTATTATAATTCTAGCCTATAAACATTACTCTATCTTAGAAAAGTATAATAGTTAGTAGTAGATATAGTTTATTAGATATATTAAATCCTATTATATAAGATATTTAGTTAATTATATACTTTTAATGCTTAGTAAGTCTATTTTTTAGATATCTTAAAATCCTTAATTTATCGTTTAATCTTACCTAACTATTCTTTTCTATAGTAATAGCAGATATATAGCTTAATCTATATAAAAACTTAACCCTTTTAAAGGGACGTAATAAAAGTTATATACTTATCTCTAAGAATATAGTTTCTAAAGAATAATAAGAATAGATTAAACTTTGTAAGCTAGTCTTATAGCTTCTTATAAGTTCTATTAGAGAACTTAGGTTTAGCTATAAGGTAAATACCTATAATAGTAGAGGTTATTATATTATCTATATCAAGATTACTATAAGCCTAGTTATAAGATATATTAAAGTTGCTAGAGGTAGTATAAGATCCTAAGATAGTACCTATCTAAGAGGTGTTTAAAGTGTTAAAGTTATACTAGACGAAGTCTAAAAATATACCAGTTTAAAGTTAGGTCTTAAGAATGAATTCGTTTAAGATTAGGTAGGGATAATACCTAGATAAAGTCTAATATAGTATTAGAGAGTAATAGAAGAGTAACGTACTATATAGCTTGAATATTAATTAGAGTTAAGATTCCAATAATAAACTATATTAATAAAGTTTAATATAAACTATAAGGATTAATTTCCTATATACTACATACTTAAGAGATATATATAGTGTTCTCTTAATTTCTTGCTTTCTAGAGAGCAAGAGATAAAGAGATTAGTTTATACTTTCTCGTTTATAGTTTAAAGAGAGATTAAGAGAGTATAAGTTATATACTCTTTTATATTACCTTACTAATAAGACTAACCCTTCTTATACTATAATAGAAAGTAGGGCTAGGCTGTAATAGATCTTAATAACTATATAGCTTACGTATATAGCCTAACTCTCTAGGTTCTATAGGTACTCTAATAACTATGTATTAATCTTATTCTACTTTACGCTCTATAGCTAGTGTCTAAGTTCTTGTAGAAGCATAGCTAATCTCTTAATACTTTTTTTAATTTATGCTTTTACTAGCTAAGCAGCTAGCTTAAGCTTATACTTGCTTTTATTCAGGGCCTAGGCTTAATAGGCTAGATAAATAAGATTTTAACCTTTAAAGAACTTTAACTAGCCTGTCTGCTTAAACTATCCTATCTTATAAGTTTTTATAGCTTTTTCTAGCGATTCTATCTCTTACTTATTTTTTTATTATATTAGTTTATACTTAGTAAGCTACTTTCAACCTATAACTTTAATAATAATATCTTAAGTGTTTTTTACCTTAGCTATTTTAATAATAGAATAATTCTAACATCCTCCTATATAAAAGAAACTCTATAATTTAACAGTCTTATAGAGTAAGCTTTTTTCATCTACCTATACTTTCTAGTAATCTTTTTCATGGTACTTATATATCTTATTTTTTTTTAGAGTTATCTAGCTATATATTCTATACTATATACTATTAAGTAAGTTCTCTAGGTTTTTTATTAGCTATATAGGTTCATCTAGACCCTTAATTATACTTAGAGTAATAGCCTTAAATAAACTAAAGCGCTTAATAATCTTCTACTATAATAAAGTAAGTATAGTTTAGTTTTTATAGAGATGCATAGTAAGACTTATAACTACTATATAGTACTACGGATAGATAATAATACTAAAGTCTTGAAAAAAGCAGATTATATTATTATAATTACTACGTTCAAGCTATTAGGGCTACTTATAGAAGTTTATGGTATTATCTTTACTCCTACTTATATTATTTACCTTTTAGGGTATTCTTACTTAGCTATCCTAAATAAGCTCTATTACGTAGAAACTTCAATCCTATTTACCTTAATAGTACTATACTTTACTTGATCTATAGAAAGAATTATTAGCATTACTATATAAAGTATATAAAAATTAAGTTTATAGAAGATATTTCTTTTTGAAAGTGCAAAATATTTACAGTTTAGTAGTGTTAAGATAAAGTAGGGAATACCTAAAATAGATTAATAGGAAAAGGGCTAACTCTAACGCTAAGCTTTTTTTACTATAGGTTACTATCTACCCTAGGGCCTTATATTAGGTAGGCTATAGTGTTACTAATAGCTATACTAAATTATTCTAGGCCTTTTAATATATACTCTATTACTACTATTTAAAGTATTCTAATTCCTTAAGATGTTTATATATAAATATCTTATAATACTACTTTACTAGGTACTCTCTAATATCTAATACTTATATATTAGTTAATATAAATAAGCTACTATATTATAACTTGTTTCTTATACTATTCTCTTTACAATAATTTATTTCTCCTCTTAACTTTTACTATAATTACCTTCTAGGGGCTTACTTTCCTATATAGCGAATCTATTAAGTAAAATATAATATTACTACTTTAGCTATTATAAGAGTAAATCTATAAAGTTAGAGATAATATATTAGTTACTAAATATAGAGAAGAAATTATTATAAGTCCTTAGGCTTAGGTAGCTTAATACTAGTTTAGAAAGAAGTAAGTAGTATATTATATATTCTTACTCTCTTCTAGAGCCTATTTTAGTTACTAGATCTTATCTAATAATTACTTATTATATAACTATCTCTATTTACTATCTAATAGTTAATACTATAATACTCTACTCTACTATATATAGCTCTATAACCTTATTATATAAGTGCTTATTAGGGTATTTAGTATACATTATACAAAATTGTGTATTATGCACATAGATATAGTATAAAGCTATAAAGAAGGCTAAGCTAGAACGAAATTGCAATCGCGTGCATTTGCTAACAGCGTGTGCATTAAGTGCACGGACTCGATATTGGCACAGCTACGTTAGCGCAGACCGGTCAACAATGCGGGGAAGGTGTAAGCCCTAGTTAGCCAATGCCACTCAGCAAGGCAGACATATACCCTAGCACTTCATTATTCAGGTCATGCACATCCCATCTCGCAGCTTCCAGGCTTCGAGAACCGCTTCGTGCTCCTGCGATACCTACCCTGCAATACCCACCCGGTGTATCATCCCCTCCACACACGAATGCCGTCGATGGCGTCAACTCGAGCTAAGCTACAATGCGAAAACGAAACAGCAACTACTACATTCTCAGTATCACACATCCACCATTGACGCACTCAACCATGCGACACCGAATCACCGATGTACCCGTGGCATACGTTAGCGTGCAAAGTAGGTGTGATGTTGCCGAACCAAGACTGACCCTGTGCAAATGCCCCACACCGGTGAGCGCAAGTGGTGAAGCTTCCCGTATCTATGTATGATGTTTCTTGAAGTAGCTGTCTGTGTATCTTCCAGTCACGAAAGGCCACGCTTCTTCTTCGCCTATGCTTATCGAAAAACTCGGTCGTATACATCGTCGACACTGTCTCTACCACCATTATGATTTACACTAAGCTTAATGATGACCGAGAGGAGATACGATTACTACGATTCGAACAGACCTTAGCTCTTGATAGCTCATGCGAGATTCTTCGTTTGTCCCTCGAAAAAGTCTCGCTGAAAGACCTCAGTGATGACTTTTCCAGCCATGCGAACGGCGGTGAACCGTACGCGGACTGGAACGACGCTTTCTTCCCTCACATCGAATACCGTCGTGCACTTCTGAACGGACAAGACAGCGCTCTGCAGCACGTGCAGCACGTGCCGCTCCAAGTCCAGTCATCTACCCGCTTCGTCTGGGGTGATTACGAAGCTCTTTCCTACACCTGGGGTGACGGAACACAAAAGGTGCATGTTCAAATAAACGGCGTCTTGAAACAAGTTTCAAGTGCTCTTGAAGCTGCTCTGCGTATGCTTCAGCGCCTGCCGGAGACCCGTTTTGGGATGAGATATTGGATAGATGCACTGTGCATCAGACAAGATGACATCAAGGAGCGAAACGTCCAAGTCAAACGGATGAAAAAGATTTACAGTACCGCCAGATCCGTGGTAGTATGGCTTGGACCTACATCACCAGATGATGAGACAGCATTGCGAGTCATGAACGCGATCTATCGAGATGACACCCGAAACGGCTGGCTCATGATACCATTGGAGTTCGGTGCGGACCACTGGAGAGCACTTTGCGCTTTCATGGGAAAATCATACTGGAGCCGTCTGTGGATCATTCAAGAGCTAGCCGCAAATCAAAGATCCACTCTATTCTCATGTGGGGCACACGAGTTGAACCGGGAGACCCTGAAGCTAGCAGTCTATGGTTGCCAAAAGCTCTACAGGGAAGAAGCTCCATTTATCCGTCACCAAGCAAATATCTGGGAGACATCTACGCGCCTGCTTCGCCTAATCGATCTGACGTCTACAATGCCAAAGGATGCAATGCTACGGAAGGCTTTGAGTCTCTCCCGCCAGGCTATGGTATCAAAAGAGAAGGATAAGGTATACGGGATCCTGGCTCTTTTGGATGACACCATTTCTTCAGAGATTGACCCAGACTACAGCAACGCAACTACCATACAAGATGTATTCACCGTGCTGACTGTCGCTATCATAAAGGCAACGAAGAGAGTGGAGCAAATTGTTTATAGCAGCATTTACAATCTTGAATGGCCATCATGGGTTCCAGACCTTCGACGACCGTTCGTCCGCCACCACATGCAATACCTTCGGCAATGTAAAGCAAGCCGAAATACGAGCGCCAAATTCAGCTTCAGTCAACAATCAGACCCACCGAAAATGCATCTCCGTGTTAAAGGCATCAAAGTAGACTATGTCGACGGCATCTCGGCCTCTCCAGGTCTAGATGAATTACCTGTTTTTCCACAGTATCACAATCGACGCTACGATTACAATCTCAACGAGGTATTGGGCAAGACGTTGGTCGTTGGTCATCCGAAGATACATGGGAGCCCTGTGTTTATGAAACTACCGTGGCGGCCCAAAGACAAGTCTGTACAGTCAAACCTCTGGGATAGTCAGCAGTACCTTGACTTTGACGAGTTCCGGAGTGTCAATCAGGATTTCATCATCAACTGTCAATCTCTGAGGTCTTGTTTCCCAGAAGATTCAAGTCGACTTCCAATAGATAGTATTGTTCGACATCATCTGCGGTTGGCGGCTGTCACATCTAAAGGTAGAAAGCTGATCACGACTGAGACTGGCTATCTTGGTCTCGTACCTGATTGTGTTCAAAGACAAGATGTCTTGGTTGTTCTTCTAGGGTGTAATTTCCCTGTCTTGCTTCGGCATTACAAGGAGGGGTATCATGTTCTTGGTGAATGCTATGTGCATGGACTGATGGCAGGAGAGGTGTTTGCTGCACAAAAAAGAGAGCATCTCCCATATCAGAATTTCACTCTTCTCTGATAGTTTGTACAGGTCCATTGCGTGTTCACGATAGTACATCTCAACATAGAGCTTAGCTAGAAAGAAGCCTTCTGGATCTGCGTTCCACTTTTCTGCTTTTACGACATGATCGTTGCTATACCTGTATCATCGAGGATACAAGAGACGTAACGGCTCCCCCTACCAATTAGTAGACCAACATGTAATTTTCTACCTACTCTTTGTACTTTACGCTTAATGTTGCGTCCTAAGTTACAACAAACTTCTCGTAAACGTCAACATTCCAGGAGAGATCCTTTACTATCCAAAGAAACTCCTGGAGCGTTGCAACACCATTACAGAAGATTTGCCAATCAACCATGGAGTGGCCGCACCATACTCAAATGGAAGGTCTCCCCAGCACAACTTCTCGAATGATCCAAAGTCGATACCAGTAGCTCCGGTCCATCATATCTTGCAGTCCCGACTAGCCAGTATTGCCTGTTAAAAGAGGATCTCGTCGAACACATTGTTCCAGTTCGTACTCAGCGTCTGCTCTCTTGAAAGCCGCCATGTCTCGCAAGAGCTGGAGCCCGGCATCGCTGTTGAAGGCGGCCGGTCTAAGCCAGGCCTTGATTGTCCACGTGGTCCTGTGGATATCTTTCACACGCTGCACTTCCTTACCGCGTTCCTGGTCATCTTATTGATCGATACCCAACGCAACAACCCATAGGAGGAGTTGATGGTAAAACATGCCGTCTTGACGGAAGTGCTCCAATGCAAGCGCAAGATTCTTGGTGACTTGAACAATCTGTCCGTTGGCGAAAATGGTGCACATCTTGGCTGAACTACCCCATACGTAGCTGAGGCATGCATAATCACCCCATTTGGACCTGCGTAAGCTCGCTGGCGGTCGGTGGGTTGAGATGCGCTGTACAGCATCGAATGAACGCAGTCTCTGGCGCTCGGCCCAGCGCTGTCTGGTATAGGCGTTGCGCAAGGCCTGAATGACGTTAACTCCATTCAAGTCATCCCCAGAACGCTCGAGCGTAGAACGTGTGAAATTTCTTGGAAAATCCTGAAGCGAGTGCGTTTCCAGATTGCGATATAGGGACTCCTGCTGCTGACAATTCACGTGTAGAAGCCGGATTTCCTGTCGCTGTGCATCCAGGGTTTTCCATAATCGTCCAAACGAACGCTTGCTGTGATCCATTTTCTCTGGAATATTTGCCCCGGCTGCAGCAAATAGAGCACGTCATGAAGCAGAGGTGGCGGACACGGTGTCGTAGTGGATGGGTGATGATAATTTGTCGCAATCATTTGGTTTTCAGCTGCCTCATGGTGCCCCACCAACGTGAGGTTCCATCATGCAAGTCCAGCCACGCACGCTGCGTGTGCATTCTCATCGGTCATATAAGCGAGACATGAAATTTGAAAGCAGCTATCACTCGACCCGCTCGCTAGTACCAAATTTTCTTTCCAAGAACAGAGAGCGCGTTTCACCGCCACCACAATGCCAAGGACTGAAACCCGAAGTCAGCCACTGTGCACCGTACGCCTGGAAATATCGAAGACATCAATCATAGTTCGATAACTCATCTCTAGAGTCCTCGCGCACGTCTACCTACTCCCATTTGCGGCCGTAGAATGTACGGAGTCCCCGTAAATGTCCCGTTCCCGGCTGAGTAGAGCAAAATTCTTGTTAGTTAAAGAACTCTCTTCTAATCTCTGCATCTTGTGAGCAAATCCTTCTCCACTGCTGCTCTGACTGCTGCCTCTAGTTGTTTCAAGCACCTTAGGGAACGCGCGAGTAAGCAGAGCGCGTACTGTAGGCAGGCAGGTGCACATGGTTCCGACATTGATCTCGATGTTCGACCAATCGACTACGTTGGCTTGATCCCAAGTAGGTTTGTTGCCCTTCGCGAAAACTACAAGGAAGCGTAGTCGAATCATTGAGACAATCGTTACACTATCGCAGGCGTCAGTAACGATTGCATTCTGGGGTATTGTTAGTGACTTACAATGTGCCGACAAAGAACATGAGTGCAACACCGACACGCTTGCGCCAGGACATCTGAAGGCGAAAGACCTCATAAAGTGGGAGCGCAAGCATCCAAACGTCAACAACGATGCTTATCGCGGCATTTGCCCAGACAAGCGACCCAATGTCAACACATCGTCCCTTTGTCTCCTGGCTCCAGTTTGTCCAGTAGTGGGAGACCGGCTGACAGGGGAAGATAGCGATGATCGTAAAGCTGATACCGTATATGGTGTTGAAGATCAAAGTGTACTGAATAAGACGGCGAGTCATCTGGCTTGGGAAGATTCGGAGAAAGAAGAAAAGAAGCGTTGCTTTAAGAAGCACAATCTGCAAGAAGTAAAGGATCTCTAGTGCATACACCGACCTTGCGTAGGCCGTGATTCTTGGGAATGGAACTGCCCAGATATCATGACCTAAGCCATTGGGTATTGTCATGCAGTCGATGATCACTACAGAAGGCGCACCTGCAAAAAGCACCGCGAGCAGAGCTGATACCAAGGTAAGCGTCGTCAATGCCAGGCTCTTTGTCTAGACGACCTACTGTAATCATCGTAACCCCATCCTAGGGGGGAAAACAGAGCATTGTATCCCAGTCTTACTAGGCCGACTGTCGCAGTAAGGACGGATAGAGCGATGTTGAGAAGGCGAGTCTGGTTGCTTTTGTCGCGGACTAATACCCCGCAGGTGGCCGAAGTAATGTTCTTCGCCACTGCAATGCATCAGTTTTTGCGATGCCGTACTCAGAGGAATTGCACTCACCTAGACTCTCCTTGATCGTACAGGAGGCCAAGACACAGCTTTCCACCTCATGGACCAAGGTGTTATTTGTGCATATGCATTGCACATCTGTCAGATAGCAGGGCGATCCCAAGACAGCTGTGGTCAGGCAGGAAAGCTATAACGCCATGTCAGCTCTGCAAGCCGTTCGCCCTGGCTACACTAACGGCGCACGGTGGGAGTGAGGCGATCGAGTTAAGTGAGGATGCAGCCCGAACTCCGTAAATGCTCAAGCCCAACAGAGCGAGGAGACCTCGAGGTACTCGCATGTCAATTCAAGTTACACCGATGGTGGGAACGAAATCTTGAGCGACAAGTCAGATGGAGAAGAACAAATGTGGCATCTGTGCAGTGATATGCTGAGGTATCAGTAATTGTAGTGACTTTGTATTTGCATAATGATATGTAACATCCTGAAACGGAACGACGGATGGGCTCATATCTTGTGCGCCAGCTGTCGGTTGTCAAACTAGTAGGGCCATTCGATCAACTCTCCTGTCGACTAGGTGGCCGATCGTCCAAGATTTTGAGTTCGATTCCACACCACAGTATCGCGGTTGTATCTTAGCTTGTGTGTCTATTGTGTAGATCGCGAGGCAGCGTGTCACCACCTTCATCGTGCCGTGATCACGTGCCAAGGTAATTTTTGTAAGCGATTGGCTAGAAGCGATTGGTGATATGCGATTGGCTACAAAGACGCCGGGTTCTCGGCCAGGGTAGGTTACCAGTAGATGCGGTCTCTCCAGGCGAAGACACTCTTGCTCCACGGTTCGTACCGGCGGGAAGTTACTTAAAGTCTGTGGCAGCCCGCTGTTCCATCGCCGGGATAAGGCGGTCGCCGGTCGGAATGCACACGATGAGGAAACAAACGGTTCAAGGTCAGTGCAGCTCGTTTAAGGATGGAAATCCATTTTTTACGAGATATTGCGATGCCTTGCTGATGCTGCGGATGTGATTGATGCATTTGTCGATAAGAGGACGTGCTGATCCCAGTACCCACGTGGTGCACGTCCTTAGACCTCGGGACGATCGTTCCTACCCCACCGCAAACTTAATGAAAGCAGCGCGGAAAATGTCAACCAGATTGAGCTAAAGCTTTGCAACATTTGGGTGATAGGCAGTGAGCTTACTCGTCTTCCTTTGGATCTGAGCCTCCACCATAACACCCGCATGCCGAGATGACCCAACACCGATAATTAGCTCGCCGACATTGTAGTCGCCAATTCAGCAAACCACCCTGTGCAATATTATCCGGTACCTACCATTGACGCGATGACAAGATCGGGTCGAGGTCAAGCTTTGCACACCTTAGTCGTCAAAAAATCCAAACAGAGCTCAGACTAAGCCTTGCTGTTTGAGTATTATATGGCACAGGAGCAACTCGTAGTATTGCTCTCGCGCAACCGGTGAGTAGTCCTTCAACACGTTCGTCAGACCTTGTCGAGCTTCTTGTAGTTGCTTCTCTCCTTGCCCTTGTTCTCACAGATCTGACAGTTACCACATTCCTTGGTCTCAGTCGCTGTTCTTCATGCGTAATCCCAGCGACCCCACTCCATCTGCCAGTCACCGTTTTTTTTTTCGCAGCTACAATCCCAGAGATGACCGACCTGTTCCCTTGCTTTTGCTAGACGCTATCGCTCCAGATATGTGGTTCGTGAAAGGGTATGCTGCCGATGGAACATGAGTATTGTCCGCATCTGCCATTGTCGGAAGCGGCCCCCAGTCCTCTATTGAAACCAAGATCGGCATGGGACCTCGATGCAGCATTCCTTTCCTCGAGTTCTACTCAGCGTCCCTTTTTTGACGCCCTCCTCCAGAGAATACACCTTCACTGTCTTCTCGTTTTTGGTGCCGTAGTTGCAATGATATCCCCAACGTACTCGCGCTAACATACTAGTACCTTGAGTTCCCTTCCATCGTGAGAATTGTAGCTTCTCAAGTAGTGCTAGAGTTGAATGCGGTTTTCAGCATAGCATCCGAGTGAAGGAAGTATGTATTCACTGGTAAAGAGCGTCCACATCGATATTTGGCATCTGTCATCTTTGGTCAGACATTGCTCAGAGCGTAGTATGACTCACGAGCCGGTTGATATACAAAACATCCATTGTTCATATCCATCTCCCGGTCTGGGCGTCTTCCGATCGGCTTTCCCATCGAGAAAGCCTTCCGAAACCTTCGTTCAACTCAGAGCAGTGTGTCATCCATTGTCTAGTTAGTTGATACCGGATATCGAAGGGCTTACGTCCAGTGAAGAAGCTTGTCATTCTTCACATATTTAATGTGTCTGCGCTACGGAAGACTAGTCTGCTGCGCACAGAGTTGGTCGAGAACATAATATATTTATAAGAGATGCCCATTTTGGGATAGAGCCCAACTCTAGTTCCCTCTGTATGACGGTCTTCAGAATCTTCATAGGGTGGATGGTCAGTCAGCACGGGACGCGGTACTTCTCTTGATCGAGTATTGCTTCGATAGGACTGAAGTCAAGGTAGTCACCGGCAGGATTTGAGACCTTCACTTCGTATTGTCAGACGCCATTGCGAGGTTGAACATGAAAACATTCACAGGTTCCGCAGAGGTGAATAGACATCGCAGCCTAAATCCCACACCGCAAGGCTGCAGGGCGTCAGGTGCATGCCTGAGGGATCAGCAGACATTCAGTAGCCACAGCTAACCTTACGCGATCCTTACTATTGATGAGAGGCAAGCGCGGTTTCAGTGTCGCATTGTTGTAAAAGGTGAAGGATAGAAGGAGCTACAGGGTTGCTCAACGTCATCGCTACGTCATCAAATCCTAGCTTGCGGAAACAGCTCTATTCATTCCGAAACACTCATTTTGTTCCACCCCTAAATACCCAGTGATATTGTCTCTTCTATGTCAGCTCACTCTGTCATCGGTGGGATTTGAAAAGGCTCCGTCTGACATGTATCAAGACATTGGTCGAAATATATGATTCCTATCTGCAGCGGTTGGCTGGAACACCTATCTACCACCCAGTATCGGGAATACAGGTATCCTCTTCTAACAACACGTCTCAATCAAGCTGCCATCAGCAGTGTCGAGATATATCATTTGGTTATCTCCATTGTTCGACAGTCGACTGAACGAACTCCTCGTAACTTGCTGGCTTTCTGTCCAACAAAGCTATTTGTTCGTTGTATTCATCCTCGCTCATTCCGAATCCTCTCTCACCGAACGTCTCGTACATCAACCTCAGATCTCTACCCCAAGCCGGGCCAGCAACCTGACCATAGCCACTTTCAAGTTGGTCGAGACTCTCTCGGTCGCACAATGTAGGCTTGACTTCCTTGCCCAAAGCCTGGGACCAGAGCTCAGCGATCTCATGAGCGGTGTATGTTTTCAAGCTACCAATTCTGACCTTCTTGCCACCCCATCTTTGCCCGTCATCCTCGAGCGCTTTGGCCACAGCAAGTGCGATGTCTGCAGGATCGACTCGACTCACCCCTTTGTCGCTGAGCGGTGTCCCGAAAATACCATGTTCCAATATCTGCCCTTTCAGCATGTAGTCGTTGTCGAAGAACAGTGATGGTCCGAGTATGGTCCAGCTGAAACCGCCTAACCTTTCACGGGGACGGACGCCGTAGTGAAGTTTGGCTTCGACTAGATACTTGACAAGTACATGCGCTGCTGACTGACCCTGCAGGGAGCCGTTCTTGATGGCGTCAAGACTGTAATCCTCACAAGCGGAGATGTAGACGAGGTGCTTCACCGTTCCAGAGCGTTCGATTGCATCGATGAAGTTGCTTGTCGTGAACAGCTCATCGTCTCCAGTTAACGCTAGAGACACCCCTGTCACATTGTGCTCGTTGAGCGTGGCTTCGATGAAGTTCGGATCTTTGATGTTGCCTTCCACGATGTGGATACGAGACTTGTCAAGAGAGCCTTGGAGCGAAGATGCCAAACGTGCGGCATTGCTAGTTGGTAAGACAAGGTGAGGCCTTAAAGGCAGTGACAAGAGTTGTGGGACGAGTCGCTTGCCAATGTTGCCTGTGGCCGCTGTAATCAGGTACGTTGGTCCTTGAGACATAGTGGGTAACGATGTTAGTTCTGAGTGTTTCGCGAGTCTGCATCGCTGAATATGTATTTCGCGCGCATTCGAGATCCAGGTGGATATTGTTGTGGTGGTGAGATTGCTTGTGTAAGCGGCTGAATCAGCAGCTGAATAAGTGGCTGATGATTAGAAATTGGCATTAATGGAGATACACGGCCACCGAACGTCCGACCTTCGTACAAGCTATGGCTCGGAACTTTGATTGCACCGACTTGTTCGGAAGCCTGTCCTTCTACTGCTCTCTTCTGAGGTCTTCTAGTCTCCTCTTCTGAATGCTGTTGCTGTCAAAGTTCGACTTGTCCAACCATGCCTCGAACCCCCTCTTCACCGTAGGCCAATCTGCGTCTATCATTGAGAACCACGATGTATCGCAGTTGAGGCCTCTTGCAATCATGTGTTGTCTGAACGTGCCCTCGTAAACAAAGCCAAGACGTGCGGCAGCGCGCCGTGACGGCTCGTTCAGACTATTACACTTCCACTCGTATCTTCGAAAGCCAAGGTCTTCGAAAACATAGCGGGCCAGGAGGTACATTGCTTCGGTTGCCGCTGGTGTTCGTTGCAATTCCGGTGTGTACAAGATACTGCCCACCTCGATAACTCGGTTCGGGAGGTCCATACGCCACAAGCATGCGTATCCGGCAGGTCTCGGAGATGCTCCAGTTTCGTCGTTCATGAGAATCGCATAGGTCCAAGGGTCTGTCGCAGCAGCTTTCTTCTCGATGAGTGATCCAAAGGTTGCGAGTGAGTCAGGGTGCTCCTCGAACAGGTAGTCAAATAATGACTCGTTATGTTGACCTTCGATCAAACTGTATAACCCTGAAGTATGGCTTGTATTGAGAGGCACGATGGTTGCGAACCGACCCGTGAGCTTCATGTCGTAGCTCGGTGGGGTGGCGGGGCTGTCAGGCACCACAGGCCCAAATCTCGAGTTCGAAGTCATCTTCAACCTTCAGATGAATCGTACCGCCTTGCGCAACAGGGATAAAGTTTTTTGGACACACGAGGGTCGCAGGTTCGTGGGATTGTCGAGTGCATATAAACGTAGGTTCTTCTGTAGGGCTGGTGGGTCCTCGTGCCGCCAGTGGGGAAAGAACGCTCCAAATACGCCCGACACGCCGCTTCTATCTCGCAAACTACTTCCTAGGTTTGACGCATCGTACGTTATTCACTCAAGCGTCACAAATGAGATATTTACTCATGGCCTCGTGAATACGAACACTGGGTCATATTGATTATGTACCTTATTCAACTATTGGTTGGAAACAAATGATTGCTGGAGCTAGATCACGAGTTGTACCTAGACAGGCGTGAGGGGAGCCCTTTCAGAATTGGAGCATATTATGGCGCTGCTTCAATGTGTCGGTTCCGAACGAACACCTGGAGCCCGAGTACTGAATCGCTCAGCGAGATGACTCACGAGATCTTTCCAGCGCTGTGAACAGTGTAGCTGAGGGTGTCTATGAGTTCAAGATTGATTAAGCTATCGTCCACGAGGTAGTCGATCCTATTGAGGCTCTCAAAATTGCTATCGAAATTCACCTTCACCATCTAGCCACCGGTCTTCACGCCGACTTCGAACGGGCGTGTCTGTGTCGCAATCAGCAATAGGCTTGCAAAAGCAGTCACGGCTGCAGTAGAGAACAAATTTATCGAAGACTTGATCACAAGTACCGGATACCTTCGAGCTCTTCCGCATCGCTCTTCTCCCATGGATAGTCCTTCTCGGCAGCTCTCACCAATTCTGCATGCTTTTCAGAACGCGGCTTGATGGCAGTCTTGAATGGGAGTGGGTGGCTGACAGCGCCCGGTTGGAACTGTACTTCTGGCTCAATGACCTCACCTGTCTTCTCGTCGATGGGCTTTGTTACATCAAACACTGCAAGAGTCTGCGCGATGGTGATGAACAAGGCGTTGTCCGCAACCCAACGACCTGGGCAGATGCGACGACCGTAACCGAAGATGAAGTTGCGTGGATCCGGTTCGGCTTTGTGGTCAGGGGTGCCGAGGTGTCGTTCTGGGCGGAAAGCCATCGGTTGAGGGTAGACCTCCGGATCGTGTGTGAACCACCTTGCGGATCAGTACTCGAGCGATGAGCGACAGTTGAGGTAGTCGTTGACCTACCAGTTATTGGGAAGTAGTATAGAACCCTTTGGAATCCGGTAACCTCTACACACATCCTCTTCAGTACTAGTATGTGGTATGCACATGGGCAGAACTTGATGCCAGCGGTGTGTCTCCTTCATGATCGCTTCGATGTAGGGGAGCGCGTCACGATCTGCGCTTGTGGGTAAGCGGCCACCCCCGATCACGTTGTCTATCTCGTCTTGTGCTCTCTTCTGTACTTCCGGAAACACGAGCATTGCCAAGAAGAAGGTCATCAGAGCCGAAACAGTCTACACATCTTTAGCGAGTAGGCTCAGGTGGCTACAATCGTTGACTGACCGTGTCAGCTCCACCCAATGCCAGAGACATTGCAGCAAATTTATGGATGGACTCCAGTTGGGCGTCATCACCATCGGCCTCGATGCATTGAGACAAGAATGAGGGCTTGTGACGTTTGTCGCGCATCTGTCGCTTGACGAACTCGTATGGTTGATTAGTCATCTGGCTTAGGGTGGTGGCATATTGACGAGCAATACGTTTAAAGCCAGCCCCAGGCATCCACTCTGGCATGAATCGTACTTCTATATGTCAGTTCAGATCTTCTATTAGTGAACGACCGTAGCTCACATGCGGGCAGGATGTCAACCATCCATTTGCCGGGCACTGTAGAATCGGAAAATACGTGCACAGTCTCCTGTGCGAGATCCACCAGAGGGTCTCGCCTATGAGCCTTAGTTGTATAACCATAGGTAATCTTCAAGATGACACTACCGGCTTCCCTATGTCCAAGTGTCAAAAATTGATCAAAGTATTCGCTTCATACTGTCTTTCTGGCACCTACTTGCGAATGTGATCGAAGAGATCCTCCGGGGTGGCGAGCAAGTCGAGTAAGAAGTGAGCAACTTCATACTCCTGATGGGCGGTGAACGCAGATGTAGAGGTCTTTGTATTGACAATTTTGGTGATCGTCTTGCGATGGATCTTCAAGGCTGTGTTGTACGGCAAAGCAGCCGTCGCGCCCTTCAGTCCAACCCTGGCGACATCTCAGCTTTTATCACAACGCGCACTATAGTTGAGCCAAAACGTACAGCTCTCCAGCAAATATCTGCCTCGAGCGTGACGAGTGAATAGCCGAGCGATCCCGCAATAGTTCAAGGGCAATATCGGGGTCATTGATAACGACAAACGTCTGGCCGAGCACGGTAAGAGAGCTTATCGGTCCTGCAAAGACGAAACTCCAGTCAGTTGCTGGGAAGATAAGAAGGTCTTCGAGTACGAACCGTACAGATCCTTATGTTTTGCCCAGTGGTAACACTCCAAGATACCGGGCCCTGGAAGATCGTTGATGCTACCCAGTAATGGCATGCCTTTCGGACCCGGTGGAAGCGGCAACAAAGAGGTTCTCACTCGTCTGGACCGACCTACGGCATAGAACACCGCAAGACCAACCAGTACTATGAAGACATCCACGGACGTGGGCGCCATGCTGCAGATCGTCGTTCGAAGAGCTCTGTGACTTCTTTCTGTCAGGTTGACTTAACATCGATAGAAGAAACAACGGAGGGCAAGATGAGGATTCATAGCCCCTCATTACTGTGCGGCAACCCTTCTGCACAGGGTTGCAGCTTGAGCCCGGAGCCTGTACGAATTCGGAAGCTGCATATCAAGTTCAGGATGCCGCGGCATCCCTATGGCAGTGAAATCTGCGCGATCGAGGGTTCAGAACAGACAAGTCTGGTATCGCGTATCTGCACGCACAAGGATGTCCAGACGTGGCAGTAAGCGTTCGAGACGGCAGGTCGTACCAAAAAGGTGTGGCTCCCGTCGACAACGGCGGGACGAGGCAAGCGAGCGTCTCCCGTTGCAAGGATCTACCTCCGCGCCGGTCATAACGCAAACAGATTGGTTGTGCTTGCAGTGTCGTACGACAGCAAGCCAGAAGCAACTGGGCTGCCAAATTCGAGGCTAGATCGAATGACACGTATGAATAACATTCAAATCGTGATTGTGTGGTTCTCCTCATGGGGATGTGAGCCATGCGGACATCTAAAGATCGAGAAAGAAGGTGGCAAATCGAAGATGGCACGCATGGTGAGAATCCATGTGGATACGACTTGGCGTGGCTTACAAAAATTCAAAGCCAGAAGAATGCGGCAACTGTGGTTGGTACACGAATGGGGCTTTGGGTCTCGATATCAGGACTTCACGAGAGCTGGTACAGTCTAATTCGCTAACCGCGACAGCAGCTTAGCCTACACGCGCCGAGGGATGGTGTTGTCGTCGTGATGAAGTTCTCGACGCCTGTCTAGCCCGACAAGCTGATTGTTATTGCTATAATTCGTGAGCAAGATGTTACGCGAGCTGGCGCTTTGTGCGCACTGGATCTGTATCATCCAGACGACCTTGGAGGCGATTAAGACTCACGTGTCCATCAGGACGCTGGCTTTATCCTAGAAACACAAGCATGGCACAACCAAACTTCAACCCGGTGACCCATGACATGCACAATATTGGGCAGGAGTGGCAGTGCACCATTGAAGCATACTCACACAGAAGGTAGGATGGTCAAGTACTCACATTTACCGATTCTATCATTCCGCGGGCTCGGGTGCTGGTATTGCAGCAGGCGACATATGCTTGAGCAACTTGGTTGTCCGAGAGCAATCCAGGACCCAAACAGGTGGCTGAAGAAGACGAGAAGGATAGTGGGTGGAGAAGCAGGAAGCAGAAGACGAACTCTTTCATGGCACATGAGTTGTGTTCGAGCATTGATGATGCTGTTGGGGGGGGGGGGGGGGTTCGACGGGCGATGCATCACTACACTGTACGACTCTGCCGCCAGCCCGCACTGGGACTTTGACTTGTCACCAGAACAGCCTTGCTTTCACCCGTGGTTAGCAGCGGTACAATCTACCCTTCACCTTATAGCGCCAGCAGGCTATTGTGGCGGCAGACAATAGCAGATAGGACCCTGCACTCGCCTCCATACAGCCACCTCTGATCTCCCT
This sequence comes from Nothophoma quercina, assembly GCA_021642125.1. Classification (NCBI taxonomy): domain Eukaryota; kingdom Fungi; phylum Ascomycota; class Dothideomycetes; order Pleosporales; family Didymellaceae; genus Nothophoma; species Nothophoma quercina. The sequence goes on along the minus strand of JAKIXB010000014.1, from coordinate 878,176 downwards.
CTCTCGACCTCTTTTGTTCTCCTGCCATCTTCTTGTGCACGATCTCTTTGTTGAAGCAGTTCCTTTGTTCTCAGCACTACCGCGGCCGGTCCGTCAATTGCGTCATTCCCATCGCCAGCATGTCCGAGTCAAATCCATTCACCTTCAATGGGCTCAACGTTCCTGGCTTGCCGTTCTCCGAAACTAGCCTGCGGTCAGAGCTGGCCAGGTCGAAGCAGAGCAATGCGAGTCTTCACCGTGAGATACAAGATCTCAAAGACGCAAACGGCTTAGCGCGGGCGCTAGCGGCTGCCAAGAAAGGAGTACAGGAGGCTCAAAGAGAGGTGAAGCGCGCTCAAATCGCTGAAAGAGTCGCGCGCGAGGCTCTCACTTCTGTCAACGACACTCGCAGAATGGAAGAGGAGGAGCGCAACAAGTTGGAGTCGAGCGAAGATGTGGAGATGTTGAGGAAGCAGCTGGTGGAGTCCAGGACCCTGAACGGAAACCTGCATGACGAGCTTGAAACATGCAAGGATGACCTAGCCAACGTCCGCCGACGACTCGACGAAGCCAACCAAACTTTCGACGACCGCCTGCGCACCGAGCTCGAGGAAGTTACGAAGACAATCGTCGAGCTACAGAAACAACTTTACGAAGCAACCGATCAAATCGGCGGTGTTGCTACCGATTACAGCAGCTATGACGATGCCTTGCAAGACTACAAGAAGGATTTCGAGGAGACCTTTCATGCCGAGCTTGAAGAAGCAAAGAAGTCAAAAGAAACACTAGAGATAGAGTTGCAGCAAGTGTCAGCCCGCCTCAGAGATGCCAGGACTGATCTGCAGCGGCTGGAGGAGCACACCGGCGAGGCTGCGAAAGAAGTGGAGGCCCTCCGCAAGCGTAACGCGGAACTCGAGAAGACCCTCGAGTTCCAAAAGAACATCGAAATCGAACTCAGCGAGACCAACGAAAGTCTCGCGATCGATCTGAACACGAAGAAAGCCGAGCGCAATGCCCTCGCTGACGACCGCAACGACCTCGAAGTACAACTTGCAGAAGTAATGCTGGCTCTGAAGGACAGTCGAGAAAGCGAAGCAGAAGCTCACAACGAGCTTGAACAACTCAAAGCAGAGACGGAACTCGCAGTCAATGAAATTAGCGAGCATGTCATGGGGCTTCAAGCGGACATCGACACGAACGCGAGGTTCCACAGCGACCATGAGCACACTGTGGCTGTCAAAGATGCACGTATCGAGCACCTAGAGCATGAGATCGAAGCGCTCAAAGAGGAGCTCGAGAACCGGCCTACGTATACCTCGAATAATCAGGATGTCGACCGTCCAGCCGCACGTCGCAATATTAGTATGCTCAGTCAGAAATCCATTTCTGAAGAGCTCGAAGGTCTATCTGACGCTGACTTCGAAGAAGACGTATCAGTCGATGCTCACTCTGACTTCGAAGAGCCAGCGAATAGTTTTGTCGACCTCCAGCTGTCTAATGTGCGCGAAATCGTCAGCTTGGTACCTCAGAAGGCACCAGCGCCAGCGCTGACAGTGTCTGTGAACGACGCTGTATTTACCATGCCGGAACGCCGAGATTCTGGCCACGACTACTCGCCTATCAGCGATATCTCCAGCATTGATCCGATTCAGCCTGCTGCACCTCGGTTGACCCTGCACGACAGCATCGTGGCCGATCTTCAACCATTCCAATCAGCAGCGCCCACATGCTCGCTGTTCCACAACGCAGTGGGATGCATTTCGCCTACCGAGCCCATAGCAGTACCACTCGCACACTCCGTAATCCACCCAGCTCTAGACTATGCGCCAGTCGACACTATTAGCATGCCATCAAAGTCGCCAGCACCAACATTGTCCTTGTCCGAGCATACAGTACAGTCTTCATCCCCGTCTGAGCCTAAGCTCACACCACTCCGGCTGTCGAGCATCAGCAGCAGTCTGGACTGTGCACCCATCGAGCGTGTCAATCATCCAGCCGAGCTGACAGCTCTTACTCTGTCACTTTCTGACCTCACACTGCGATCTGTCCGCCCGTCGGAGCCCAGGCTTGCACCACTATATCTGTCCAGTGTCGATGATATACTGGACTATAACCCAATAGAGCCTGTGATATCAGTAGCGGCAACCGTGAATAAAGCATCGGAGCTCTCTATGTGCCTCCATGAGACGCTGAGCTACCCTCCGGTCGAGCCCTCGACTTTAAATCTTCATGCAGCACCGGAGCATCAGACGTTGAGCATTCACTTGACGGAGGATGCTGGATTCAACATTGACCCTGTCGACGGCTCGATTATCATCAAACGATACCGTACGAACCCAGTTGAGTTCAAATTCCATCACATGGCTTCGAAGTCCACTCGCAAAGACAAGGGGGATCGTAAGAATAAGCAATCTCGTGGAAGTGATCGATCGTCGCAATCTCCAGTCCCAACTCACGAACTCACAATCGATCCTGAGCGCAGAGTTTCGGTCGCCAATTCAGACTCTACAATCTTGATACCCCTTAAACGCAGCCCAATCGACTCCGTTCTGGGACTTTCCAAACTTTCGGATCCTGACACTCTCGATCAGCTCTCAGCACAATGGCCAGTTGCAGACGGGGAACCATTGAAGAAGACTATGACGGCATACACACCACGTGCAACTCCTGCCGCGGCACCCGTCACTGCTGAAGGGAAAGGATCATTCTCCTTCTTCCACTGGCTCTGGCATCCTGTGCTCGTGCCACTCATCGCGTACTGCTGGGTGCTCAGCAGCAAGCTCTCGGCTTGGGAGTCTGCTAACGGTGTAGGCTTTGGAGAAGGCTATGGCGGCGCAATGGATCGTCACGACTCCTACGGCAACTATATTCTCCTGCACATGGTTGCCCGCATGCTTCCCCAGAATCTGCTTAGCGCTGACAGTCCATTGCCGTTCAAGGCTGTAGAAGTCATTACTTCGACTAAGAGCGCTGTTGGTCCAATGCCAGCATATTGAGCACACAACATGGTTGCATCACAAGCCAGTACCGTCTCCATCGAGCAACACGCCAGGACGAGGCACACGCAACCGCTGTGTTTCAGGCTCAGCTCATACGTCAGACATGTGGACGAAAGAATGGTGATGGTGGCGGATCTACGATGTAGGCGGTATCTCAATTTTCGTTTCTCTTTCTCCTTGGCTACGGCATCTCTCTCTGATCCGGCTCAATACCCAATACCCCATGCGCATACTTCATGCTTCAAATGGATACCCAGCGCGTCTTTCCTGCTTCAACCCGCTCGTCATCTAATAGATCTTTTTCCGATATTTCAATACTCAATTTCTTCGACCCCGCCTGCTTCTATTGTTTGCCATTCCTAGCTTCTCGGAGCACGGTTGATCGAGTTACGTCCTTATGGGGTCAGTTTATGCACAGGTATGGAGGGCTGGAGCTTACCCCAGGTTGTTGAGCTTCCAGTTCGAGGAGGTTCACATGCTGATAAACCTGACACTGAACTGCGACGATACTTGCAGAGCTGTGTATTAGCTACGACTCCGAAGTCAGCCCCCAAATAAACATTAAGGGTTTGTGAGCAGTGAAGTGGATGGCACCTCTCCGGGGCAACTCTTACATCTCAATCGTAAGATCGACATTTCCCAGGCGACGGAAGCTTCTCCTAAAAGACCGCTGGTCTGCTTGAAAACGATATACCGACGGGCTTTAGCGATGCTGCCAAGTGCGAAAACAACCTCACGTGACAAGCAAGATGTTAGGACTATGTTGCACACATGGATGTAATCACACCAATTGTATCACATTGCTACATGGCGTGGGAGCGATTAACTCTGAGGACTGGTTACCAAACTATACTAGCCGCACCAGATCTGCAGCAGACAACGAACATGTTATGACCACACCAAGCTTTCCATCACCGCGCAGTCTCAGCTACCTGCCAGCCGCGTAACAGCAGGCATCTTCCTCACCAATTCTTCAGCGCCACCCTCCGCAGCATCGACCAACCACCTAGCCAGCAAACTTCTGTTTGTATTCATAGTCCACCCCTTCCCACCAAGCGGACCAACATACAACTTGCCCTCTTCTCTACCCTTCCTCCAACTCCCCTCATCACTCTCACCCGGAATAGCAGCAATCCGGAAGATCGTCCAGTCGAGGTCCTGCGCCTCATTCTCAAACAGTGCGCCAATGTTCAGGATGTTCTGATACAGCGGCCGGGCGAAGATCTTCATGTACGTCAAGATGACAGGGCTGATGAGTGTCCATGAATCCTCTGGTCTTTGGATAGCCATGGTGCCCATCAAGATGATCCTCCTGACGCCATGTTCGCGCATCGCAGGGATGATGGTGTTGCGGTACATGTCGGAGAAGAGGGTTGGGGAGATGTTGGTGTTGGTGATAGAGCCGCCTAGGTGTGATATGATCGTCGAGCAACCCTTGAGCGCTTTCGAGAAGGTCTTCACGTCGTCCATCTCGCCTTGGACGATGGATAGGCGAGGATTTGGAGATAAATCGGTTGGCAGCTTCGAGGGGTTGCGAGCGTATGCTACCACGGTGTGGTCGCGGTGAAGGAGCTCACGTAAGACGCAGATTCCTGCTGGGCCGGTGCCGCCGAGGACGAGAATCTTAGGAGGGGACATGGTAGGTGTAAGCAAGTCGGTTGTGGTAGTTCTGACAATTTGGCCTGCGGTGCCACGCCTTTTATATCTGAACAGAGCAGCCTTGAGAGCTCACGCTGGCCGCCGCGCGCGTGAGATCCCGCGCGGCCTGTCTGACGCTGGACAGTACATGGCCGCAAGCTCCGTCTGGCGGCTTTCGAAAGCACTCGCATACATCCATGCTGAGAGGCTGGCGTCTCACTCCACTGACTTGGAACAGTCGAGAGGTGACTATCAGAGGCAGCTACCTTTCCAAGCGCAAAAGAGGCGGAGCTCATGTTGAGAGCTTATCGTTCCAGCCGCGAAGCACGTGGTCGTAGGCTGCGCAATGGTGCAACCTCGAATTGCTGGAAAGGATCCAAGATTCCACATTCTCATCAATTTCTCCTATAAGAGGCTTCTGCTTGTGTGAACTGCTGCTCCCTCTGCGATGCGTCCGGAATTTCAAGCTCTGTCCTTGCTTCTGCAGACGTATGTCAAAGATGATATGGTCATGCGCCTTGTGGCGAGATGGTAGAGTCGTGACGAAACAATGATTGGGCCGTGCGCAAACCCCGCGCGCACGCAAAGCCGCGCGGGTTCGCTCGATTGGCGCCGCCATGCCCCACTCTCTTTCTGGCCACCACCGCGTCACATCACAACTCACACCTAATGCCGCCAAAAGGTATCTCGGTTGGGTGCTGGACCTGCCGCCTCCGGCGTAAGAAGTGCAATCAAGCCACACCCACCTGCCAGGAATGCGCGTCGTTGGGTCTACAATGTTATTACAGCGACAACAAGCCAACGTGGATGGATGGGGGTGAACAGCAACGCCTGATGAACGAGCGTCTCAAAGACGAGATCAAGCGCAATGCGAGCCTTCGCCGAAGGCGGAAGAAGATTCGGTCTATTGAAAGAGAGATGGAAGACCCGTGGTCACCCTTTCCGGAAGGCATGGGCACTCAGTCGTTTTCCCACTTCGACATAAACAGGCCGACTGTGGCCAGTCCTACCCCCCCGAATTCCAATGAGCAATCGGAGTCGCCATGCCAGAACGAGTTCAGGCGACCGAATCAAAGCCCACACCAGGTGCCCAGTCACGATGCAGACATTGCAGATGCTTCCAGTCAGCCAGACTTCGAGCCGAGCCTGCTCATGTCTTATCTCGACTACGCTTTTCCAGTCCTGTTCCCTTTTTACAAGCCCTCCATTCTGGAGGGTGGTCGATCGTGGCTGCTAACACTTGCTCTGAAGCATCCTGCCTTCTACCACAACATCGTCGGACTAGCAGCATACTTCTACTGCGCTGTGCCGGTAGCCCCGGGCCCGGAGCACGATGCTTGCGCTGTCAAAGCCCAGACAGAGCTGCGAGTCCAGATGGAGAAAGCAGTTCAAGGAGTCCAGGACAGTCTGAGTCGTGTTACCCAAGCAGGCATCCACAACTCTCTCACCGAAAACTTTCATCTGCTAGGTAACATTGTACAGCTGATTACATTCGAGGTTGCTTTTTCTTCGTCCGAGAACTGGCAAATTCATCTCAATGCTGCTGTCAATCTGTTCGATCAGACCCTCCGACATTTCAGCCCATATACCCGAACTGACTCCATGATGAATACTCTGCTCGAAAAACTTCGCTGCAATGTACCATTAAACTGCTCTGTATGGTCCGCCGATCAAGCCGCATTACGATTCTTCACAGCTACGATCATCTACCAAGACGTCATCGCTGGTACTACCCGTGAGGAGACCCCAAGGCTCCTGACCCATCATGACGGTCTTCTTGTTGGTCCCAATACCCCTGTTCCATCACAGCATCTGAAATTGGAAAATTTTATTGGATGCCAAACCTGGGTGATGAAATCGATAGCCAAGATTGCCTCTCTCTGCCACTGGAAGAAAGCATGCAAGCAAGCCGGTAGCTTCGACATTGTGGAGCTAGTCCAACGCGGTACCTGCATCGAACATGACCTGTCTGAGGGTATCGATAGACTCACTGCCAAAATCCTACCACTGCCATCGCTGACGGAACCCGGCCCATACAGACCTCTGGAGACCATCCTGGCCAAGTCTAACATTCCCCACGGCTCGTCGTCGTCAAACGAGGAAGACCATGACACCATTACATTGATTTGGGCTTATGCCGCCCAGGTGTATCTCATCACCGTCCTCTCTGGTTGGCAGCCACGGCACGTCGTCCTCCGGCGCTACGTCACGCAAGCACTTCAGCATCTCAGGAACCTTGACAATCCAGCTTGGCTACGGACCTTGGCCTGGCCGATCTGTGTCACTGGCTCCCTTGCTACCAAAGAGCAGGAAGAAACTTTCCGCCAAGTAGCCAATGTGTCGGGTGGACTCGCTATGTTTGGCACTCTACAAGACGCATTGGCGATCATGGAGAAAGTATGGGATCAGCGGGATTTACACAACCCTGACACATGGGACATCGCGTCATGTCTCCGGATACTGGGGCATAATGTCTTGTTGGTGTGATCGACAGACTTTCAAAGTTACCAATTCGCACCCCAGCTTCTGCACGTGGCTACGCCCTAAAAACGATCCTGAAAGGTTCGAGAATCTCGCGAAATCTAGTAACCTTCTCCGTTACCTCCGCCAACACCCTTGATGATGTCCGCCGCCCTCTCTGCAACCGCATACACAGTCGTCATAGTATGAGCGGCCGGCAATATCGGGAACACACTTGCGTCCACAACTCTCAACCCCTCAATGCCGTACACCTTCAACTCGTTGTCTACAACACCACCATCCTCGCGCTTGCCCAGCTTGCAGCTTCCAGCAGGATGCCACAGTGTGCCCGCACTGTTCTTGATGTACTCATCTAAATCGGCGTCCGAAGTGACATTCGCTCCAGGAACGGCCTCGAATGGGTTGAGCTCAGCAATTGAAGGAGTGGCGACCAGGCGACGAGCGAAACGCACGGCTTCACGAAGCAATATCGTGTCAAGTGGGTTGCGAAGAAACCCTGCATCGGCGATGGGTGCATCGAAGATGCTGCTCGAAGGTGCCTTGACGCTGCCGCGCGAGTACGGGTGCTCCAGACCCAGGAACATGGTTCCATCTGCCCAGATGACTTCGAGGAGAGCAGAGTCATCAGCTAGGAGCTTTGCGTTGAGCGACTCGTAGGATACTGTGTAGCCCTTGGCAACTTCAGAGGGGACATCATCTGCCAGTGAGAGGGAGGCATTGGCTGCAAGGGCCGCAGCATGGATAGAGGCGCTGGCGTTGCTGTAGGTGGACAGAGGGAGGAAGAGAAGGAAGTCGCCTGTTGGAGAAGTGAGAGGTCCGCGCTTCTCACTGTCATACTGCGCTCGAGCTTCAGCAGCGAACGTGGTGTTCGATGTCAGCTCGCTGCTGAGTGTAAGGGTGGTGTTCACTTCGGAGTCTGTCAGCGCCAATCTTCTGATCATCGACGAAGTCGCATACCAGAATTGATCACCATCACGTAGACGTGATCGTGCAGACTCTGACCAACTGCTGGAAGATCGACAACTGTGGGCACGTTAATGCTCGACAGCAGTGCAGGGTCGCCAATGCCAGACACTTGCAACAGCTGCGGCGTGTGCAAGGATCCAGCAGCTACAATCACATCCTGCTTGGCCTTTACGTTCTGCAAAGCTGCGTTTGATGAGGTGGCGAACTATAAGGATGCTGTCAGTCGCACCATTCTGGAAGCCACAGAATCGTTCACTTACCTCAACGCCCGTAGCTCTTAATGTACCGTTCGCTGATGTCAGGATCCGAGTCGCCTGGTGCCCGGCAATAAGGTGAAAGTTCTCTCGCGATGCAGCTGTGTCATAGTAGGCTTCATCTGCAGACGATCGCCTGTACTCTTCAGGATCCATGTTATGAGGTGTGAAGTAACCACCGATGGCATTGCCATTAGCCTGATCCTCTGGAATCGGGATGCTAAGCTCCTTAGTTGCCCCTACCAGGTTCTCTGTTGAGCGTCAGCAGGCCGGTTGTGCGTATTTGATAACTGTTCCGTAGACGTACTTGTTGTCGGCCAGAAATATGTGGAGTATGTTGAGTGCATGTAGCCTTCGTAGCCGTGTGTATCCTCATCCCAGGTGATGTTGTACTCTTCACGAATATCTTCGATTGGCGGGGAGAAGATCTCGTTCTGCAATCATTAGCAGCTATCGCGCACATGTTCCTTCGTCTGGTACTCACCTTCTTGAAGTACGGCAGCAGACTCTCCCAATTCCAGCCTTCATTTCCGAGCGTCTCCCAACCATCGTAATCTGACTTGGCGCCGCGATCGAAGACCATGCGGTTCAACTTAGTCGAACCGCCAACGATTTTGCCTTGAGCAACCGAAACATTGCGACCGCCCAGGTATTCGCTTGCTGCGTAGGTGGTGTTCCAGTCATACTTGGTGCCAACAGCGCCGCCAGCAAGACCGGGAATGGTGACAAAGTCTTCGTTCTGGTCGCTGCATGTACATTAACGTTGCATGTTTCTTAACAGGCGAGTGACTTACAAGTCCCCGGCTTCAATTACCAAGACAGTGGTACCTGTCAACTATAAGTTGATGTTTCGCAAGTTCGATGATTATTCCCAACTGACCAGAGTCTTCAGAAAGACGATTTGCGACAGTCAACCCGGATGCGCCTCCGCCAACCACTACATAGTCGTATTCGCTGAGGAGCTGATCCGCTCGCGATACAAGTCTTCCACTGAAAAGAGGGTGAGCTAGTGCGCTTGTCGCAGACAGTACGAGTGTCCACGACATAAGGCTGCACTTCGCCATCGACAGCATGTTGAAAGATTGAAGGAGCGCAAACACTGTGGGGAAGCTTTAGCATTCAGCCGTGATGTTCAGCTGTACTGCCGTCGTGCATACAGCACGCGTTTATATAGCCCAGCTTCATATTACCCCGTAATGGAACCGACGGAGGATGGCTTGCATATACCGCGTTGGTGCTTACATATTGCATCTAAGCGAAAACGTGCAGCGAGACGTCCGAAGCGTCCGGATCGTACCTTGTACGGCCGTTACATCCCCAGTTTCTTGCTCATGACAGCTTCGTGTTTGGTGTTCTTCAGGAACCGTAATAGAGCCGATCGTGCGTTCGCAGTGTTTGCAACTGCCGATTGCGTTGCTGATAGATTAAGTCAGGGGCTGTGCTGCGGGAGCGCGGCGACAAGCCACCGAGCAACACCGAAAACGTGGAAAACAAGGCTGTGACGTAGGGTTCTGGAACAAATGCAAGGATCGACTTCCACAGTACCCGAGGCTGTCGGTTCACGATCACGTGTGTACGGCGGCCATATACCTGCAGGATGCTGACCGTTCAGAATCTTGTAGTCATTCACGCTCGTATACTGTGTCTTGCTCCCCAAGTCTTGACCGACGTCGCCACTTAGCATGATGCGATGGTCGCAATTTAGCGATCGGTACGCCCGACTTCGAGCTCATGAAACACATTGTCGCCTTGGAGTTCGACCACTTCGACGGCACCATCTACCTCTTTAATGTTCTCCTGCGTCTCGAGCTCAGATCTTTCACTAGACATTACCTCAATCCAAGGCTTTGATTCGCCATGCATCTCCGCCTTTTCGGTTCTCTCTGGTTCGTACTGTGGCTGCTTGTGGAAGACGCCCCATCGCTTTCTCCAAGCCAAAAATACGCCAAAGATCATCAGGAGGGCCCCTGCAGTTCCGATGCCTATTCCAATAGAGGCTTCAGTGGACAAGGATCGATTCCTACTATCGATAGGGTCAGAATCCCGCGGAACCGTGCTATATGTAGAATTCGGTGGAAGGATGGGGATCACGCGGGACGAGCCTCCCCCAGGAAAGGCTTGGCTAATATTGAAGTGCGCTCGATCGTAGTCGACACTTATATAAATCTCTTGCAAGAACGTTCGGCCGAGAACATACTCTTCTGGGCTAGAAGCCCGTCTCAGAGGGAAGTAATGAGATGAGTTGCCGCTGACCAACGGCGCAGCGGCCGTGAGGTCGAATGCAGTATAGGGCAACGTATAAGTAACGGATCGATCGCTGCTCTTACGAATATTGAAGTTGACAGCTGGGTTGGAGGCCAGTAATTTCGCATGCGCGGTATCGTCCAGAAGGTACAGTCGTGCAGTATCATGCCATACGATTCCAAAAGCTTCCTCGAAAGCGATGCAAGCCTCCAGAGGCAGCCATATCTGGGGAAGTGTCGAATCAATGTTGAAAGATGCTCCAGTAGTGATGCTAGGTCTCCATGAGCCCTGGCGAGGGCCTGAGAGTGTGATCGAATCGACTGTTACAACCAATGAATTGTTTTGCTTGCTCGGCATCGCCACTGATATAGTCGTAGAGGAATCAAATCGGGATGTATCGTATCCGCCAAGGACGAGGCTCCCGGAAGAATTGCCTAGTAAAATGAGCACTTGCACGGATGTTTACAAAAACCATGTCCTTACGCGCTACAGACCCAGCAGTATAGCTGAATGACAGACTCGGGATGTCTCCTTTTCCACGGATGTCAGTAAGTAAAGTTGGAAGTGCACTCCCAAGCCCTCCAACCTCTCCTGCTGCCAAGCCGAAGGTAGCAAGACTAAGATCTAGCGAGCTGATACCAACGACATAGTTCTCGGATGGGACATCTCGTGCGGAGTTCCCAAGATACACAACGTCATTCCCCCAAATCCCCTGAAGCCCATTACTGAGCATGTTATCGGTCAAGAAGTAAGGGAGCGGTATCTCATAGACACCTGCATTAGTCCAGGAAGTGGACTTGGTGTAAAAGAACGCGGTTCGCCCGGGACAAGTACTCTCTGTGCAGGAGTCATTGGCGACTGGTAACATGGAGACAGATGTACTCAGTCCGGATATGCCTTGGAATGCTTGGAAAGGCTTTCCGACACCCAGGTTGAAGGTTGACCATGGTCCATCCGCGCCACTCCTACTTTTGCGTCAGCACAAGAGTCTTACCCACTTGCGATATAGTCTTTCTTAACATACCATTCGCCACTGGGAGCGACTACGATTGGAATATTTACCAACGCCTGCCCGGTAGTAGATGACGTTAAGAGTGCGATGGAAACTACTATCCATGATCGAAAGCCCATGTTGTTAAAAGCGTGAGATGGGAGCAACGAGCGCAAAAACGCCTAGGGGGGGTCGCAACATATATATCGTACCTTTGGGCTGCTCGAAATGTCCAATGGTAGTTCATCGGGTTTTTCAATCACGGTATAGATGTCCGGGGTGCGCCAAGAAGTATTCTATTTTTGGACTGCGCTGTGCATATGCATCATGCAGTGGAGCTGTCCGCCACTGTATACCATGCAGATAGCATATCACCCGCAATCCCCACAGCTCATAGAATGCGATACATGCGCGACCTATGTGAATGCTTGTCGTAATTGACACTACCTGTGTCCGCATGCACACATTGTGTCGCTGGATAACACCATCGGTTTCCACGAGGAGTATGGAAGCCACTTCCCTGAAAGTTTCGTATGGCATCGTGTAATTTGCAGTTCTTGTAGCACTTTCGCGAATCGTAAAGTTGATGGTGTCAGTCGACCATACAACACTGGCGCGGCCTGGGTTAAAAAGTAAAGTTGCACGGTCCCATCCCACAACAATCGAGATATTTTCTCGAACAAAGCACAGTTTTCTATCGTAAGCCATAATTGAGGTGTCGCAGAATCTATGGTGAACGAAACGCTGACTTGCCAGCGTGCCCAAGGCCTCAAAAAAGTGATAGACTAGAGAGGCGACTGGCGTACTAATGTTTGAGCTTAAAAAAGGGATTATTATGGTGGTAGTGGAAACAAGTAGAGAGCTGTCATATCCGCTCAGCATGAAACTGCCGTACGAAGATTCTTTGACTAATCCACGTACAGATGAGTTGGCATGGCACTTGCGAATGCATGCTTGGACTGGAGCCTGCGTTATTGCCTCATCAAAATTCACTGCTTTTGACTTTGAACCGCTTGAGCACAACGATGATATTCTGTGCACATAAGCGCGACACCTATAAGGACAGGGAATGCCACCGTCAGATAAGAAGACGCCATGTTCGTTGCGCAGATACAAACGTGAGGTATTTACGTTCGAGGATCAGAGTGGGTCGTTCAAAAACCACTGCTACTATCCCCGCGTACTGTGTGACAATCACACACACCGATCAGGACACAAGCAGCGGCGTCTGCAGCGTAGGCTGCATAAAGCCAAGACAATACCATTGTTTTGGTGCGCCTCCTGAGGCATTGTATCGTAGTTGATTGGTACATGTGCAGGCGAGACTGTTGGTGTGCTCGATACGGAAGGTGTTCAACTTGAAGATTTGCTTGCGCATGGGTGCTAAGACACCCAAGGACACTACAGGGCTCATTCGTCATGAACGTCCGCAAGGCTGAACAATTCGATGGATCTTTTCGACATCCGAACGTAGTGATGATGAAGCGCACATCATTCTTGCTCCGCACTGTTAGATATCGAGATGCTGTATGTGACCTGAGGGCGATAAAAGTGATGAGGCCATGTCAGTGAGGGCACGGGGACGTAAGGGCGATCAAAGCAGCTGAACGATGGTTCGAGCCGCGTCACGCTAGCGCAAGCCTAGTAGATAATCCGCATCAGACCCAATCTGCTCTCGTCATGAGGCAAGCGCCACGTGAGAGCTTCTACTCGCTCCATATCACTGTTAAGCTGTTGCGATTATGATTATTCAATGATGATTGTGAACGAGATTGATAAAAGCTATCAACTGAGAGTCACTACCGCTAGTTCGAATCCTCCTGAAAGCCCACACATCATACGTTTCTTCCGTAATTGGGCACACGCCCCGAAACATCGTCCCGTACAGCGTCCTCCACGCTCATAGTTCCGTGCATCCGAGGTTTTCCTTAATTACAAAGCTATAATCAGTCCTGCTGTCTCCTTGTAGACTTACTTGTTAACTGTCGTCAAGATCTGCATTTTGATAATGGGCCCTTCTATCCTCGCAACAAGGGGCATGCATATCCGCTTTATTTGTACGCATGAGACGAAAAGATCGGTGTTATAGACGGGAAGATGCCCCAATCGTTGCGACTTGGTGGATCTCGGCTGTCGGCGACTGAGAGTCAAAATAAGGGGTGACTACTACCAAAATAAGAATGTTAGAAGGAATAACATAATTTGCTCTCCTATCGATTTACGCTGCTTCTTGCAAGCCTCCTCCCTCTCCCTACTTACTGAAGTAACTCTGCCGGTCTAGACTGAACCGTACAGGCAAGGATACCAGTACTGCGCCTTGAAATACTCAACCTTATGGTTCAGCTCACACAATAGCGTCGACCTCGAAAGTATCAACTCTAGCCTCACTGTAGATGTTACTGTCAAGTGAGTAGGGTACAGCCTGCACTATCTGAATGTTGCCCAGTAGCGAGCATGAAGCGGGTGTTGACATCTACGCCTTGGAACAACACTTCTTCAGAGTTGCATGATGAGGAAAGAACGATGAAAGGCGGTCAATTGCGTGCACTAGCTATGAAGAAGACTCATGTGTAGGTGTGGGAATGATCTAGGTGAGTATTTGCAGAGTACATCGCTCCAATAAGATACCCACAAGATCGCTTTTATCTTCGGTTCATTGCTCTCGACTTCGATATAACTGGAGGTTCCTCGCGCTGGGGCAGTCGAGCATCGAGATACAAGCTTTTTGAACTCAGTCGAAGTCATGTATGGTACCGCTGGCGTTTGGGAGGAGTCAAGGCGTAAAGTCCCATCAAGTGTCCGCCTTTTTGATCAACGTTGATTGCGATTAGGGGATCTTTGCTCTGCACATTGAATTCTTGTATATGATTCGAACCTATTTGTGCGGAATCCTAAACGGATGCGCTTCGGTATTGAAAACGAAATTATCCAAGCTGATGAGCTCAGGGTCGCTGAAGATCAGGTAGAAGTACTTGAGAGTCTCTGCCAACCAAAAGCTTTCCATACTGTCGTAAGTCTCCGGTGGCGTCTTCATGACGTCCCCAATAGCAGCGTTAGCGAATCGGGTTTGGGTGTGGCCACTGACGGCTTGCCACATCTCCCACGCAATATCCTGGTATTTTGTCTCGCCCGTGATCCGGTACATATAGAATATCGACTCGATCGCCTCAGGTCTGAGAACGTACCGCCCATCACCGACCTCACTGAATGGACTCGAACCAAGCTCGGAGGTGTTTTCGCATGCTGACAATGTAGGACATGCAACCATCGAGAACACTTCTGGCATGATCCCATTTGGTGCATTCTTATATGTCCAGGCGCAACCTTCGGAAATCTTGCGTCCAATATCGATATGGGTACTGTTATTGAAGAGCCGTCCGCCGAGAGCGAACATGCCTCCAGCGAAGCATACAAGGTGCTGGCCCTTGTTGTCCCTCTCTCCATTGACATTGGCACTGGCAACCAATATGTCGGCCTTATCATGCGTCATAGGACGAAACAAGGTGTGAGCAATCGCAGTGGACATCGCAGATTCGTACATTTTTTGATACTGAGCTGCTACCGGGCCGATACCGTTGAGGAGCTGATGCATCTTCGGAAGGTACTCGTACACCGAGTCTGCCATTGCACCAAGGCCAAAGAAGCCGTCGAATGTCAAGTCTGGCTTTCGCATATTCACACTGATCGGCCACATGCCTGGAAGCTTTGTCAGATGTTGCTGCTCATCAAGCACGTCCGTAACTCGAGAGATAGCATCGAAATAACGCATATCTCCAGTGAGCTGCGACAGACGAGTAAACTCCACACTGGCAGAAGCTGCCTCTGCAATCAGCATCGACTCTGCTGGCAGTTGCTCCTCTCCATCAACAGCTTTTTTCGCGCTCCATCTCGAGACTGGCATCCTGTTCGGGGTGTCAAAGGCGGCATACGCCATATCTGCGACCTCGATAGCCTTGTTTAAGAGCCGCGCATCATGACAGCCTGCTACATCGTAGGCACCTAAAAAGCCTCCAAGATAACGAATGATGGTTTCAAAGACGTTTATCTCGCCATCGATCTTGGGACCAAAATCGATCTGGACGGCAGCATCAACAGCTTCGGCGAAATCTTGCTTCAAGTCCATAATCCAAAGTGTATCTAGACTGTCGACCAAGGTTGCGCCCCAGCTTCCGAAGGTATCCTTGGGTCCGCCAGAGATTGGTGCAAGTTCGTCTTTCGTCCATGCTCGATCTTTGTAGGACTTCCAGCATCGCTGGAAGACCTCCCGCACAGCGTCTTTGCGAGACGCAATCTCGCCTTTATTCGCTGTTAATTCCGCTCGTAAACCATGTTGAACAGAAGGCCTAGGTGAGGGCTTGCCCACTGGTAGTGGGGCAAAATGCTCGACAGGGTAATGACTCTGCACAGTCCTCCAATCGAATCGGCCTTGAGTATCTGGGGCAAGCACTGGGGTGGGTGGCGCTGTTGGGCAGGCATGAGAGTCACGACCAGGCGCGCTGGAGACTGTCGTGGAAGGGGTGGAATGTTTGTGATCGCTAACAGGAAAGATAGGGTCGGTAATCGGCGCGAAGCGAGCAGAGAGAGGCGTTATTGTGACAAGAAAGACAATGGCCACGAGAAGAAAAATGGGCCATCGATATCTTCTAAAGAACATGGCGTGTCTTTCGAAAATGGAGGTGCGGACTCGTTTGTAAATTCTCATCGCGGGATGGCACATGTAAAAGGCGTGTAGAGCCGCGCCGTATGTGACGGCAGCCAACCCTGCTACAGCGTATTGTGCGTACCCCTGCATCGGTCCGTGCCGCAATCTGTTTGCGACCCTCTGCTAGCGCGGCGCTTCGAGTGAGCAGGACATACCAATCGCGAGGCTTTCGGGGTTAGTGTCGAGCTCTCCAATTCGCCTGACTCTGGTAATGATGCAGGAAGGATCCAGATAGACGCGAGTAGCTCCTACGCTTGACCTTTCCTTTCCGCTGCCAACATTCGGCCCCCAAACTAATCTCGACAAAGTCAGAAGTAATAGAAACGCCTCCTGCATAGGCACGCACTGTGCCGCAAATGCAAGTTTCAGCCTCGTTACCGTCTGACCAACCCCTTATACTCAGGCAGGTCCTGTACGCTGGAAGGTCATGGTAGCCTTGCCGCGCATCTCTACACATCGTTCCAGATACCCTTCAGCAGTGGAGCTTCAGTCATGAGCCTCTGGCTAGCTCTTGTTGCTGTCTCTATCTTCCTCCCACTACAATCATGGTGCCAAACCGTGCAAGATGCATGGACTGCACCAGCAGCTCCTGATGGATCTACACCGCTGAAGAGTGGTACCAAATTTACACTGCTCTGGAAGTCAGGTCTTCAGAACAATTTCAAGACGTACTGCCCTTCATGTGATACTGAGAAACTAGATCTCTGGGTCACAAACTTCAACGGAACTAAGTACATGTCCAAAATTGGTCGTGCGTATAATCCCAGAGCGTTCTTTAGATACAATGTTGACTGATAGTACCACTAGGCGGTATCGATCTTACTACGACAACTTCTTACGAGTGGACCGTGGAGATAGCTTCCAGCGCGTTCTCACAGAATGACTTCTGGGTATTTCGCTTCACTTACTTCGACTCTACGGATCCATACGCGCAGCAGATCTCATCGCCCGGTTTCAAGATAAACGGACTCGTGAAAGCAGTCAGCACATCGGCCGTGCAGTCGAGCAGTACGTTGACAAGCTGTTGTGGAAAAGTATTGTGGTGCTGAACAGGTCCACAGGTATAATATCTGCACAGACTGTATCATCATCCTCGAGCCTCGCCGCCACTTTCATCAGTGCTGCGTCTTCAACGTCAAGCACACCACAGCCTACGGAACAGACAGTAATCCCTAGCCCAACGTCCAAGAGCAATGTTTGGATCTCCGGCGTTGTCGTAGGGCCCATCGTCGGTATCGCGTTAGGCGCTGCGCTTATGTGGTTTTGCCTACGCAAACGCAAGAAGGCTCAACGGAATGAAGAAAACATAGGATACGGTCAGAATAGCCATCAGCAGCAGTATACATCGGAACAAGACGTGAAGGAGATCTACTCTCATACGCCCAAGAATGAAACACAGCCTTGGCAACACCAAAGAGAGGTCCATGGGCAGAGCATCGCGGAGGCTCCCGAAAACGCCAGTCCGACGCAACCGGCAGAACTGTGGCATGGCAACTATAGATCATAGTTCTGAACTGGGCGGGGCGAGGGTGATTTGTTGGCTGACGAGCGAAAAACGACTGTGTCGCAGCGCAAGTCTTCGTAGTGCAGAGAACCAGCGGCCCCAGAGTCTGATAATATTGATGAGTTCTGATGAACCGCGACTGAAGATATATGAGATTCGATCTGCATTTTATTAGAGATTCAGATTCCTGTCGCAGCTCATTCGATCTGGGGGCGTCCGGTGGGCACGTGAGGAATTGATGCCCGATTCCATTCTCTACGCAACCGCATTTGCACGCATGTGGAAGAGAAATCACAACGGCGATTTCATCTGCAAAGGCGTGCACTTTGTGTCCGTGGGCGACTGAACTAGATGACGAGTACGATGAAGTCTGCCCACGTCTCGGGATCACCGATCCTTCAACCCTCTGGATCCGACACGTGGCTGAAACCTGTGTACCACCATACACTCGATGGATGAGGAACCTGGCCGCCATTGCAAGGTTATGAACAAAGTTCCTGATCGGGTGTAGTGTTTCCGGCCCACCTATGACGGACTGACTGTTGAGTGGTTCCGCTCGATGGCGTCGATCAAGACGTTGGGATAAGTCATGACGCCAGTCACGACGCCAGTCACGGAAAAAGTCGAGATTCCGGTAATTCCTGCGGTTGCTTCAGGTCTGAGTCCTTGATGCGGCGTTCGCGTGTCGTTTCCGACTGTGATAGTGGTGTAATTGTGGTCTAAATGTAAGTTTGCTGTTCATTCCACGGGATTTGAGCCTTTTGTGTTGTTCAGATCCGCCATATCTTTTGCGTTCGCACCAATAGTTGAACCTCAATCGCTTTGTTCGTGCGGACGGGATGAACGAAGGGATGTCGTAGATGGAAAGGTGCCCCAGATATTGCGACTCTGTGGACCTCGGCTGGCGACAACCGAGGGGCGCCTACCCCACACCCGGCTACACTCCCTTTCACCATCAACAAAGACAGCTTGTATGCTTCAAGCTATTGGCTTTCTATGACAACTGTTGCTAATAAAGGCACACATTGAACAGTTCACTCATTTGCAAACCTCAGTACAACCTCAATGAGACAGGCGGTTTGTTTCGCCATGACGCAACCAACGCTAGTCTTCAATTACGACATCTCCTGTCCATTCGCCTACATCGCCTCAACGCGTGTCCAGGCACTCGCCAAGCGCACAAATGCCAAACTAATATATCGTCCTGTGCTTCTTGGTGCCATCTACCGCGCGACCGCTGCGCCGCAGGGTGCAGCAGGATCAGCGAGCGACGTGTTCAACCCAACGAAAAAGGCAGTAACAGCGCAGAGCATGCAAAGGACTATAAAGAGGCAAGATAGTATCCGATTCTTACCGAACCTCACTGACAGATCTTGCAGATATAAGATCAATTACAACCCGCCACCACAGCATCCGAGGAAATCTGTGAATGCATTGAGGCTGCTCCATTGTGTTCCGGACGGAGAAGAACGACGCATATTGACCGAGAAGCTATTCAGCAGTTATTGGACAGAGAACAGGGATGTTACTGACACTGAAGTGCTGCTACAGATCGCCAGAGAGAGTGGCATAGCAAGTGCAAAGAGCCTCGACACCAGCAGCTTTGCCAATGCACAAGCTAGAAAAGAGCTGGAAACTGCGACTGGAGAAGCCATTGAGAGAGGAGCATTTGGTGTACCTGGCTTCTGGATTCCAGACGCCAAGTGGACTGATGTGAACGGTGAAGCCAAGAATGGTCGCTTTTTCTGGGGCCAAGATCGTATGCACTTCGTCGAGGCCACGCTGCTATCTATGCAAGCCAACAATGGCTGGAGCGATCTGCCCGGTCTGGCTAACCTCATGCCACGATGTGTCCCATATAAACACGTCAAGCCTTCCCATAAAGTCAATCTTGAGTTCTGGTATGACTTCAGCAGTCCTTGGGCTTTTCTTGGCTACACACAGCTAGCGAGATTGCAACGAACGTTTGGGCCCAACCTAGAGATCGTCATGAAGCCTTTCCTGCTCGGCATTTTGTTCCGGGAAATTGGTGCACCCAACATGCCTATGCTTGCTGTGAGTGCAACCAAAGCAGCGTGGACTAGGCAGGATCATGCGGACTGGACAGCTTATTGGAATGCCATCAACACCTCAGAAGGGAGCGAGGATGCACCGATAGCCTTTCACTGGGCAGAAGTATTCCCCATTCGCACGCCCACTGCGCTTCGAGTGGCTATCGTGGAGCCAAAAACTGTGCCTTTGCTCTGTAAGTCGTTCTGCAGTCTCTTCCTAGTTATGAAACTGACGTTCTGTAGACTCGGCTTGCTGGGAACAGAACGAGAACATGTCAGATGAGGGGGTACTCGCAAGTGTACTCGATAAAGCTGGCTACAATGGCGCCGGCCTAATCGCGAAGGCTAACGCGCCTGACATTAAGACTAAGCTGCGTGAGAACACAGCAGCTGCGAAGGCGGCTGGTATCTGTGGCGTACCGACCTACCGTGTCTTACGGCAAGACGAAGGTGGTCAATGGGAAGCACGCGGTGGTCTGATCTGGGGTCAAGATGAGACGAACGTGGTAGAGGACCTGATTGCTGGATGGGATCCCGACACGTCATCAGAAGTTGCAGAACCTCGAAACGACGCTACTGAAGCCAAGATGACGGCCAAGCTATAATGGCGATCCTGTTCAGAGTGGAAACCTTGTGTCCGGCCAGTCTACTGAGGACACTGCTTGCGAGTTCGCACAATGTTGCCTCCACCTTGGTGCTCCTGACGGGTACTCACCCGATGATACTTCACTCTGTCGCCAATCCCCGGTTCCCGCGTGACTGCGTCTTCACTGAACCCTACGCACTGACCCACAGGAGCGTGGCTTGGGTGCCGCAAGAAGATCTGAGAGGTCGTCTTCCATTGCAGCTACTATACTGCACCACCAACCCAGTCAACCGCAACTTCGTTACAACATTTAATCACTTATACCACCGCTCCTTTTTGTCAACGTCTCACCCCTGGTCCTCGATTGTCCCATCATGCCAGAGCGCGAATCGACTTTGCTCAACTTCCGAGATTTCATCCCCGTACTGCATCCCCAGGCCATCTCAAGAAGCCGCAGCAGTACTAATCCTGGGAACCGGGCGCCACATGGCTTCGGCCCTCTTCACTACCTTCACGACGATAGCAAAGACGTTGTATGTCGATGCCCGTATTCTGACCACTATACGCGTCGAACAGTGCGTAGTCGGTTCACTCGATGGTCATGTGATGCATTCTTCCACCGCCACGCTCAAAAGATTACGTGCCATCGTCAGCAGTGGCTTCGAGTCGCTGACAGTATTCTGGGCCCTAGACGTATCATGGCAGACTCGCATCCGGCGATTCCACGCCCCTTACTTGAACAAGACAGCCGCATGGTTCCGTCTAATATCGATGAACAAAATCTCTTCAGAGCTACAGCAACTTTTGGAAGGGCTATTAGAGGAGGAGATACAGTCTCTGAAGCTATCGATTTGGTCGAGGACGAGTTCCTCGAACGTACTGGTCGTCGTATTCCCTCAACTGTCGTTTCACAGCTGTTGCACTCTTTACCGGTGTCCGCTGTCGAGGACTCCGACAATGGTCAAGATATCCTATCCGAGGATGAAGACGTTGGTGAGCGGCGATCAGGCTCCTTTCCATATCCACCCCAGCAAAACTCCATTCCTGCGGACAATGGAAGGGCTCGTACTCACGCATCTCAACAACCGGGTCGCTCGAGCGAGGGGCCTACCAACCATGTTCTGCACCGTCAGCAGCCAGAGATTGCTGCCCACGATGCGGTCGAGACATTTCATTTCACAACCACTCATGGACTTGTTGTGTGTCGATGCATCGGCCCTGGTCATCGTAGCATGGAGCGAGTACAACATGCAATCATTCGCCAATCATGCTCCCAATTTTTCAGGCAGTACACCACCGCAATGACATGCACTCAAGAACAATGGGAAGATCTGGTCTCCATGACCGAAACGCTTTCGGCACCCGTCGGCAGTTATACCCACTTTCATACCATAGCTGAGGAGCACTTCCAAGAACTGTGTGCCCAAGGCGTCAGTGCCGATGATGCCCTCCGAGATGTTGTAGGACTGCTGCATGAGTCCGCAGGTGGCAGTCTTTCTGCGTACTGCGCTTCGCAAATACTTCAGACGTTGCGACCGTCTGCACTGGACAACTACGAAGAATTGTGGGATGCTCTGCCTAGAAACCGAAGTCATGCGCAACAGCGTCCAGGTGAAGCTGTTACTACTGTCCTCGAGCACATCGCGACCTCGAGCGTTTCTGACACACGTAGCAGTCACCAGAGGCAGCCAACAAGTAGTAGACCCAACCAACAACAGCGTTCATCGCGTGGTGCGGCTCTGCAAAGCAACATGACATCTCCAGCATCGCAGCATGCAAGTTTAGCATCAGTGGGGCCTCGTCGTCTCACAACCGATTTTGCATCGCTCAGGCGTACTTATGAGTCTTCAGAAGAAGAGGACGATGAGATAGAGGATACTGCCGAGGCAGCCTGCTTACAGTTGGTGCTCGATGTGATTCCAGATGTGGCGGTGGATCATGTCCTGTCTTTGATCAATGCCCGGATCATACATCAGACAACCGTACGGCTACATAGTGGACAGATCATCCAGGAGCTTCTGCAAGCAGACTCATACCCCCTGGATCCAGCTGTGGAAGACCGACGTACGCAACTCAAGACCGAAGACAGCAGGCAGCCTAAGGGAGTCTCTACAACACCACCGCACTACAGTTCAAGAAGTTCGAATCAAGAACTCCGGACTCCATCACCAGCACACATTCCTGTCTTGGATCAAGGAGCACATCTCCAATCTGTGTACACGTCGCCTGCGCAGGGTTCTTGGCGTGAGAGCCCCGTCGATTCAACGACAAGTCACGGATCTCCTACTGAGTTCATTAATTGCACCCCCCTACATACGACATCGTCGCACAGCGCGGACTCATCTTCCACGAACCATTCCAGTACAGCTACAGCTCTAGTTGACGACAGCACGCAATCTGTAGGCGTATCGGTTGCAGATCAGGGTACTCACCTGAGCGTGGTACTGACATCACCATCCCAGAACCCATGGCGCACAAGCCCTAGTAACTCGCCATCAAGCAACGGTAGTCCTCAAGAAGGCGCTCAGCTCAGTCTTCTATCACCAGCATGCTCAACGGTCCAACGACCTGTTCTGAGGGAGCAATTAAACCGTGTCACCAGTCCTACGCACAATGGTTGGTCCCCGGAGAAGGCACGACAGTCTAGTATCGTCTCTTCTGAAGTGTTATCCGATCCATTCACTGGGCCGCTTCCCATAAGTTCGACTCCATTCCTTCGACGGCTGCAAGAAGCATCTTCAACTTCACCAGCCACGACACCTGAACTCATCGTCACGCCCACTTGTAGCGACAATGAGTCTGACTCCGAGCCACTGGTACTTGGCCCCGTACGTCCCCTCAACACAACAGGAGGAGCATTAGGAGTTGGGCGTGCTGCTGAAAGTTCATGTAGTGCTGGTCTGGCTGCTTCAAGCCCGAAAATTCCAAGCCTGGTGCGCCAGCCTCGAGGGAAGTCAAGGGTGATCGACGGCCGAAACGTGATTGATACACCTAAATCTCGGCGCCAACGTTCACGTAATGATTCACGCGACGAAAGCCCTAGCGCTCAAGCCGTCTTACGCCGGTCGGAACGTCAAACCAGCATCGGGAGATCTTTCGAGTACGTCAACTCAAATGAAGTCACGTACGGCGGTGATGTTCCGGTAGACCACGAGAACGGCAGCCAATGGAAGGGCAAAGTCCACTCGTTTGCACAAGACGCTGGGTCGCCTGCAGGCGCTCACAGCGGTCCACCACAGTGTTGAGTTCCGTTCTCCGGTCGCTACTGTCTTGCGCAGCCCCTTCAGTCCTGTTACGCCTGAAGAAGACGCGAGGAGCGAGATCAATTACGATGTCGATCCACTGGCATCGCCCGGCTGGGGACGATGAATAACTGTAGATGACGATCTGTTGGGTGTAATCAGCTGGCTTGGAAAGGTATGAATCGCACTAGACAGACGGCTCCATGCGCTCCGAGGGGTCATCAAGTCACGGGAGCAAGTCGACGTTATGCAGCGATGGTGAATCAGAATATTTGGGAGTTAAAGGCGAGGTAGAAGATAGCACGACTGACTATCCACATCTTGAAAGTTTAAACAGTCTAATCAAAAACAAAGATATATACAGTCGGAAGAATGCGAAATTAGGCGAACCAGAGATTAAAGAGTGATCTTCAGGGTCTTCGCGATACTAGGCACGCCTGCAGAGTTAAGGGCAAATAGCATCCAGTAACCTGGCAACGCCACGCCTGGGTCGCGTGGAATAGTGATATTGTACGTGTTGCTGGAGCTAGAGCCAGCATCGAGAGGAATGCGACGCTGATCAGTGTTGACGCTGTGGGTCGTCGAGCCGTAACGGATCAGCGAGAACATTATGACTGCAGTGTCAGTTATGACCATGAGGCTTGAGCCTAGAGCGGCCGAGGAGCCGGACATGGAGTTTATGACCGGCCTCCGTGCCGCTGTGTCATTGGGATTGAACAAGTAACCCGGGCTAAAGATCTCTGCATCGAGGTGATTGGTAGCACATCCGCCACATAAGCCCCCACCTCCGGTGAAGACAGTGCCATCCAGCAGTAGGATTGCAATGCTGTGGTACGTTCGAGGGATCTTGTGACTAGGGAGGACAGTAAACTCTTGTGTCTCCGGGTTCCACATCTCCGGCAGCATTATGGCAGCTTCATCTGAGAAGGGTCGAGCGTATGATTGACCACCAGTAGTGAAGATCTTGCCACCAGGCAGAACAACGCTGTTATGGAACACCCTGGTGTATGCCATGGATGTAACCTTGGCGACAGAAGGCGTGGTGCCTGGTGCGCCAATAATGATGACATGCGCGTTGTTATTCGCGTTCGACTCCTCGTAGCTCGGCGCTCCTCCAGCATTAAATATTTTGCCATTCAGTACATCGTACATCACTGTTGTACCGCACATAGAGTCACCGTCGGCAGCTCTGCTCCCTGCCGCAGTTTGAGTACCATTTCCAGAACTGCCATACCAATTCATGGCCTTGCTGGGACCAGCCTGGAAGACAGAAGCGTCCTTCCATCCAAAAAGCCAGCCATGATTGTCTGACCTAAATACACCTTGGACATCGTTCGTCAGCATCGGTGCCACTGGACAACCCGGTAACAGCGTCCAGGTGTTCATGGCTGGGTTGTAGATTTCTCCGTTCTTGCCACCACGCTGCTCAGTTGGTACCCAGGAGCCACCAATTTGGAAGATCTGACCATTCGACAAAGTTGTGGAAGTTTGATAGCCGCGCTTGAGCTTCGTGTCGGCTGCTCTGGACCAGACATCTGTCGATGGAGTATAGATGGAGGTAGGGAAGTTGTCATTTCCACCAGTGATGATCGCGCGGCCTTCGAAGTCTGGGGACATGCCTGGGCAAAACATGTCATGACCAGTGTTTCGGACCTCGCGCTGAGAGACTGCCCCGGTCTCCGGGGTGTATGTAGCGGTTTGGGTGAATCCTTTCGCAGATTCAAAATCAGTGGTACCACTAGCTGAAAACAGTAGGACCTTTCCACTCTCGGGTATCAGGAAGGCGCCTGCAGCAACGAGAGGCAACTGAATGACGTCGCTCCATCTCCCTTTGTTTGGGGACTCATCCCGAGAATTTACTGCATTGGTTCCAGGGTTGCCGGGTTGAAAGCTGCTGACAGTGATCGTGGCTGTGACTGCCGCTTGCAATGTAGCAAAAAAGACGAGAAAGCGCGTGGTTGCGGCTCAATCCAGATTTGAAGCCCGTTGCTATTATTCTCTATCGAATGGTAGTCAGCTTTGTGTGCAAAATACATCTTGAGTATTAAGGTCTTACTTGATCAGCTTGCCTAGATCATACGACAAGATAGGCTACGCAGCTTGACCTACCACTTCTGATGCAAAATGCAGCTGACTGCAGATATATAGAGCATGTCCGCACCTCGAGGATGGTTCATCGGAAGGCTGACCCATGTAGGCGCTAGCTAGATGTAGGGCCTAATTTTAGCAACCTTGCGACTTGGCTCTCGTACTCCTTTACTACCCTTGATTGTATTTTCCTCATTAGCCCACCGTTCAGCATCAATTGAATGATTCAATAGATCCTAATTTGGGGTGTAAAAAGGCTGGTGGCGCTCCAAGGTGTAGTTCTGATTAGTCGTCTGCCGCGCAGCTTGTGGAAATATAACGTAGGGCTTGAGAAATCGCAAGACGCGTAAACAAAATGGGAGATCTGCAGCCGTGGGTCTTCGTGCATCGTTGAAACAACCTTGTCAAGTTCACCTTCTCCTTCCTCCACTATCCGACGATGGATCACTACCTAGCGTCAGTTAAGAATCTTTGGCAACGTTGACATCAACCAATCCCAGACTCCAGATGGTCCGTTTCGTTTCTCCGCACCTCCTCTTCGCAAACACCATATGCAAAGTCAATTCTTCTAGCGAGATTTGTATTTTTGCTACCGGGAACCTGGACTTGCAGCCGTACGGGGCGTCGGCAGAGCGTCTGATTCTAGGACTAACATACTTTGTGCGAACGCGATACGGCACATATGACCGCGCTGAGGCTTTCGTTTGATGCTATGAACTCCACCAATTAGCAACGACATTCATAATTACAATAGCGTCATCTAGATGAAATTTTCTCTTGTAGCAAAAAAACCTGAAAATTGACTTCCGAAAAACCAAATTCAATTACACTCCACCTTTTAAAAACGACTAAAATCTACGTACACAGAAACTGATATTCAAAACCAATTAGCAACACCACTCACTTCCATCATCTTTCTTCTGTATGCTCTTGCGCAGGGCCACCGTCTAGCAGCGAGGAAGTCCGCCCCTGGCAATAGGACCCTGAGCACCGCCGCAGTTCTGCTTTCCATTGACCTCGGGGCTGTTACCACCAGGACCGTTGACGCCAGTGAACTGCTGACAAACCTCGCCAGTAACAGTACCGCACATGCCGCTGAGGGTAGCAGTGTCGCCGAAGTTGCTGTTGATGCCGACGACGTTGGTCCTGACATTGTTGGCGCGAAGGCCAGTGACAGTGACGGTGCGCGGGCTGCGGCCCTGGTTGTTGGAGCCTGTGGATGGTCAATCTGGGAAACCTTTGCAAGTGGAGGTGAGAGGAATGAAGCTTACAGTCGCCACAGGATCTGTAAACCTTGCCGACGTTGGCGACGGTGTAGTCCCTGATGTCGACGCGTCCGGGACCATTGTGCTGGACGACTTTGTCGTCAGCATTCTGAGCGCCACCACCTACGATAGTAACGGTGCCGGATCCAAGGGCAGAGATGGCGTCTGAAGGGTATCAATAAAGCACCTTGTGTCTGTATGTGTGCTCCGTTACCCTCGCAGACATCACGGAAGAACATGTTCCTGACAGTGCAGCCATTCTACGACGGTATCAGTGCGGTTCACAAAGTCGCTTTGTAGTTACAAACCTGGCAATGGATGCCTTCAAGTTGCCTGGCACCAATGATACCATTTCGAATGGTGGCACCATTCTGCAGGATGAACACAGCATTGGCGCTACCAGTGTCGCCCTCGCCGCAGGCCATACCACGATCGAACTCTTGGTTGCCGAGATCAATGGTGGTGCCGCTGGGAATGGTACAAGCAGCGTTGAGGACGTTGACTCCGTTGACAGCCCTGAAGGTGCAAGAAGATGGAAGACCAGTGATTGTGCCTCTCTGGGTGGGGAAGTTGAGGCTCTGAGCAGCGGTGACGCCAATAGCGAGGGCAAAAGCGAAGGTCTGCATCTTGAACGAGTTGGGAAGTTGAGGTGAGTGTGGAAAGAAGGCTGTTGGTGCTGATAGAGGAAAGCTGAGTCGACTGTGGTGGAGCATCTGCTTTGAGTGAGTGCTGCTCTTTATATCACCTCTCTCGTGGCTACGTGAGTATCACACTCGGCGATGCTACAGCAAGAAGGGCCTTCTCAGCGTCGTGATGCCAGCAGCTCGTACTATGCTCAGCCAGCCAAGCCAGTCAGGATGCTTTAGATGCCTCTCATTTCGAGGTCTAAGCCATGCTATCAAGCAGCTTGGCCGACCATTCTGTGGTGTCGTCGTGCAAATACGAGATCATGATCCCTATCCTGGCACACTTCATCTTAGTGAGAGAGTATAATAAGGCCGAGAGTGATCTTGAGAAGCTAGTCTCAAAATAGCGGCGAAAGTCACTGCTCCTGGGGCAGGTCTCGCAGCAAAACAAAAGGCTTGGAACCATTCTAGAAGATCTAGCGAATGTACTGTAGGCCGAAGCTAGGGACTGGAGCGTTGCTCCGACGGCCCAGTCCGGGGTAGGTAGCCGCAAAGGAAACGTTTTGCTTCATTTCGTCGGCTTGGCATATCTGTGAAGACCGAAACATGTCCAGATGAAAGCTAGCCTTCCTGAAGAGAAGACCACCTCTCTGGGTGTAAAATGAGCCGTCGTCACTCAATGTTGGTGCAGACCTTTTTTGCCTAACGAACACGAGTGTCACGAACAGCACCCGTAGATCACGCAACGCGAAAGAGTGTGAACGGTGCAAAAGCGACTGCCGCATGCACTATGTGCAAGCCGAGGCCATCAATCTGTACTGCGGTGACGTGAACAAGCTAAGAGTTTAGGTGCATGAGAATGAGACCACCTCGTTGGTATACCAAATCGGCGCAGGTACCACATAGTGGCGGTGCAGCTGGGTCGAAGGGGATAGTGAGAGTCCTCAGTTACAGACTTCGACAATGACAGGTACAAGTCCTGGACTCCGGGATTCGTCAAGCTCACCCTGCATGAGACTTCGCGATCGTGGCGCTTGCTTCGGGCTGTTCCCACCCGGTTGTTCCCCTTTCCGACCCTGCTGTAATTCACCGCGGCTCTTCTGGCCAAAATCTTTCAGTTCGCTCATTACTTTTCGTGGAATGCGTCACCGTACTTTTCAAATGTTTGTACGAGCAGTAGCATTCAGCATGCGATTGCGTCTCGTACAAAGGAATGAGTCCAACAGCACGCGCTAGCTGAGGACGGACCTCCAAGCTACCGAACATCTGAATCAACCTTGCAAGTCAAGTTTGCACGTAGCTTACAGGTGAAACGAGGGCCAAATCCATGCGAGCGCTCTGGACCGTTCACCTGGGCCACCATGCCTGTTGTTGGCGCCAAGACACACGATCTTTCGCAGAAGAGCCGTAGTAATTGGGGTCGGCGGTTTCGAGAGCCTTCTGTGGTAGACACAGCTTCGCCCAGCGCTCTTGGACACTTTGTTTTCATCATTAACCCAAGAAATGCTCGATACGACTTATTGTGAGCTGTTGTGTTATGCAACAGCTCGGAAGTCAAGGGCTACACCTTAGCCATTGCCCTAGGGCAAAGCACAGCCCACTCACGCATTGCTCGATCAAACAGCGAATAGCTGGCTGGATCCCAGCCGCCGTCCGAAGCGGCAGCTGCAAGGTCAGTCTAACCCTTCAAAGCAGACGCTTTGTTCGCAGACACGTCTTGTCTGGAGGGATATCCGGCATTGTCGGTTCCTATTCTGAGCAACAAAGAGTGCGTTTCGGACCAAATTCCATGGCCAAGTCCAGCACTCCTGCAGCACGTGGTTGTCTCGCAGCAACTACGTCGATTAGACGTTGAACGCACCGAGTGTAAATTTCTTGCCTCCGTCAGTCAGAATCGTGGAATACCGAGTGCGTTGGATCTGATCCTGGAGAATCTCGATGCGCTCTTCTACCGTCTCGAAATCCTTCAGTTTACGCCTGAGCCCTGAGTCCTAATCACACCCAAGCCCATTTCCAACAACAGACAACTGAGCCACGGTAGATGATGTTCGCTGGCTTTATATTTTCGTGGCGTATGCTTTTTGGAGTGCATGTACGCAAGTGCTGAGGTCAGGCACCCCCACCACTGTATGATCGAATCACACAAAAGATCTCGTTTCTCTTTGAACGCTTCAACACATCGTGTGTAGAGAAACGTCTTTGTATTCTGATAGTCAACCGGGAAGATGAGCATATAGAAGATCGAATTCGAACCTCCCAGAGATTCTTAGTAGCAGCCGAGCATCCTGATGATATGCGTGTATTTCAGAGTCTGGAGATTTCTGGTTTTGGCAGTAACAATCTGTCTGATCCTGGTCACCGTGTCTGATCCTGGTCACCGTGTCTGATCCTGGTCACCGTGTCTGATCCTGGTCACCGTGAATTCCCGCATAAATACGTCCTTCCTGACTACAGAGCGCTCCAAGCCTTCGGCAACAACCTCGTACATGTCGGCCACAGCCCCCCTTCCCAGGGTTTGTTGAATACTAGCGGTGTGCTAGGAGATACTCGCCAAAAGGACTTCTCGTCCGAGATTTGCAAGCTACATCGTTCTGCTTCTTCTATGACGGGCGGCAGGGGATCGTTCGTTGATGTCGTGACCACCGGGATCTTCCGGGCAGCCTGGGCCCGGGCAAAGGACGCCGTGCACCCCTAGGCTATGAGATCGTACCAAGCGACCGAGTACGCATGATATACCATGATTCAGCTTCCGCGTGTTTTGTGGAGGTAAGTAGGCCCTCAGCCTTGCCCCGCCGCCGGGCTGCAGGACGTACAAATGTAGTGGCTGAGCAGCCAATGGAGCTGAGGGACCATTGTGCAAGTTATCTGGCACGTGTATTCGGCCTGAGATGGGGTAGTCATCTTCGTGTATGGGTAGTAGAGATGTGTAAACGGGAGCAGATCTAGGATGGGGAGATGGAAGGGAATATGACGGCTAAAACACACGACAAAAAGAAACAGTTGCTTGCTTAGTCATAACCAAAGTTACGTCAATGCTACATTCCCAACCTTTTGAGATTGGATCTTTTATACAGTCCGCCTGTATAGCTGTGCTGCACGACAGTTTGAACTACTGCAGGCTTCGGTCACCGAGCACCCCTCGCGTCGCCGATACTCCCTCAACCATAGTTGAACGGATTCCTGCAAAGTGGACAACTACTCGACCCACTACTCTTGAACCACTTGAACAAACAAGCCCCATGGAACGCATTCCTGCACGTCCCGCACCTCTTATCCGGCACTTTCCTATCCGGCCCGACAATAGAGTAACAAATAGCACACTCCGTCTGCCCCTTCAGCGCACCTTCCACGTTCCTCCTCCACGTACTCAATGCATCAATCAAGCTACCATTGAAGATTGTAATCGCGCCCAAACTCGTGCGCAACCAAGACTGCCATTTCTGCTCATTGACAGCAACGCGGTTCAAACCCTCAATGTGCGCATTCGCTAGCGGGAAGGCTGGTGGCAAGCTGATGCGCATGCTCATTGTCTGCTCGTCGAGGATGTAAGACGCAGTGATCTCGCGCGCGCGTGGCGCAACGCGGACAGCGAATGTATCGTCTGTCGCTGTGCCCGCCCAGGTTGTCACGCTGTCAAGCGCAGCAGTGATAACGGGCGGCGAGATGTGCTTCTCAGTCCAGGGCTCGAGGGTGACGGCGATGGCGCGGGATTTACTTGTCAGCGCGTTGAACCAGGATTTGGTTAGTGATGGGGTGTGCAGGAGGGTGAGGTAATAGAGGTGGGTTAGCAGCCACTGTATGTCTTGTTTGGGTGGCTCGGTGTCGGGAGTGTAGGTTGTGGGATCGAGTTTGGAGATGTCGACAGGTTTGTTGTGCGCGTGTCCGAGGAAGTCGAATGTGAAGTCAAGTAGGCCGGGAAGGTGGTCACCTTCTTTGATGTGGTCGATGTAATCGTTCTTGACTTTGAAGGACTGAGTGTGTTAGCTTTTGCATCAGGTATGGTTTGAGTGAACTTACTGCATGCTCGAGATGGTCGAACACAAGGAGCCAGCTGAGCAGGTATCCCCTCAATGATAGCGGTACGCTGCGATCAAAGTTGACCTCGGCCAAGGCTGCGACCGTGGGTGCCTCCATGATCAACGAAAGGAGTTCCTCGGGCAGGCGAGCTGTAGTTTTGGATAGCGCAGCGTCGATAGAGATTTGCTCTTGTGCGGCCGGAATTTGCTTGTGCAGGATGTCGAAGGCAGTCTGCTGGACTGGTTGCGACTCTACATAGAGTAGAGGGTAGAGCTCGTCTGCAGAGTCAAGATGCTTCAATGGAACCTTGGTGATCTGACGTGCCAACACTTCGTTGACCATCTTCAAAGGCTGATGGAATTCATCAGGGAAGTGCTGCGAATGCTTGAGCAGATTGATCAGTCCAGCTGCGTTTGACTGCTCTGTCTCCCTCCAGACCTCAAGAAGATCATCGTTGGGATCTTCACTCTCCGTCAGCCTGCGTAGCTGTTCGTAGAGCTTCAGAGAAGCGTGTGTGAACGGAATTGGGCTGCTCGCTTCAACTTCGGTCTCTTGCAGCTCGCTTGTGTTGGACCAGGCTGTGGAGAGCGCGTTAAGTATATCGCCCCAGTGCTCGCCATAGAGATCACTCATTAGCGGAAGTAAGGATGTCAAGGCGCGGCAGACCTCGGCCCTAACCTCCACAGAGCCATGAGCTGCATCTAGCCATGGCACGACGTGCTTGACGAAGAAGACTAGACGCTGCTTGGCTATACTATCCGTGATACCGTCTTGAGCAAGGACGGCATTGAGAATCACCAGCTGGCTCAAGCCCTCCTGAGGTTTCTGGTCGATGTCCAAACCGGTAAGGTCAGCGATAATCTCATTGCACATACGTTCGCAGGATTTTGATGCTGCCAGTGGTTCTTCGAAGGCGGTCAAATATGCAAGAAGGGGGATGACGTGCTTGCTTCTTCTGAGGATGTTCAAAGTGTCCTGCAGCTGTGTAGTCCACGAACTCTTCCATCCGTGAATGGTAATCGCAAGCGAGACGAGGGAACCATAAGCACGCGCAGCGTAGTAGGCTTGAGTGGATGTATTGGCGTCGATGCGACCGAGGATGGATGTGGCCCATGTCATCAACGAATTCTCTGTGCCGGTTGCGGCTAATGTTCCGAACGCTTGTGCCACTTCTTGTGTGGTGAAACCGGCAACATCAGACTTGAATGACATCGCGTCATTCTCTGTATCGGTATTGTAGTCCGTCCAGAGACCGGTTGCACCCGCTAGAGCAAGGTTGTCCTCAACGAGTTGAACAGTGAGGGTGAGGTTGCGCAGGTAGGATTCTCGGACCTCAGATGGTGCACTTTGCACTTTAAAATGCGGTATCCGGGACAGCTTTACCACATACTGCGCAATACGGTATGCTGCTGAATATCCGTCGGCATCGCGGCTCGTTCTGTTGATACCAGCAGACGACACTGCAGGCTCGACCAGATACGTAGCCCCGTTGAGGCTATTGGTAATAGCCAGTGCAGACTTAGGTGCAGCAGCTAGGAAGGGGCCCAGAGCTGCGTCCCAGTCTTCAATGCTGGGGAACAAGCTAGCGTTGCCTTCCCAGTCATCTGCCGGCTTCAAGGACTTCTCAGCAAGCTCGACCAGAGTCTCAATAGACACTGAAGATGGTGTGGCTTCCCTTAGACCTTGGTGGATCAGATCGTACATCGAGTTTTGTGTGCCGGCATCAGATGCGAGCACAGTCTGTATCGATGCGCTGACGGTGGCTGCACCTTGTGCGATCTCATCATTGGGAGACTCGGAAGCGCGCAGCAAGGCCTGAAGGAGTTCTCCGCCTTTTGGTGTGGTGGCGAATTCTCGCAGCATGGAAGGGTTCGATTTGACGATCTGCCGCAGACCCTGCAGTGAGTGAGTCGCTTGTTGCGATACGGACAACGACTGCGTGAGGTATGCAAGCACATTGTCAGTAGTTTCTGGGGCGAGGATCTTTGCCTGCGACTGGAGGATGCGCGTGAACGAGTCCCACTCTACAGAACCCTCGACAGCTTCGTGCACGCTAGACTTGACGAACTCTTGCAGCTCAGCATCCGAACTAGCCAGGTCGAAAGAGCTTGGGATCCGGGGAGATGTAAGCAACGCCTCGAGTGCTTTGGTTTTCACCGGGGAGTCGTCTGCCTTCAGAACCGTCTTGAGCGATGCGCTCCATGCACTCTTGAAACCGGCAGATGTCGAGAAAGAATACAGAATATCGACTAGGTAGGTGGAAGATGGCGACAGAATGATGGTAGGGAGATCATCTTGGACAAATTGTTCAAGCTGCTGCTGAATCGCTTCAGTGCTTGAGTCCTTGCTACGGGACATGAGTGCTGCGATCGTGCCTGCAACGCCGTAAGGCTTCCCATTCCTGTTCTTGACTACGTTCAAGGCCTCAGTGATGATTGACGATGCTGTATCTCTGATAGACTGCGCCAACTGTAAGTCTCCATCAGCCTTTAGGACCTGCTGTTGTAACGTCGCATAGCGTGTGCCATGTTGGAGCACAGCATTCTGTGACTTTTCATACTCCTTCGACTGCTCTGGCGCTGATGTTCTGATGGCGTCGATGAGTTGCTGAGCATACTGTGGCCATTGTTCGGACAGTGCAGCTATCGCGCCATCAACGGCCAATGCCCTGCCGAGCAGACCGCTGGCATTCGAGGGTATGGTCCATTGTGATGTCTCTACAGAAGGTCGTAGATACTGGCTAAGAATGGGCAGGACCATCTCTTTGAGGAACACTTCCTTATCGTTGGCTGAAAGTCGTGCATTCACCAGGGTTACGATGTCGAAGTAGGCGGTATACGCCGCGTCCTGGCTGTACTTCGACTCGTTCTTGCTGGTAATGCCAGCTTGCAGGGCGTTCAGCAATTCGGCAGCATCGGGCGCCTGGCTAGGCAGGACTTCTGCTGGTATCACCTTGAACAAATCGACCAGGCGGCCCCAGTAGTTTTGAGGTCCAAATTGAGAGCCCTTCTTGAGGAATTGCCGCAGCCGTCTATCCACCGCTGTCTTGCTCTTGTAGTGTTCGGTCCACGCAGTGGGATGAGCCGTCGTAAGCTGAATTAGAGCTTCGAGGTAGTCGTACGCAGAGCCTGTCTGATCTGAGTTGAGCGCAACTGATAGGTACGCCTTGCTGATGGTCTCCAGAGTCGCGGCCGCTGCTTCTGGTTGTTTAGTCAAGCAAATCTTTAAGAGACGATGCACTGAGCGCCGTATTGAGACGTCTGTATGTGATGCAAAATCCCACAACTTTCTGTCACCCAGTAATGTATCGTAGTCCGACTGGTACTTGGACAGCTCCTCCGGCGCCAGATTGACCAGCAAGCTCCCAAGCAAGGCTATGCATGCTGATATGACTCTGCTGTATTTCGCTTGTGCGTCGTCGGCGCTGACTGTGCGCTCGTCACTGAGCGTTGTAATGCTCTCCTTATCGACTGCATCGCGGCAGTACTCGAGTATGGGCTGCTGGTAGGCTTTGCGGATGTTCTGGATCTTCTCGGGCGTAGTGAAGACCTGGCGCAGCGAGTTCTGGGTCGCTTCGACTACAGCGCGGTCGCTGTCGTAGAGGCCACAAAGCCATGCTGCGACACTCCTGGGCATGTGACGGGCGATGCGCTTGCCGGCGGATACGGCCATCAAGCCATGGACGGTGTGGGACAGCTGGCGGACAGCCTTGGCATTGTCTATGGAGGTGCGCGGGTACACAGTGATCTGACTGCTTTATTACTACGGCTCTCTCTACGACTACATCTTGCATAACTGACCCATGCTTCCAGTACGCCCTCTTCTACCGGCTCTTGTAGCGCCGAGATGTATGCTTGCAGGTCTTCCAGGGCCTTGGCTTTTGTTGTGCTATCTTTCTTTGACAGGTTGCGGAAATAGACGACGACATTGGGGTCTGATATCGACGACAGGTTGGGTGGCTCTGCAACATAGGACAACTGCGACGCGCTGCCTCCAAAGCTCCCACCGAACGCGGGGGCGCTGCCGAACGTCGAAGCAGCACGCGCGCTGCTGGCTGCTGCTCTTGCTGCGCGTTTGCTCATGCTGACTGTGGTATAATATATGTGAACGAAAAAAGAGAAAAGGAAGGAGCGACGCCCAGCTGCAGCAAGCAATCAATGTGTGGTGTGAAGTGCAAAAGGACGAAGTTTGTGTGAATTGTGCCCACCAAACGATGACGCTGTTCCGAAGGGCGGCGGTGGGGCGGCTCAACACCCCTGTCGGAGCTAGGCAGAACATGTGATGGCGCGTTTTGACATCTGAGGCAACGCGCTTTGTCTCTCACGAACAACCTCATCGCCACGACATCTTCCGCGCGGGCGGTCGTCAACATGAAGTTCTTCATAGAGTAAGTGAGCTTTGGCTTTCTTGTTGTCGCAGCTCAGAGTCTGCTTGTTGGGGTTGCTGCGAAGTACAGTTGCCCATCTGAGGCGTTCCTGCCAATTGTAGGCTCCTAATTGTCACATTTCTGCGTTCCGCTATTCATCTATCACACGGTGTCAGCCACCGCTCACCTCGCAAAACCACTACTCTCGGTGTATCTCTGTTCACAGATCGACATCCCGCCTACCATTCTGCTCCATTCCCATATGCACATGCTCACTATCATACAGCAACCTGCCGGTGCTCTTCCCGTACCCACGGGTATACCCAGAGCAATATGCCTACATGTGCGATCTCAAACGCACACTGGACCAGGGTGGGCACTGCGTTCTGGAGATGCCTTCAGGCACAGGTAAAACTGTGTCCCTGCTTTCGCTCATCATAGCGTATCAACAATTCTACCCGGAGAAGCGAAAGCTCATCTACTGCTCTCGAACTATGTCTGAGATCGAGAAGGCGCTTGCTGAGTTAAAAGCATTGATGAAGTATCGTACGCAGGAGCTAGGTTACGAAGAAGAGTTTCGTGGACTAGGCCTCACCAGTCGAAAGAACTTGTGTCTGCATCCGAGCGTCAAACGTGAGAAGAGTGGCAACGTTGTTGATGCAAGATGTCGCAGTCTCACAGCGGGCTTTGTAAAAGAGAAGAAGGAGCGTGGTGAGGACGTTGAGTTGTGCGTCTACCACGATAACCTCGATCTGTTGGAACCTCATAACCTTATACCACCCGGTGTCTTCACCTTCGACGGGCTGCTAAAGTATGGCGAACAGCAAAAGCAGTGTCCGTACTTCACCGCACGTCGAATGATGCCATACTGCAACGTCATCATCTACTCTTACCACTACCTGCTGGACCCGAAGATCGCAGACCGTGTGTCGAAAGAGCTCTCGAAAGACTGCATCGTCGTATTCGATGAAGCCCACAACATCGATAACGTATGTATCGAATCATTGAGTATAGATTTGACAGAAGACGTATTGCGAAAGGCCACGAAGGGAGTCAACAACTTGGATCGAAAGATTACCGAGATGAAGACCACCGATGCCGAGAAGTTGCAAAACGAGTACGCGAAACTTGTTGAAGGTCTACGCACGGCGGAAGAAGCCCGCACAGAAGATGCCTTCATGGCAAACCCAGCGCTGCCTGACGACTTGCTTACTGAAGCAGTACCAGGTAACATCAGACGCGCAGAGCACTTTGTTGCTTTCCTCAAGCGCTTCATCGAGTACCTGAAGATCCGGATGCGTGTGGTGCAAGTCATCTCTGAGACACCCCCGTCATTCTTGGAATCACTCAAGAACGCCTCATTCATCGAACGGAAACCGCTACGCTTCTGTGCCGAGCGCTTAACCTCGCTAGTGCGAACGCTTGAGCTTACCAACATCGAGGACTATCAGCCACTGCAAGACGTTGCAACGTTCGCAACGCTGATCGCCACCTACGAGACTGGGTTCTTGCTGATCATTGAACCTTTCGAGTCGGCGACCGCTCAGGTCCCCAACCCTGTGCTCCACCTGACCTGCCTCGATGCTGCGATCGCTATCAAGCCAGTCTTCGAGCGCTTCTACTCGGTCATCGTAACGTCTGGAACAATGTCGCCTCTTGACATGTATCCACGCATGCTCAACTTCAACACCGTCGTACAAGAGTCCTTCACCATGACACTTACGCGCAAATCCTTCCTACCCATGATCGTCGATCGTGGCAGCGATCAGAACCAGATCACATCCGGCTTCGAGCACCGCGGTGACATTCAGGTGCAGCGCAACTTCGGCAACCTACTCATCGAATTCTGCAAACTCACACCTGACGGCGTCGTTGTCTTCTTTCCGTCGTATCTTTACATGGAGCATATCATCTCCGCGTGGCAAGGCATGGAGATCCTCGACACAGTATGGAAGTACAAGCTCATCCTCGTCGAAACACCCGATGCACAAGAGACAGCACTTGCTCTGGAGACCTTCCGCACAGCATGCAACAACGGACGTGGCGCAGTCTTGCTATGTGTCGCACGAGGCAAGGTTTCTGAAGGTATCGATTTCGACCACCACTACGGACGCACTGTACTCTGCATGGGTGTGCCCTTTCAGTACACCGAGTCCCGTATTCTCAAAGCGCGTCTCGAATTCCTGCGCGAGACGTACCGCATCAAGGAGCAAGACTTCCTCTCGTTCGACGCTATGCGTCACGCCGCTCAATGTTTGGGACGCGTCATTCGCGGCAAAGACGACTACGGTATCATGGTACTGGCAGATAAGCGCTTCAACAAGAAGATCACGCAGCTGCCGAAGTGGATCCAGCAAGGTCTCGACCAGAAGAGCACGAAGCTCAGTGTCGATCAAGCAGTGAGCACAGCGAAGCAATTTCTGCGCGATATGAGCGTGCCGTTGAGCAGGCAGCAGGCTGAGGGCTACTCGAGTTGGGGACCGGAAGAGTTGGCGGCGCATCAGAAGAAAAAAGGTGAACTTGGAATCAGTGGCACGGACTATACTGCTTTGCGGGCGCTCGAGGGGCGGGCAGCTGTTGAGCATATGGATGAGGGTGATGAGTTTGGCGAAGCGTTGAAGGAGGATGAGTTTGGTGGACAGGATATGGATGATGTCATGGCTGACTTGTAAGATTGAAGTATTGCATTGGGTACGGCGTATTGGGGTTCTCATCAGTATCGCAAGACGTTTCCAGCTGAGTATGAGTCCTGGTGTATGATGTTGCAGGCTCGCGTTTTGACCGATGGTTTAGATGCCGATCGTCACTCGGGCCGATCCCGTGTGCATCATGGCATAGGCAGGCGTCGAATATACTCAGCAATGGTAGAACTAAAAGATGTCTAGATCATACTAGTACAGTTTTTTCTATTCTTCACAATAACATCATCATACACAGTTGTTCTTGCAGACTCATCCTTTCTCAATTGCAACTTCCTGCAGGCCTCAGATTCGGAGTCGCTCACCTACAACACACGCACCAATGTCTAGAATTGACGTCCACCACCATGTGCAATCTCCTTACTTCACATCAGGTCAGTATTCGCTGTCGTTGAAACCCTTCCCAATTCTAACGAGCACTGCAGCAATGACCCAGGCTGGCTGCAGCTGCAGCGTCCCAAACTGGAACCTAGCCGACGACCGCTCGCAATGCACACGCATGGGCGTCCACACAGCAATCCTCAGCCATACAGCCCCCGGTCCAGAAATCGAAAAGGATCCTCTCAAAGCCGCTGCGCTCGCGCGCTCATTCAATGAGTTCTGCGCACAGATCCGCGACTCAGACCCGCAGCACTACGGCTTCTTCGCCAGCGTCCCCTCCCTCCTCGACACCGCCGCGTGCCTTTCCGAAATCGAATACGCATTCGACGTCTTACACGCCGACGGCGTCGTGCTGATGACTTCGTACTTCTCCTCCTCGTCCAGGAAGATTGGTGAGGCTGAGGGCGGGTACCTCGGACACGCGGCATTTGAACCCGTCTGGGCCGAGCTCAATCGCCGACGGGCCGTGGTCCTCGTACATCCGACGTTCACTCCCCACCTCGCGAGCGCAGTGAGTGCAGCGTTACCGCCGTCGATGCTGGATTTTCCGCACGAGACGGCGCGCGCGGCGCTGGATCTGGTTGTTGGTGGTACGCTGAGGAGAAAGGCGAGGGAGTGCAGGATCATTTTGAGTCATGGGGGTGGTACGCTGCCGGCGGTGGTGGAGAGGGTTGCTGCGCTGTATCCGTTGAGTGCAGGGGCGACGAAGAGTGCTGAGGAGATCAG
The DNA here is from genome assembly GCA_021642125.1 of Nothophoma quercina. Classification (NCBI taxonomy): domain Eukaryota; kingdom Fungi; phylum Ascomycota; class Dothideomycetes; order Pleosporales; family Didymellaceae; genus Nothophoma; species Nothophoma quercina. Next base: position 838,371 of record JAKIXB010000014.1, on the reverse strand, counting down.
GGAAGAGGTTGGGTGGTTTTACTTTGATACTGCGCTGTGTAGTGCGCCGGAGCAGTTGGCGGCGCTGAAGAGGATTGCGAGGCCGGGGCATGTTTTGTTTGGGAGTGATGCGCCGAATGCGCCGGTTAAGGCTGTTAGCAGATTCACTGAGCAGTTGGAGACGAGTGGTGAGGTGAGTGGTGAAGAGAAGAAGGAGATTGATGGAGATGCTGCGAGAACGCTCTTTCCCAGGTTGTGGGAGCAGGAGCCGTCTTCAGCCACTCATCTTTGAGCCTGTTTGCATATCAATCTACCCATGATACATCTCTTGTTAGTAACATCTGACTCCACAGTCATCGCAAAGTGATGACATCATTGCACACTCGTCGTTAGACCCCGACCTATTTAGGAAGGCTCCTTCACCTCGCTTCTGCGAGGTCCTCCACACCAAAACAAACACATCACGCCCTCATCTTGGGTACCTTCGCAGTACAGCTCTAATCCGTTCACGGTGCACTTGCGCTCACAAAGTGAGTCTTCTAAATAATGCGCTAACGCACCACTGCTGACAGCGCCAATGCAAGCTGCGATCATGGCGAGCATTCCCCATCTCCTTCAGCCTGAGGCGCCTGCAACTCAAGAACACGAGATCCTAACGCATAAATCACGTGCATCCACGCCCTCGACAATGACTATCACCGCCTTCCGCTTCATGGACCTTCCTGTTGAGCTGCGGCTGGAAGTCTACAAGCACCTCGTTGTTGTTGGCAAGGTGTTCTACACTCCAGACGAATTTCACAAGCGAGCCGGCCCTCGTTTTGATGAACATGACATCTATCAGCAACCCATGCTTTCAATCTTGCGGGTATCAAAAGCTGTGCACAGCGAAGCTGAAGACTTGTATCTCACCCAGAATCTCTTTGTTCTTCCTTTCCAGTTCAACGAATGCGTTCCCTTCGCCGACGATGAAGCCATACCGGCATACAGACCGCTGTTCTCTGAAGACGCAATCAAGAAAATCAGGCACGTCAGCATCGAGATCAGCAATCGTAACGCAAGATGGGCGCTCACCATGGACCGTTGCGACTGGGAATGGGAAGAGAACGATAATTCCATTCATTACGATCATATGACTGCAGATCAAAGACTGTTGATAGCGCACAAGAGAGCACGCGCTACTTATAATTCCGCTGACTTCGACATGGTCACACAGCTCGAGGAAATGGATGCACTGCAAACTATCGAGATCGACTACACAAATGCTTACTGTCCGGTCGGATGTTGTCGAATGATCTATATCAGTGTCTACTGGGCGCAGATGCTATCTCGACTGCAAAGCATACGAATCTTGGGTCTCCGTCATAAGAAGGAGGAGAACAGCTACATGGCCTGCTGGACTAATCAGGCCGGTCACCATACGGAAGCCACGGAAGATGGCACTGGGAATGAGTGGGTAACGGATACCCTGTCCTCTGTTCCAGAGCTTCGTATGCTCCATGCTATCACATTCGGCAACGTGAAGGATCCCTGGGCGCAGTGGAAGATGCAATAGCTTATGGCAATTCTGATTATGAACGCACTGGAGCGCCGAAGGCATCATGTCAAAGGTGAAGACCATTAGATGATAGTGGTATCATCAAGGCTCCGGATTGAAGATTGAGATACCGCAATAAGGTGCAAGAGTACAGTACAGCTTGAATTTTATAACTGATGCTCTAGTATCAGAGCCAGAGTAACAATGGAATGGATTAAGATTTTAGTGTTCTCACATTTGGCCATCGGATCTTCACTACGCTGCTAGCTCACCACATAGCATAACCCGTTTGACCAGCCGTACAAAACGATGTGTCGTGGAGCGAGTACAACCAGTTCATATGCCGCCTTATACCCAGGCACCTGGCGCTACACCCGCCTGCTTTCTAGTACCAACAACCTTCAACTCGAGCGCCCTAATTTCCGCGCATGTTCGAACTATACTGATGATATAAGGCTGCCAGGCATGCTCTTTCTTATGGTGCAGCAGACAGAACATACTCGAAGACCATCCCACTCCACGGATCAGCCTTCCCATCCCGAAGAGCCCACGCCGGCTATGAACGCTTTACAAATGCGTGTTGATGCATCCATGATCGTCACACTTGACCCATTACCGTGCAAAGCCCATGCCAGCTGCGCAAACTTACTCTCGACACCACCACGAAGCGCAATCTGCTTCTTAAAAGCCACACTGTCGACCGCATCAACTCCGCTCATAGTCTATATTTTCGGTTTCTCACCTGCCTCGTCCAGTATCAAATCGAGACCCCCGACTCTGTGCAAAGAGCCAACAGAACCAAAACTACACTGATTGCTCAAGGCCCGCAGAAATTAATATCAATAGCCCTTGAAGTCGTTGAGGAATGCGGAAATTTGCGTTTGGCTTGTGAATCCGGAGTCTACCACGACCTGATTAATGCCTCATAACTATTCCGGCGCTGCAGATATTTTGAGCAAATTCCAACGAGCACGGAATTTATTGGTTGCGTGCTCAAATCCTGTTCATTGCTGGAATCGGATTTTTGCACCGTGATCAACGAAGCTAGGTCAGTTCATCCTGGATGAAAGTCTCGAACGATGATGGGAATGTTACTCGTTCTACGCGGATTTCTCTTACCAGATCTGGTAAGATAGATTTGAAAGTGTCTCAAAGTGAACCTAGAATGGACGTTGTCTCGCACATTGTTGCAACACTTCCTTCGTGAAGCAAAGTGCTTCGGACGCCTGGAGCAAGTCAGTGCTACAAGTGGGGTTTACATGCAACGCAAATCTTTTCAGTCCTGACATGAGCAATCGAGTAGCTGATGTGAATAATACGTGACCATAGAGCTTTGGTCCAAAGGTATAGTCTACGTCCCATGCTACTCCTCTGAAGACTATGCACTGACAGCAATTCCACCAGTCCTGGACCCCGTGTGCCCAGCCGCATCGATACTCGCATCCAATTCCGGTAGCGAAAACCGGGGTCTGCGATACGTATACCCAACGAAAGCACCCTTCTTGCGTATTTCAAGCACCATCCTGCCAACCTCAGGATCACGGAGAAGCTTGTCACGAGGCCTCTTTTTCTCCTTCTTCCTTCTCTTCATCTTCTGAAAGCCTTGACAGATCTGTTCGTACGCAGGTGGTGAACCGTTCTTTTGCTGGACTGCAGGGTCGGCGGTCGGCGTCGACTCTTCTTCACCTAAGGGTTCGACGCCTTCAACCACGGTGGCTCCGTCCATCTGCTCCTGTGTGACTTCGTAGCTGGAGCTGTCGAGGTGGTCGGATGCGCTCATGATCTCAGCTTCGTCGTCGAAGTACTTAGTGATGGGTTGGTTGCCGCGGACCCGGGGCACGAAAGGTGGTCTCGTCAGGTGTAGTGTTGACCATTGTATGTGTCGGAAAAATGGATGTGCCTTAATGTCTTCTGCATCGTTCGGATACACGATGTGGCCGGTTTCTCTCAAGTTTCGGTAGCGTCTGGCGCCGATGGCTTTGTCACGCAGCACCCAGTCGTTTTCACGGTAGCGTTTACAAGACAGTCGATCCTGTCTGTCGTCAAGGAGCCTCATCATCAGCTCAATGGCATTTCGTGAAACCGGCATTAGTGGCACGCGATCGATGTTCGGTCGTGCAAAGCGTGGATCGTTCGGGAACCGGAGCCAGCGTTTGTGGTCCTGACATTTGTCAACTTGAACGCCCAGAAGGGGGAACATCAGACTTACAACAATACGTGCTTTCGTCAGTTGACGGTTCTCTTGAAAGAATGGCGTGCAACCGTAGAGACACTGCGAAGGTTAGCTGACACCTCGCTAGGTAAGTTGAAAGGTACCGACCTCATACAAGATGACACCGACGCTCCACCAGTCGCACCGACCATCATAATTCTCGCCTCTGATGACTTCAGGCGCCATGTATTGGCTTGTACCGACAACGCTTTTCGCGAACTGTCGCTTCTGCGTGCGGTTGAGCCAGTCAAGAATGGGACCATTTGCTGCATCCTGCTTCATGGCTTGTCGCTGACGGGCGGCCATATTGCCATTGATGAGGTCGATCGTCTTGCGCGCAGCTTGTCGTTCTTTCTCTTCCTCAACGTCTTGTTCGTCGCCTTGGACGTCTATTTCAAGGTCCTGAAGCAGGCCATATCGTTGCTCGTTGTAGTAGGTCTGGTTGTGCGTCCAATGACCGTCGAACGCGAGGCCAAAGTCAGAGATCTTGAGGTGGCCAGATGCGGTGATGAGGAAATTATCGGGCTTGATATCACGATGAATCCAGTTCATCTTGTGCGCTTCTTCGATGCACAGGATCATCTCGGCGACATACTACTTCGCCACATTTTCGTCAAGTATGTCCTCCCGCAAAAGCAAGCCAAGGAAGTCACCCCCCATCATGTACTCCATAACGAGGTAGAGGTTGTTGTTATCCTGAAACGATGCGACAAGAGGTACAACCCAGCGTGAGTTCTCAGATGCTACCAAAAAATCGCGCTCGGCACGGAGGTGGCCCTCCTGACTGTTTCGAAGCATGTCGGACTTTCGAATAACCTTCATTGCGTAGACTTGTTTGACCTTGCGCACCGGTGGAGAGGGTTTGAGTACGAACTGGGAAGCAGTGACTTTGTTGCTTCTGGCGTCAGAACCGCTGCCGCTACCGCTGGAATTGCCAGCGTTATCGCTCTTCTCTCGCACCAATCTAACCACCCCAAAACTACCCTTGCCCAGAACACGGACGATGTCGTAGTTCGAAATGTGGACACCCTTGATGTTCTGTCTCGCCAGGGACTTCGACTTCATCACACGCGTTTGTCGGAGATGGTGACTTTCTGCGACATACCATCGCTGCCTCTTGTACTGACGCTGTTCGTTCGGCAGAGCCATTGCAAAGATTTTGCGCTCCAATTGGCGGCGGCGCATTGACCGAGGCGAGACATTGGTAGCAAGCAGCTGGTTGAATTGGGCTTCGAAGAAGATCTTGGCTGCAGCCGCCTTCTCGACCGTGACCACGGACGGCTTGATCACACGCGGGGCGTCTTGACGAGGGAAATTGAGCCAGTGTGTCGCACAGTGGTCTGTGACTGGCTGATCTACAATCGAGCTCACGCGAGGCGCTTGAGCGGACGCAATACGCGCTCGATGTGTGGTCTCCGCAGACACGGGTCCACCAGAAGAGACGACGGAGGTGGGGGCAGTGGACTGGCTGAGTGGACCGTTGCTACTTTCTGGACCGCTTGAGAACTGTGAGGGCAGCGAAGGTAGTGAAGAAGGGACATCGTCCAAGTGGTCTGGCGATGGCTTTTTCGCGCTTGAGTCGTCGCTTTGATGGCCCTTGATCAACACTGTAGGTCTTGAGCTGAGTTTTGGGCGATGGATAACTGTAGGGTTGTGCAAAAGTGCAGTCGAGAGCTTGGCTGTAAGTGACAAGCCTGGTGTTGAACGGCTTGGTTGCAACAGTGGACGCTCGATTAGTCTCGTGCCTGTAGTAGGTTCGGATTCGCCATCAAAAACAGCAGCATTGGTGAGTTGGGTAAGTGATGATCCGGTGTGATGTAAGATTAGCTTAGGAGCGACGTCAAGAATATTAGGTACACTAGGACTTCGGGCGGTATGTAAGTCTTGGGATTGAGGAGCTTCCGGACGTTCAGTGTTCTCGCTAATATCCGACGAGGTCTTGCAGGCGGCGATCGCAGCGTTGGCATCGAACAGGGAGCCTGTAATAGTCAGACGTGGTCATGGTATCATGAAACAGAGTGTGTACCTTTGGTGCGAAACATGGACATGATCCTCAAGCCTCTCTGGCGGATATTGTTCAGAGCCCGCGCTCCACGTTGCGGTTTGCCAGTCGCAAGACTATCGACCTGGCCGTCCTGAGAGTGCTCGATAAGGCGGACCTTGCTCTTCTCATTCGAGCTCGACTTCGCACCGTCAACGTCCTTCCGCTTCCGCGCGGCGACCAGAGACATCATCTTGGCGGTAGTGATGATGTTGGGTTAATCGAAGATACTGCTGGGTTAGTAACAAGTAACAATGCGGCCAATGTTGACCGATGCTGAGCTATGCGCAGAGCATGTCGAGGAAGCAAACAACAACGCGCGAGAAGTGGCATGATGGGCACCATTGAGCTTGGAAAGAGCGAAACACAACCGAAGAGGTAAACAATATAGACGCTGAAGCAGGCTCGAGGCCTGAGGCAGCAGTTACCAAACTCAGCCATCTCCAAGTCGCCGACGCTCTTGCAATGTCAAGTTATCACCAAGAGACGCGTCTGGACGCGTGCAGCAGAACGATCGTCAACTCATGCGTCAACGCTGATCAGTGGCCTTGCAGCCTTGCAGCCTTGCAGCGAATAAGCATTGTCACGGGGATAACGCGTCCTCATCGAACAGCCGGACACGACCGGCAAGTGCCAGCGCACCTCGTGATGCGCGTGATGATCCCTGGCTGTCGCATGATCCGGGTGCTCCTCGTTCATTCGGCGGTGAATAGTGAAGGGCGAGAGGGCGATAAGGTTTCAGACACAAACACTTCGCAACGTTGCTCACCTTGTTGTCTTCGACTACGACTTCGGTGTCTGTTGTTGTGTGCAAAGCAGCGGCTTCTTTCGTCTGATGTGCAGCTGTCACCCCGCTTTTCTCGGCTCCCTCGCTTGTGGCGCTCCTTATCGTTATCGTGCGGCATCAAGCACGTCACACGTCGACCGGCTCACCTCACCACTGCGTCTGCCAGACAGCGACGAGGCTGGGACCTCTGAGTCTGAGCCTTCCGCCCGACAAGCCTTCCGCAGACCTCCTGGTGAGCTGTCTGTGTCACACTGTCGGTCTATTCGGAAACGTTACAGTGCGGGGTACCCTTCGAGACTCCCTTGATAGTACCGTAGCGCATCGTGACGTTAAGACGACGACCCCCATATCCGTACTGTTTGGTAGAGGTCAGCCGCCAGAAGTAACGTCTCCACGGAGCCTCAGCAAGCACATGCTTGTACCTGCATACCGCAATTCACATCACGACTTACAATCGTTTTAATCACGCATACCTCATAACGACATTGATACCCATCCTGCGACTTCTGAACAAACGATACCCGAGGAGAATACAACAGCCCTCCACAAACCCTCTCTGATTTTCAAAGACTTATTTGGGCATATGAACACCGCATACTCAGCATCCGCCCAACAATAACTCTCACAGTTCTACCACCTACCAATATCAAACCACGACCCCAGGATCTCCACCATGGCACCCAGTTCCCCCACAACCCCGTTCCCACTCTACCTCCTCCCCAGCATCTCCTTTCGCCGACGTCGCAGTTCCGCACAGTCAACCTCCACCATATCCACATCCCCGTCTTCCTCACCACCAGCACCGACATTCTTCCTCACCTCCTCCCCATCGTCAAACCTCCGCTGCACGAAATGCCTCGCCGACCTAATCCCCACATCGTCAATCATCTCAAAGGGTTTCACCGGCCGCCACGGACGCGCCTACCTCGTCGCTCCACCGCCTCCAAACGCACTACTGCACCCACCCAACGCCTCGTCCAATCCCACCTCAGACTCCGAAGAGGGATGTACATGGCGCCCCACCGACCTCCCCAACACATTCACGCACAAACCTGTCTCGCGACAGCTCGTCACAGGCGCCCATACCGTCAGCGACATCAGCTGCAGGTGTTGCGGCAGCGTGCTGGGGTGGAAGTACGTGCACGCCGAGGAGGAAGGGCAGCGGTACAAGATTGGCAAGTTCATTCTCGAGACGAAGAGGGTGACTAAATCCAACCACGACTGGGAGGACGAGGACGAGGTGAATTTCGAAGAACAGGGTGGTGTAAAGGGTAAGAGCCATGGGGATATCGAGTTTGATTCGCAGGACGAGGACGAATGTGAGGATCTGTTTAGTGGGATTTGGAGTCCCGAGTTGGCGAGGCGGAGGAGGAAGAATAAGGACTTCCGCCGCCAGTGAGTCGGGGAATGGCTCGTCGGTATGTACTGCGAGATGCTGGAGGTAGGACTGCTGCCCTCCTTACGATTTTGGTTGGCGCGTTTGAGGATTCATGACGCGAGATTGATAATACTTATACCCTATACTACGACACATCACGAACGATACCCGACATACCCTGTGGGAACTGCATTTGGATCGACACTGGATGGGCGCAACGGTTGATATTATTCCATATAATAACTACATAATGCACAATGAAGATCTACACATCGCACTACCTGATACACCTCACTCATAAAACGCGCCATAGCAATGCACCCTCTTTGCACCACCCCATCACTCCCCTCTCTCCAAGAAGCCGCTCCAAGCCAGAACTCAATCAAAGCACACCCTCCCCGCCGCCGAACGATACCTCGCCCTCACCGCCCTCTCCACCCCCGCCTTGACCCGCTCAACCGCATCCTCCCACACCCCCCTCCCTTTCCCTCGGGGCCCCTCCAAGTCCCCGACCACAAACTCGAACCACTTGACCAGCCCGACGCACTTCCGCACGTCTCTCTCCTCGAGCACAACTCTCTGCAGATAATTACTCAGCGCGTCAATATCCTCGGGAAACGGGCCCTCGGACTCGAATTCGGTGACCCAGCCGCGAAGTGAGGCGCGCAAGTCCGGTTCGTGGCGGAGTTTGCGGTCTGCGGCGCGGAAAGAGGGAGTATGAGGTCTGCGGACTTTGATGCGTTTTATGATTTTCTTGTTAGGCGGGAGAGGGAGAGGCAGGGCGTTGTGGGCTGATATAGCAGGGATGTGGGATGGGGGCTTGGTTTTTGGTTTAGGTTGCAGCGCGAGACGGAATCTGCGGAGTGTGGCTGCTTTGTGGTCGGCGATGACTTCTTTGCGGATGTCTTCAGGCAGGCCGGCGAGGTATTCTGGGTCCAGACCTTCGAGGACTTCTTCCTCTTGCTCTTGGGCAGCTTGTCCGCGCACGCGTGCGGGGTTCTTCAGGCTGATGAAGTTGGCTTGTGTGAGTGTCTTTCCGTCCTTGCTCACGGCCGTTGTCTGCGCTGACTTGGCCAACATCGCGCTCTTTGGCGGTCTGCCACGCCCTCTCTTGATTTGCACGGGTTTCCGCGCTGGGATGCCGATGATCCTGTTCTTGCGTGGTGACTGTGGGAGCAGTGTTTGGTTCTGGCCACGCAGCCGTCGCGATGGGGATGTGAACTGCGTCAAACCAGGCGCTGTGTACTGTTCCAGGACTTCGGCGCGGATGTCTTTAGGCAGGGACGCGAGGATCTCGGGGTCGAGTTGGGATTGTGCGGGCAGTGCAGTTGCGGCGAAGGGCATGTGGCGAGATGGGGTGGAGGGGCTGTCTGGGAAGGCAATGGCGGGTGAGCTGGCTCGAGAAGTGCGAGCAATGGGTGTGGGTGAGGAGTCGCGTTTCTGGCGTAGCAACCGGGAACGGATGTCTAAAGGCAGCTCGGCGAGCACTTTGGGGTCGACTTGACTAGGCAAGATGAACTGCGTGCCCATCATATTGAGAGGTTTGCGAGAAGGCGTGGACTGATTGAGCTCTTTGGCACCAAAGGCAACATGGTCTTGGCCGGTTGCGGGAGTCTTGGGTTTGCGTGGAGTTTCGGGGTCATCTTGGATATCGTCTGCCTCGAGAATCGCTGGAGTGGGTGCTTTGCGCTGACTGGCGGACGGGGGATCTGGTGCGGCGAATGGCAGTGACGATTCGTATATGTTGGCATATTCCTTGAGCTCTTCGAAAATACTGACTGGCTCGTCTACGATATCCTCAGGCACAGAAGGGGGCTTCTTGCGAACAATGACGGGGTCCATCGGTACGTCAACATGTACTTTGCGAGCACTGATTGGTGTTTCAATCCTGGCAGCTGGGCCTTTCAAAACACTCGTGGGCTTTCCAGGCAGCTTGAACTGAAGGCGACGCTGCGAGCCATCAAGACTACCATCTGTCCTACTCTTCATTGGCTCCAGTTTCGTCATTTGTATGCCAATACCACGCAGCTCGCCGGGTGAAAAGCCAAAGCCTCGCAGTACGCCAATCGCTTCTTTGGTCATGATCTCCTTCGAGTTCGTCGCAACACCTAACGTCAGGGCTTTGTTAAACGTATCACACTTCCCGTGACCCAGGTGCTTCGGTGGTTCGATCGGTGCATCGGCTGCACGGCGCATAATTTTGATGGTGAACTGCTTGCCTTTGACCTTCTCCTTCAAGAGGCGCTTCTGCAGCTCGCCACAGAGGTTACCGATGAACTCTTCAGCCTGTTCCTGTGTAGCGAAACGGACGCCCCAATTGACCTCTGCAGAGACAGACTTGCGAATCACCTGCTCGCCTACTTCCTGTCTGTCGATACCGCGTGCGTACTCGTACAGCTTCTCGCCAGTCTTGGGGCCGAGGATCTGAATGAGTCTCTCCTTTGTCAGTTCACGGATGTCCTTGACGAGTTTGACGCCAACATCTTCGAGCTTGCCGCCAATAGACCACGCAACACCTGGAAGATCCTGCACTTGAAGCTGACCAATGAAGTCCAGCACCTCTTCGGGCTTAATCTGGCGCTGACCTGCTGGCTTCGCCTTGCGCAAAGCTACTTTCGCAAGCAGGATGTTGCCGCCAATGCCAACAGACACCTCACAGTCAGTCCGAATCTTAACCTGCTCTCGCAACGACTTCGCAATAGCATCAGCTTTGGCTTGCTCGCGGTACACGGCACCCTCGTTCATCTGGCGACCATCGCTCCCACCAAATGCAATGCAGACGTTCGACACATCAACCAGTGCCTCATCGATGCTAACGCTCTGTACCAGTCCACCAGTTGCAAGGATGGCATCGTAGAATGCGCGGCTGGCGACCTCGTACGCAGGAAAGTCGTAAGGTAAGATTTTGATATCTGGACAAAGCTCCAGAGCGCGTTTCATCCACATGCCGTTCTTGACTCCGTACTTGCGCGCTGGGTAGTTGCAGCTTGCAATCTCAGATCCACTACCCTGGCCATGAGCAACAACAGCAGGCCTGTTCTTGTACTCGGGTTCCTTCAGTAAGCTGACTGCTGCGAAGAAGCTGTCGAAGTCAACATGAAGGATGTAACGTCGTGAGCCCGAGACCCGCTTCTGCTTAGCTTTCTGTGTTGCCGTCTGCTCGCTAGCCATAGCCTGCAACTGTGACTTGAGGTCCGCCTTCCATGTAGATAGGTGGTGTAGGCGTGATTCACGGTAGTACTGCTCGAGAAAATTGGGATCAACAACGGTAGACTTGCGGATCTTAGGGTCGCGCAGGAGTATCTCGTTGTGTTGCTCGGCTGTCAATGTGGTCTTCACGGGGTTTGCGGCGACTTCAGCTGCATGTATGCGATCTTGCGGCGGCGTCGACCTCCTTCGCTTACGTGGTGGTGGCTTCGCCGGTGTGGGGTCTGCGTACAAGCTATCGTGAAGCTCATCGGCAATGTCGTCGACGTTGCCATATTTTTCCGAAGACGAGTCAGGCGCCGGGCTGGTCTTTGGCGGCGTGACCAGATTCTTGCCCTTCTCCTTGGCTTTGCGTACTTGATTGCTCGAAGGTTCCTCGGATTGATATGAGGGTGGCGGTAACGAGTCCTGAATCTCGTCGTCTTCCGGCGTAGGTTGCTGCTGCCGTGAGAAGAGCAGGCGGCGTGCTTGTGAGGAGGGAGGCGGTGCAGTCTGACTTGCTCGTAGCTGGCTCGTATACCAGCTCTTGTCGGTCTGGTCACGATAGCCCCTCTGCCTGTTGTTCGCTGTGCTCGTCACCCCGCCCCTGTCGAAGGCCAGCACCTTCTGCTTGTCGCCTTCGTCTACTACACGGTAGTTGTTCCAGGGCAGCAGCTTGCCAGCCGCTATACTGTCCACCACCCACGCCGGCTTCACGATGCGATACTGGCGGAACTCGATGACCTTCTTCGGAGTGAGGCTGCTGGCGATGATGTGGGTGACCGTGGTCTTGCCGTCCAGATACTGCATGAAGCCGCCGCCATGCTGGACGATCATCGTGTGCAGGTCATTGAGTGACGGCTGCGTGTAGCCGTTGACGTGGGCGACCACACCGCGGAAGATGTTGGGCTTGTTCTGGGCCTGGGCGCGCATGTCGGCGTCGAGGTTCTGGAGCTTGATCTTCTTGCGCCGGAAGTAGTCGTTGAAGCCACCAAACGCAGACGCACCGTACTCGTCGCCATCTTCGCCATCGAACGTATGGGCGGCGATTCGCTTCCGCACCGAGTCCGACTTCTTCTCCAGGCGCGAGCCCATGGTTGTAGTGTCCTCCTAGTCGGGCGGATGCGTGTGCGTCATGGAGGCCGGGGTCATAATGCAGGGTGCATAGCCATGTGCGACGGTGTTGGTGATGCTGGCTAGTGTGGGGCTGGTCAGAGAGAAGGCTGCGGCGCGTTCGCGCCAGCGCGAGGTCACGTTGCCCCCACTCGTAGTGTTAGGCAGGCGCGGCGGGCGATTGTGACTGCCATCACGGCAGCTCGAACTTGTTGAACTCGGCGAATGATCTCGAAGAGCTTCTTCCTCAAATCTTATTGTCTTACTAACCAGCAATCTGCCTGAAGTCATTTGCTGGTCGATGCATGGGTTTCCAAGGTCGAGGGTTGCTATCGATACACTAGCGCTGGGCAGGCCCACAATTGCCCGCGGGCGGTGAGGAAGGCTGTGAGAGCTTCGAACTTTTTTCTACCGTTCCAAGATCGACCATCTTGAACCTCTCTTCCACCACTCAACTTTTGCGAACAGCCACCTCCCAGCTGCGCAATTCCCCCGTTCACCACTCTTCGCATACACTCTAGTTGCGAAACACAGTCACATCCCCAGAAAGAAAAGAAAAACACCACATATCGTCAAGATGTCTTCCGCAGTTCCTGCAGGCGTCTACGGGCGTCGCATTCCCGTTGGCGGTCTGCCCATCCCCGCTGCTGTTGACCCCTCTGCTGCTGTATGTGCAAAGATTTCCGTGCGCGCATTTCCCATGCTAATTCAGGCAGTTCCGCATCACTATGGCCGCTATTGACCCTAGCGCCGAGCCCCAGGTCGATGAGGAGCACAAGGTTCCTCGCGCTACCCTGAGGATCATCCGTGTCCCCATGGACCTCGATGATGAGGAGGACGACGAGGATGACGAGGACTTCGACGGCGAGGACGTCGAGAGCATCATTGCCAAGCTGCGCGCCGGTGGTGTCGCTCTTCCTGAGGAGGATGACGACAGCGAGGAGGACAGCGAGGACGAGTCCAACGGCGGTCCCAGCGACAAGGCCAAGTCCAAGAAGGCCAAGGAGGTAGCTCTCAAGAAGAAGCTCGCTCAGGAGCTTGCTGAGGACGAGATGGAGATCGACGCTGTCAACGGCAAGGGCAAGGGCAAGATCTCTGCCGAGGAGGACAGCGACGAGGACTCCCTTGACGACGACGAGGATGATGAGGAGGACGAGGTCGAGGAGTTCGTTCTCTGCACTCTTGACCCCGAGAGGGTACGTCTAAATTCATCGGCAACTTCAAATCTACCAGGCTAACAATTTCCAGCATTACCAGCAGCCCCTCGACATCACCGTCCGCGAGGGCGAGGAGGTCTACCTCCAGGTTGACGGCACACACGACGTTTTCGTCACCGGTAACTACATCGCCTTCCCTGAAGGTGACGAGGAGGATGACTACGATGAGGATGAGGAGGACTACGACCTCTCCCCCGATGAGGATGAGCTTGAGCTTGACGAGATGGACGAGTCTGAGGAGGATGAGCTCGATGGCCTCGAGAACCCCCGCATCACTGAGGTCGACTCTGAGGAGGAGGCACCCAAGCTTGTCGACGCCAAGAAGAACAAGAAGGGCAACAAGCGCGCCGCCGAGGAGGAGGCTAGCCTCGACGACCTGATCAGCAAGGCTGCCACCAACGGTGACGCCAAGTCCACGAAGAAGGTTAAGAAGAACGACGGACAGGCCGTTGCTGCCGAGCCCGCAAAGAAGGCTGAGAAGGTCGAGACCCCCAGCTCCGACAAGAAGAAGGTACAGTTCTCCAAGAACCTCGAGATGGGCCCCACTGGCTCGCCCAGGGTTGACGAGAAGAAGGAAGCCGCAAAGCCCGCCGCCAAGGGACCCCGCAACGTCAGCGGTGTCACCGTCGACGACAAGAAGGAGGGCAAGGGCAAGGCCGCCAAGAAGGGTGACCGTGTCGAGATGCGCTACATCGGCAAGCTGAAGAACGGCAAGGTCTTCGACTGTGAGTGTTGAATGTCTGAAACTTTGCGACTATACTGACTCCAGCGCAGCCAACAAGAAGGGCAAGCCTTTCGCATTCAAGCTCGGCGTCGGCCAGGTCATCAAGGGCTGGGATGTCGGTGTTGCCGGCATGACCGCTGGTGGCGAGCGCCGCCTCACCATCCCCGCCGCCATGGCGTACGGCAAGAAGGGTGCTCCCCCGGACATTCCCCCCAACTCTGACTTGATCTTCGACATCAAGTGCATCTCGGTCAACTAGATGCCTGTACCATTTCTGTTTGATTTTCCTGCATAAGCGATGTATGAGATATCCGACTTGCATACTGGTTGTAGATGTGCGAGGAGGACGGATTTCTCGCACAAGCATGTATGCTGTATGTGTTTTCCTATCTGTCTGATCATCTAGCGAGGCGTAGACACGCTGAGGAAGCTACTAGAAAAGTAATGGAGTTCCGGATGTTGAGTAGTCAATTGACGTAGTCAATCTATGCAATGAGAGAAGTACTGATGAGCTGATGCAATTGATGCTGATTCCTGCAATTGAAAGCAGTCAAGTTCCTTGTAGAGACGGACAGTCTCAAATCCCAAGAGCGGTCACCCCCGCGTCCGAGAAGATCCTCCATTGACACAAGTCAGCAATGATTGCCTTGCAGCCCCCATGTAATTCATAGCCTATGTTTTCTTACTCTGAGATTATGTTTGACTAATATTGCGGCACCCGTGTGCTCACCGTCAACCGTCAGTCGTCAAACGGAAGTTTCTAGCGCCGCATTAGCCACTAGCGCCTCGCACGGGCCGCACGACTCCTCATTTCTGCATCACCTTGCCAACGTCAGTCCACTACGCTTCACCCTCAGCCTTCAACGCCAACGTTCCACCGCCGCTGTCAACGTCGCCCGTCTTCGGACCAGCCAGCCTCGACTCTCGTCTTCAACTCCTTAGTCCTCAACACCACCTCTCTCGCACGCAGCGACTCTCCGCCCGCAGCGCAACTGTGGCATTCCAAAGCAATGGCGATTACCATGAAACGCAACAGTAGTAGTAGTAGTAATTGTAGCGTCCGCTCGTACGCCTCGTCGAGCGGAGAGACCCGCGCTACCTGCTACGCCGCCAGCCTCCGCTGCGCGAGCGTGACCGGCTTCCACTACAGCACTACGGGGGCCGCCGGGGTCGAGTGGTGGGCCTGAGGTCGGCTCGGGATCCCCATCACCCCCTTCGAGTCCCCCCCTCGCCGCCAGGAATAGCCCCAGCATCACTATGAATGCGGGTGCTAAGGCGCGCAGAGGGGGGGCAGCATACACCATCACGGTCGAGTGTGAGAGACTCTTCTGCGAGACACTGCGGTCTGTTTTCCTGGGTGAGGGGAATCAGACAAGTCAGGACTCGCTTGCGATGGGTGTGCTTAACAATGACAACGCAACACTGCACACCGACTACGGCACGCCCGGCTCGGTGCAGGATGTCGCCATGGTCTCTGGTAATACGAGCACCGTGACCGACTGCCTTGAAATGTGGGACTACGTTGGCGGGATACGCTTCCGTGGATTTGTTGCGGAGACACAGAACGAGAAGGCCATGTTTGTCTTCTTCGACCAGAAGGTTTTGCAGGCGAGCGGAGATCTCAAGGCTGGGTATGTCCTCCGCAAGCGAGCTTCCGCGAGCTTCCCTCGTGTTTCCTCGAATCACAGCTAACACTCCCAGTCTTATGGCCCTCCTCGAGCTCTGCGAGGTTGCCTACTTCGGCTGCGACCGCCTCGTCGTTGCCATTGACCGGAACGAGGATTCTGCATCGCTGATGAAGGATCTTGGCTGGATCGGCTTTGGGCTTGCGACGCTGGACGACTTTGTGAATGACGATGATATGGACGCTGAGGTCACGAGTGGGCAGTGGCTGTTCATGGAGATGGAAACTTGAGGAATTGGAATGCCGGGAGGAATGAGGCTTAAGATTGGTGACCTTCTACAGTGCTTCTGGATGGGTTGGAGAGTGTCTGCTTGTTTTTGAATCTTCTTGTTTACTTCATGTTCATCTTGTTATAGGGAGGTGTCGGTGTCGGTTTCGCGGGTTTCACTTGCGTATACCTTGTACTTCATTACATTGACTTCTGTCAGCGATTAGGGGTCTTTTATCTAGCTTCATCTTCAACGCGTACATCCACTATTTTTGCGCAGCTCCTTTTTATCGCGGTCCATGCTCAGTGCGCATGTGGCTTCTTTCAAGCGCTTGTAATTGTAGCGCCTCGGTGCTTATGCTAAATAACAAGTTACGAACCCACATTTGGAGGATAAGGCAGTGTGCAAGTCCATGTATTGATGATGTAGATGTGAAGTCCAGCGAACAACAATTTAAGCTTCTTTGTTGTGTATACGCGTGCAGAAACTAAGGAAGATAGTGCTGGAATCGACGGTTCGATACGTTATGGAACGTACTTCGCTACATCGACGATGATTGGTACGATACATATGAATCACATTAGATTCAAGATATTATAGAGTACTTGCTGTGCTGGTTGAAGCCTTTGGCAAGTGAAGGACAAATGGGGAGTAAGAACAAGGATCAAACATAAGTCAACTGACAAGTCAATCCTGCAAAACATTGTTCTTAGATATGATATGTTGCAGTGAGTTCAATGTTCGAAAAGCAAAGAAGTAGTCACTAGCGAGATCCCAGCCCTCAAGATGTGATGACTTGAGAACCGAAGGGAGTCTTTTTGGTGAAGCTCAAGACGATGCAAATACTCCAAGGTATGGTGTGTTGAGTATGAGCTCGTTGCTGTCAGCGAGCTGAGAAAGAATGATTGTATGGTAATGCGGGTCGTTGAACAACGTGACTAGGTGAATATTCTAGATTGCAGGCTTCCTACTACGTTGTTACGTTTCTGATTGATCCGTCTGACGCTCGTCTGGAATAGGATTAGCGCCATGTCCAAATACCTTCGTGATGGAGAACAACTGGGGGGCTATGATAGGTCCGAACAATCAGAAATATTTGGACAGACAGGCACGAACCTCTGAACAATGCGCTAATACAAGGAGTGGCAACAAGTATTTCGACTTGACAGTTGTTTGTTTCAGTAAGAAGTTCGATGGAGGTTTGAGTTTTGAAAAACACGAAATGAGTATGGGATAGAAGGGAAAGCAGATACAAAAATGTAATTAAATAAGTGTTTTTGATAACAGGGAGCAAACCTTCTCGCTGTTTTGGCAGGGATTAGGATAAGCGCTAAGCACTTGGAAGAGGTGCACGTGCTGACAACCGGAAGTGCGAATCTTCCTCATAGCGTCGAACCATCTGCACGACATCGAAGACGAAGGAACGTGTGTGTTGATTGTTGATGAATGGGAGCTCGTTCACCTCAGCCTTATTGACCCGAACATCACTACTTCCCCTGGAAGCACTCAAGCTCTTCTTCCTGAACAGAACCCGCAGGGTGTCACCAACAAGCAGGAGTGTTGCATTGCGACACTACTCAGAAAGTCGCGGTGATGCGCTGCAGCGATGATAGCCACGACACCAAGAAAGACGGCTACCGCGACTTGCCCGCAAGCTAGTCTCAAAACAGCAAGCGTGATTGATGCTCCACTTTGACATGTCTTGCTCGCAACTTGCACGACACGCACAACCCCTTGCAAAGCAGGCGGGAACATTGTATGCTAATGGACGTTCATTTTTTATTTTTACAGATATCTCCTGTTTCGATTATGAAGGCGACAGGCTACGCTAAGTATACATGGAATCTGTTCAATTGGACCCAAGATGTCCTCACGATCCATCACCGCGCGTACGCATTCTATCCAACTTCGAAAGGGCTCTGGAAAGTCGTTGATTCCTGCCTCGCTGTGGTGACTGTTGGAACATGATATCGATTGCTTCAGTCGGGTAGGTACAATTACGTTTTTGGAGCGATGCAAGATATGATGGCGGGGATGCCGTCGGCGTTGTTACTCTGCGAAGCTCCGGTCGGCGTGAAGGATGAACAATTGGTAGTAATGTCGAGATAAACGGGCGACATCCTTGGAAACTTCCGAGTGCCGACTCAAAGCAAATCTTCGTCGAAAGATATTCGAAACGAAGGGATCTGGATAGAGTTGAGACGTATCAAGCCGATGAAAGCTTCCTCGTCGCTTTCATTCATCGAAATAGTGCCTGACTCGCTGCTGCGGACCAAGTCACACAGCCGATGGCGTATAGTGTGATACCAGATAGCGCCCAGAGAGTCTCGAGAGTGTACACCAGCGAGGGCAATGGTCAGACCGAGTACAACAAACACTCCGAAACCAATCTGAAGTTTGATGTCCAGCGCTGCGTTCGCTTCTGTCATGGCCGGAAGCTCAAGTCGCGATGGAACGGCGACGTGTGACTGGCTAACGTCCGTTGCGTGAGTTGAAGTATGTAACAAGATTTTATAGGAAGAAATTGTTTAGCGATCGATATCTAAAAGTGTGTCTGGCAATACAGCGACGGAATCAAGAAGAGGTAAGGCTATCTTTCGCGCAAGCTTGAATTTGTTGTTCACTCCGCATCCGATTAAAGAGCACAGCCGCAACAGCCCACCAGCCATGCAGGTCGCATCCAATTATGAGGCTCACTTGGGGAGGGGAGGAGTGCAAAACGTAGAGTGATCGTCCACCCCTACCAGACGCCAGATGGTGTCACGTGGTGGTCTAGCTAGAACGTCTGCTTGCGTGGCGGAGGCACTGGGGTTCAAGATACTACTTGACCGCTTAGCGGGCTTATTTCAACAGAACAGGATATGTGTCGACAGAAGCCGACCGCAAGCCGTGAGAACCTGGCAAAAGGAGGGCAAAATCTATAGACATCTTTAGATGCGGAGAGGAATGTGACTGAGATCGTATCTTCATTGATCTGTCCTCCATGGGAAGACTTTTGCTATCGACAAATACTTTGTAAAGATGAACCATTTTTGCACGCAAGACATCTCGTAAACGCTATCAGACCCGTTCCACCTCGTCCACGCTTACTGACCACCCATCTTCTCGTAGGTGTTCATCAAGCTACCAATGAAGGTAGTAATGAGACGACTCTGCACCGCAACGATATCCTCGGGCACAAGCCAGATGGTTGCACCCATCTTTCGCGCAATACTGATAGCCAGCTTAGCATTCTGGTAGCTCTCCTCATCATTGCGTCCAGGTGTGACAAGGTCGTAGTCGACGTACGCGGGCTTCATGCCAGCGAGAACGTCGAGGAGGAACTTGGCGTTTGACAGAGAGGAGTCCTTGAAGGAACGGATCTGGCTGCCCTGACCGCCCTTGCGTGCCATGTCGTTGGCCCACTTGATCATGTCAGAGTCGGAGATTTCGCGCTTGCCGAGCCTCTGGGCAAGGCCCTTCAGTGTGGAGACGATATCCTTGCGCATCAGTTGCCACACGAGACCGAGAGTCAATGTGCGCTGACCGTCGGTGATATCGGCACCTTGGATACCAGGCAGAGAGAACTGGACGGACTTTCCGAGTTCGACAGCGTAGTTGGTGTTCTCAAGAGCCTTGAAGCGCATCAGTTCCTGACCTTCTCGAGGCTTGTTGACATGGCGCCAGTTGACACTGCCTGGGATGACCTTGTCATAGGCCTGGAGGAGGACGGTTCCATCCTTCAGATCTTCGAAGAAAGATTGTACGACAGGCTTGACGTCCAGCGAGTTGAGCCACAGGGTGAACACACGAGCTTCACGCTCACCCTCCGCATCGAAATCCTCAATCTCAGCTTTCTCTTCCTCGGTGATAGGGTCCAGGCAAGGATGTGTGTTGAAGAGGTTGGCGACAAAGGCAAGGTTGAGCTTGGGGTTACCGGCGACGAGCGATGTAGGTGTCAAGAACTTGCGGCAGTCGAGCGCATCGGCGTTTTGAAGGACCAACTCAGCGCGCTGCAGCAGGTCGTTCTGTTGAAGCGGCGAGCGGGAGCAGGTTTCCGGTGCTAACTGGTTGAGAAGAACTGTGTAATTCTCGCCGTCCTTAACATCTGTGGAGAAGTTGCTCACGCTGTCTACGTTAGCTGAACTCTTCTGAGAGCGATGCTGCAACTTACGTTCTGTGCCACTTCGCATTCTTCAGGTGGTAGTTGAACCACCTCAGCAGAATCTGCTCCGGAGGCAGGCGCAGGAATTGCTCGAGTGTCTCATCGTCCTCCAACAGCCTGTACAACTCAGGGTGCAGCTTGATATCAATCTTGCCAAGCAGACCTCTCCTGATGATCTGCCAGATCAAACCCAGAATCAAGTGCTCGCGCACCTCGATGATATCTCCACTACCAATGTTGACAACGGAACACCCAATACCCTTCGCCGACTCAATAACGATGTTGTTGTTCTCGGTGAAATGGAAGTTGTTCAGCGACTTGATCTTCTTGCCCGGCTTGTTCAAAACGCGCTCATCGATTGTGTCTGGTACGCTGTCGTTGATCAGCTTAGACAGCACAAGACCATCCTTGCACTGGTCGAACATCTCGAAAGTGTCGGTGGGGAAGGGCAGGCGGTCGCCGATGTCTGGGTCGCCAGCGAGAACGGCATTGATATGGCGCGTGAACTCGGTTCGCTCGTCTTCGTTGATGGTGTGGGTGACGTTCGCGGAGGAGCCTTGGACCTGGATCCTGCCACCGCCGCCGCCAATGCTAGGCTTCGAAGCATGCTTAGGGGTCGAAGGTGCGCTGCCGGCAGCACCGGATACAGCGCGCGGACGTGTTGGACCGGTGCTCATGCGCTGCTGTGCCGGCGACGAGATGCGCAGCTTCGAGATGAGGTCTACATAATCGTCCAGCTCTACTCTCCGCGAACTGTCGAGCTCAACTTCTTTCAGCGCCTGGCGCACTACATCGTACGGCTGGTGTTCGGTTTGCTGGGTCGCCTTGATGACGGTTGCCTCGTCGAGGTAGCCTTTGTCGTCTACGTCGAGCTTACGGAAGGCATCTTGAAGGCCGAAGATCTCTCCCTGCTCGAACTGGGGGTACTTTCTGTGCGCAATTGGTGGTCAGTCGCTGTGGAATCTGGGGGATCACCATGGAAGACGTACCTCTGGAGCTTGATGATATTCATGGCTGTGGTGATGTGGGGGGGGGGGGGATTGCGGTGGAGAGAGAAGCGGGTATAAAGATGGTCGCAGAGCCAAAAGTCACTGCCTGGCTCAGCCTCGTTCTGCGTTGCGCGTTCAACAGTTGAGTCGCTTGTTTTGCTTACCCTGATGACGTGGGGCGCCTTCCCGCCAAGCAATTGGGCTGTCGAGGGGCAAGTACGACCGGGTTCGATGGCGCTAGTACGTATGCATCTCTACAAAATCTGTGGGACGATGCAGGCAACTGTCAAACAATGTGCTGGCTCAGATGCAGGTCGCGCATTGCAGTTGCAGGAGCACGCAGTAACGCAGGGCTGCTCGTTCGCGATTCTGGCTCACCATCAATCAGAACAATGCAGGGACAAGGCATGAGCAAACGCCGTCTCTGTCAGAGCGTACCCACTATTGCCAGCTCACACCGTGATGATATATGACCAGGTAGAAGGAGCCTGATGTTCGATTGCTTCACTATTTAACCCGGTGAAATTGACATCTGTCACGCAGCTGCATCCTCAACATCGGACTTGCCTGAACACGTCGATGTGTGCTGTGAGGCTGAAAACCACATCACCACGTACTCGATCGAGAACATGTCAAGTCCATTATACATCACCGGAGTCACGGCAAGAAACACTCAAGTAAAAAGAAGAGCTTTTGATTCCCTCATTATCATCAGAAGGTCCTCCACCATCGGTAGCTCGTCAAGATTCATAAGAGTAAACACTAGCCCCTACTCCATCGATCGTAAAGATACTGCTGCGAGCATTCGGCAGCTGCGTGTATACGCAATGCAGGCCGCTCGAAGCTCTGCTGCCTCTGCGACTAGAAACAATGTGGTGATAGGACATGCCACGAGCACGCCCGTCCACCAGAATAGCAAACATCATCATGCGTGGGACACGTCTTTATGTTCGTTTTCGCTTGGTCTTCGTGGAGTGTAGCGTGAGGTTCGTAGTCGCGTCTACGAAGATGGATATAGGTCTTTTCTTGAATGCATCGCTAGCGCGCTGTCTGAGGACGGTCTGGCATTACTGAATATCGAGACAGAGGTGGCGTGGTTGTTGAAGGTGACAGCGCGCTAATCATTGCAATGCTATGCCCATGGTCGTCGTCGACGAGAAACGAGGTCGAGGTAAGGAAATACAACACCATCACCCGCAGCATTAAGCCAATGAATGTTTGCTTATGCCACATGCAGGTCGTATATCGTGAGAATGAAAGTGCAGGTAACTGCCGAACTGGTCGTTAAGGTCGTGAATGCCGAGGTACGAAATTGTAGACATGACAGAGGAAACGAAATGTTAATAAACAGAAGGAGAAATCCTCAATGAAAAGGACGGGAAAATGGTGTGTAGCTCGGTCTAAATCAAGTCGAGTGTGTGCAGCAAAGGCCGTACAAGCAAGGCTCAGCCGAGGCTTAGATGGCAGGTCGAGTACACGACCAGCATCTATGTCTGAGTGATGCAGCTCAAGCGTTACCTCCGGACCTGTTGAGCTTGCATGGTGTGAGCGCGTTGAAGGCCCGGATTAGGATCTTGTGCGTAAGGACCAACGGCACCTCCCTCCATAGTCTTGCGCCTCTTGAGACCACCCATGTCATCGCCCTGAACACTGTCGGGACGGTATGAGTCTTGCTCCTCATCGTCACGGCTGCGCTTTGTAGATCCCATGCCATTAGAAGAAGGATAGCCTTGAGTAGCGTACTGTGTGGGGCCAGGGTAGCTGCCGTGAGCTGCGCTGCCGTTAGAGGAGGCACGTGGGTCGTTGCTCATCACGTTGTAAAGGTTGCTCGACGGCAGTCCTTGACGCTGAGGAGTAGGATAACCTGAGCTCCATGCCTGTCCTGTTGTTGTTGTGCGTGGGGTCGCGCGTCCAGACCCGTTCTGGTGTGGGGACCCGGTCATCTCCGGGGACAAGTGTGGGTGATCGGGGTGCATTGCTCCCTGAGCACCGCTAGGGTTGTAGCCATACGCACTCCTGTTGCCGTTGTAGGGAGCGTTGGAGTGTGTGTACTCGTGGTCCTGCTCGTGATCGCCCTCGCCTACGTTGGGTGCGTTGGCTTGGTCGTTGTTCTGCGACATGGATCCATCGACAGGCTTGACTTCACCCTCATCTGGCACCTCGGTGATCCTGGATGGTGGGGCCATCTCTGTCTTGGGGTACGAGCCGTCATTACGGTAGCCCATCATAGGCTGGCCTTGGGTGTGGTACTGGCCAGGTTGAGAGGGAGGACCAGAGTACATGGGCCTGGAGCCATCGTAGCTCTGAGCTGAAGGGTATGAGATGCCCTGCTGAACGGCGCCAGGAGGTGTGCTTGCTGGTGTTGTTGGTACAGAACGAGCGTTGCTCAGGCCAGTGTCGATGGAGAGCGGCTGGTTGCTGGGGTTGTTCTGAACGTTGGCACCGTTCCACTCGTAAGAGCTGCCTTGATTGCCCATACCCATGATGCTCGAGGCGCTTGTGGGTGGTGTGGGAAAAGTGTGGGCACGGTCAAGCCCAGGACGCCCTGCAGAGGGGTGTGGCTGGATGGCGTGTGGGGGCTGCGACATGGCCGCACCGATTGGGTTGCTCATCGAGTGATGATGATGCAGAGAAGGAGGTTGCGATGTGGTAGGGCCTGCCAAGTATCGTTGAGCAGTCTGCACACTGTCAGATCGAGGACGACCAACAGCGGCCATCGCGGCGCTTCCTACACTTTGCCTGTTCTGGTTTGTAGGGTGGTAGAGCAAAGCTCCAATGTCGTGGACAAAGAGGGGGTACAGCTGCTCAGTGATCTTCTCCTTGTTCGCAAATTCGAGTGCTCGCTCGAAGGGAATCCTGTATCTTGTTAGTGCAAGCCTTCAAAAGAGTCTCGGGGGGCCTACCAAACGCCCTTAAGGTGCATAGGACCAATTTTGACAACATGTCTTGTCTTCTCGCTCTTCAGGATGCCATCTCGGCGGCCTCGTGTCATACCGGCGACGTTCAGAAGCTTGGTACCGTTTATCATGTGATTGTCTTCACGACGAGCGACACATACGCCCTTTGCTTCGACCTGGAAGCAGAGACTGCCCTCGTCCTCCCACAATGTGGCAGTGACACGGGGCTTCATTCCAGGTGGTGCGACTTGTCCAGTGTGGTCGAAGGTATGGCTCTGGTAGCTTTGCGGTGCTGGTGCTGGTGCGCCTGAAGACATAGCCGGAAGCTGAATCGTCGAGGGAACCATCGAGCTGTTCATCGATGATGATGCCGGTAGCTGTGATGGCACACCGTTGCCGTAACCATATGAGGGGTAGCCCGGAGGTGCGGACCCATACTGGGGACCAGGCTGCAGCATTGACGGCTGCTGTGGGTAGTTTGAGTAGTGAGACAATCCTGCGGGAGGGCCCGAGGCAGGCGCATGTGCAGTGGCAGCAGACATGTGGGGTGGGTGTACGTCGGCGTACGATTGCATCTGGTTCATGCTGTAGCCCACTTGGGGGTAGCCGAAGCTGTTCTGAGTGCCGTACGGAGAGCCTTGCTGCGACTGCGCATGCAATGGCTGCCCGTCGCGGTTCAGTGACTGTGGCGTTTGCTCTGGTGAGGGTGTCTTGAACCCAGCGGTTTGGCCGTGTACCGAGGCGGCGTACGAGGTGTTGGAGCTAGCAACTGAACCGCCGCTTGTTGAATCACCTCGAGGCGAAGAGTTCGTGGAGGAACCACTAGGGAAAGAGGGATAGGATTGGATCTGAGGAAGTGCTGGCAGACGCTCAGTGGATGTAGCAGTCTTAGGCGCGTACTGTGAGTTGTACCAGGTGTCGACAGGGCCGCGGGCGTGGACCGACGAGATCGATGGCAGCTCCAGCTTTACGGTATTGACTGGTGTTCGCTTGCGCGCGCAAGATATCGATTTCGAAGAAGATTCTGTGGAGAATCCTCGAGTCTATGCACAAGATAGCCGAGTGTGTCGCCGTACAGATTTGACAGACAAGCTTGATAACAGAATCTCTGAGCGAGTAGCCGGAGAGACGATGGCTGGCTATGATATAGCTTGTTGCTCGACGAGGCGGATACCTTCACCGCAAGTCAGTTGTTTGTTTCTCAGGGTCTCTCAGGGAATGGTCGGTCAACTACGCGGGAACCAGCAGAGCGCGTCCAAACACGTCCGCAAACAACCTTAATCAAACGTATATGAGTGCCTTGCAGAGGGAGTACGTGTATGACGTATATTGTATCGTTCTCCTAGGATGGATGCTCGATGGGGAAGTGGTAGGCTGGATGGTACTGACCAGGTGAGAGATGCTCAATGCACACACGAACAAAGCTTACTGCCGCTCAAACGCTGCAAACAATGCTGTACAGTCAAAAAGCGAGTCGTTACGTCGTTGCAATCGTTAATCGAGAACCGCAATGCTTTTGGGGTCGCTGCAAAACACGCTCAAGGACGAATTGGCGAATGCCGGCCTGGAAGAATATCTGATAAGTTTTGCGACAGCCAGAAACATCTACTGTCGAGTCGAGGCGTTTGGATCGTCGTCGTCGTCGTAACGTCGTTGCGCTCGTTAATCGCGGGCCGTGCAGTATCGATACTGATGGCTGCAGGTCCAGCAAAAGGAACACTACGCGACTCACGCGTCAGCAGATGCAATGCGATGCACAATAAAGGTAAACAATGAATTGACGGATGCCAACCTCCGCCGTTCTATGTGCAGGTACAAGAGCCAGCAGACAGCGTGTTCGCTGACTGCGTGGGGAGGCGGAGGGTATTGAGGGCGGAGGTGGTTGGGATGGACTTGGAAGCTAGTCTCGACCACCAACCAACCAACCAGACATTGAGAGATAGGCGAGTGCGTGCACGGGAAACGCTATGTTGGGGCCGAAACAGCGTTTGGGGGGTCGGAACCATGAAGTTCGAAAGGGTGCAACGTACCAATGCCTCAACGAACGGACGCAGAGAGTGCAATACTCACGGCGATGCTGGTTGTCTGGCGAGTGTGGAGAAGAGAGTTCGTTCTCGTCGGCGGTGCTGCAGGATTCTCTGCAGCGCTCGACAGCAGGCAGGCCGCAGCTAAGAGGGCTGACCGAGACAGGCGAGCCACGCACGCCCCGCAGTGCAGTCCGTCCGAGGATGGGCTCTTTTTCGCAGACGGCGTGTCCCTACAGTGTCAGTGCGCTATCGACGCCGCTGGCAAGTTGATCCGCGAGTGCACGATGATGTCGCTGCTTAGCGGGACGGCGCGAGTTTGCAGCAACGGCGGCACCAGGACGGGTCTGCGAAGAGAGAACTTGCTGCAGCGCTGGCGGCCAGATTCAGATGCGTGGAAAGCGCTCGCTGTGTTGTAGCTGTACCTAGAGACGGGTGGTGGAGATCTTCTGGGGACGCTCAGCAAAACGCACCCACGAGCCGCCGCTCGCACATAATCTAAATTCACTTCGGGCTTGGTGGCAGCCATCGTTGCAAGCCAGGATGGGGTGGCCCGGCTTGCACTCCCAGCCTGGGCCGAGAAGCAACAGTCCCGTGAAGACGACCGTTTCGCGCTCGAGAAGCACAGACGCCGCCACGGCGCATGCTGACTGGGCTGATCGGCCGTCACAGACGCTGCATGGAGAACAGGCTGGCAAGGACAGGGCTACTAGGCCTATACCACGACGACTATGCACGCAAGCGAGGAGCTCCACCTCCAGCCACCTGACGACAGAAGTCAGCAACCGCACGACAGGACAAAGGCACAGCAGATCAGTCATCGAGCCCAGGAGCCCTGCTTGCCGCGGCGAAATCGCCAGGCAGGAAGGGTGCAGAAACGGCGGAGGAGTTGCTATTTTCGTGGCGCCCGCCTTCACCTCCATCCATCTTCGACGGTTGACGACCTCGCTGTGTGCAGGGGTTGTGCGCCAAACTTAGCGGGCGCCTACTCTTTCAACAGAGACCGTCCCGCTTCCTCAGGCATCGGCTGGGCCCCCGATAGGGAGCTGATGGCTTGCTGATAGTCGGCCAGTCAGAGCAGCCGGAGATAGTCACTATGAAGTGCGTAAAGTTACGGATACGATAAGAAACGTTTCTTAGTCAGCCCCAGCTGGTGCTTGTTATTGCGGATGCTGATATGCACAGACTGAGGGCCAGAAAGCATCCCAGCGAGCGATCGGAAAGCAAGACCCTGTTGAAACGTTTTGGGCTTTCTCACGGGCGGCCGGCTGAGTGCGCTGAGTGGCCCGGCAGACGCGATGATGTGCACGCTGATGCGAGTCAAAGCAGCGGAAGGCTTCAGCGAGAGAGCCGGAACTGAGCGTCGAGAGTGCTCCACAGAAGCAGTCTTCCCGCTGTCGGTCCGCTGCGCTCACTCTGAAACGCAGGCCTAACTACCGCGGCGCCTGCTCGTCATTGTTTCCACTTTGAAAACGGACATTGATGCTTCAGACCGGACAGCCTACGAACTCGAGCAAAGGTGGTCTGGCCATCTCGAGCAGATGCCTCCTCAGGCTAAATGCCCGTGGGCCACGATCCAACAGCTTTGTCGCAGGGATGGGCCCGAGAGTGAACGGGAGAGACGGTCGGTCGGCCGTGCAGGCCATATCCTCGCAGCCTGGCGCGTTATTCAAGCCAGCTGTGGTTGGATGGATACTTTATCGCATTCCGACGACCTGGACACCCTGGAGCAGGCATGAAAGACCGTCTATCGATTTTCCACACGCGAGGTTAACATTCAACAATCTCGACAAGCTTCAGAGGCGGCGAAGCGAGTGACTCCAGAGTGAGCATGTGCAACGTGGAGACTCGAGAGAGTGCGACGCTCATGTCATGTCAGCAGGGTGGTCAATCAGAGGACGAAACGAGCCACACTCAGCGAAATGGGAGCGCCGCGGCACCGCTCGTCTCCACTCGTGCTCACAGCTCGACTCCCACCCAGAGTGAATTTGCTCGACAAACGTGCCGTTTGTACCACCGGGCGCGGTGTTAGATGTGGATGCCATGATGAATGATAGGGCGACGTCTTCTTGCGGTGTGAGTGATGTGTTGTCCGCTAGCCTCTTTGGGATGGGGCCAGCTCGGTCACGCCTTCTTGCCTTGTCTCTCCAACAGCCACCCGCGCTGAGACGCAGAACTCCATCATCGTGTCTCCCTCGTTGTCGGATTCAATGTTCCAGCGCCTTGGACGAGGCGAGACGCTGCTACACAGGTCGACTGTTAGGGTAAGCTGAAACAATTGCTGCGCTACGGTGCAGCTGCACCCTCTGCATGCGCTCATATCGCCGCAACACCAAGCTCGTGTCTTCCCAGAGGGTGGCTGTCTTAGACTCTGAACGAGTGTAATGTCACCGTCACGGGACCCGCAATCCGGCGCACTGTGCGGGACAGGCCGGCTCGATTCATGCACCTCCCATGCGAACGGTGGGAGGTCGACTGGTTCAGATATTGTGCCAGCCACATCTGACAGATAGCATTATGCCAGCCTGGCCGCCTCCGGCGCCAAACCAACTGTTCGCATCTCATTCGACCCTGTCCACCACATGGATGATGTTCAGTCTCCACATTGACCATTCTCGCCCTTATGCTATGATCGATCTTGGGGAAGACGTGGCAGCGGGCCCTGGTCGCAAGCAGCTCTAAACTTACACCTGTGCCACCAACTGACGATATCAAATGAGGAGAGCTCAGAAAGAGCGCATCATCAATCGAACTCAATCAATTCCCACCTGAGATTGAGGATCCTTGCCCCTACAGCCTCGTCGTACAGTGGCAAGCTTGAAAGCTTGTGGTACCACGACAGTCGTAAGCGATCCGTACTGTGTCACCATGTGGGAGCTGAATCCTCCATCCCTTCAGCGAGGCTCGGTCATACCATCGTCGCGTGGGCCAATGTGTCTAGCAACTGCACAGGTCAAAATAAACGTGCAGTGCAGCGCATCCGGCGCGAGGTGGGAGCGGATCGTGGAGAAGGCCCGCGCCCGTCTGTACATGACCTGGAATCAGCGGGCATGCTGACCACCAGCAACTTGACACGCGAATCTGAATCATCGTCAAACAACAGATCGCCAAATACTGTGTCAAAGTTGATCATTCACGAGTACTGTTCTACTTCTGGACGGCTTTCATCACCAATTCCTCCTCGGAGGGCAATTTCGTAGTATCGGCCATCGTCCCGAGCACAACAATGTTCTCGTTAAGTGGCTACGCAGTGGGGACTGTGCGCCTTCTGTTCAACACATGGGGAAGACCGCTCCAGAATTGGCATCTATGGATTCAGCTTCCATTGCTACCGGATACGAACGCGCTGATGTCCATCCTCATCGTATTGACTCGAACATCCAGTGTCTCTCAAAGATGCAATTTGATTACAACCAGCAGACCGTCGACGTTGCTTGCCGATAAACATGAACAGCTGCCACCTGTCGACAAGCGTTCCTGCAGCTGTGAGGCAATCCCGCAATACGACTGCGCTGGGGTGAGGAATGCAAGACGATTGGCTATGTCTTGACTGCACCTACCCGTCTTTGCATATGCGTGTGATGAAGGGTATCCCTGTGCTGCAGCGACCCGTTCAGACCGTGCCCCTCCTCGCTTCGTCTATCGAGCATGACCCAGAGCGAACTGCTGCAACACAGACTTGCGTGCAGTTGCACACGACACAACTGTGTCTGCGACAATCTTGCCACGGATCCTCCTGAATTTTGACAGATTGATCCTTCCTCCGGAAGTCAAGGACTCCAGCCCCCGAACTTCAAAACGATACGGATCAGCATTCGCATTCATGACGAACCGATCAGATAGCGCACCCCGCCAATCACAGTTGGCCACGTCGAGGGCCAGCAGAGCCGTTATCGGGGTCTGGACGGAGCAGCAAGCCACCGCCGCTCCTTGCATCCCGAACGAGGTCGTGGTGTGCCAGGTCGTCCTGTAATTGGCGGCATGGACCAGCACGGCTGAACTCACCGGTCGTGCGTGGAGACTTTCTGCCCCACTGCTTGTCATCTCACCTCATGCTCTTGTGTCCGGCTCGCTTGCTGCAGCATTCTCTAGCGCCTTGTGTGTAAACTCCAGATGCTCATCGACGGCCTCAACAGACTTCAGCAGTCGAAGTGAGGGGGTCAATTGACGCGATTATCCGTCGAGCCGTCAACGACCATCCTGGAGACGACAGACTTCCACACCGCTAGTCTATTCTTGCCCATCCGGATATCTCCTTCAAAGGACATTCGGTAATATCAGGGTCCTATGGCGAGCTAGGGTTGTTAGACGGACGGCTTTACCCCGCCGCAGACACGCAGCAACAGCAACTCCCTTGCGCGAGGGTGGCATGGACATCGAACATGTGCCGGCAGTGACAAGACATGGTCTCTACATCGTACCCTTTGTACTGTAGAAGTGATTGCTCTGAAACATACATAGCGTTTTCCGCTGCAATGCAGCGTCCCATAGCGGCCGCAAGCAGGTTCCCATCTCGCAGCGAGCAGAGCCGCTTGTTATCACAGCGCATTCGCTTCCGTCTCCGCATGCCGCGCACGACATACTTGCATCTCGCCGTTTTTCCGGGGAGACACTGCAGTCTGCCATTTTGAAACGACCTGACACCTCAGATCATTTCCAACATTCCTTCTTTGTTCAAAAGCACTCCATCGCTGAAGATCCTGATTCAAGCAGTTGCGCTCGATTCAGCTCCGTGGTGTTCACAAAGGCAGCTGGGATTCCCCTACGGACCCTTTGCCATCCATGCAGCCTGAATATCGAAGACCAGCGCCCAGGCCAATGTATGGATCTTCAACGACCCGCCTGCAACTGCGGAAGGCGGCCCTTTGCGGCCTCGCATGACATTAGACGATGGCGGCGGAGATGAATGTTGGCAAAGGCGCTCCCTTCCCGAAAGGAAGGTCCTCCAAGTGACATGGCTTTATGCTGATGCTTTCAGGCAAGCGATATCGAACTCGTCGATCACAGGCTCGTTCTGAACTTTGGCGCATGTATTGAATTTCAAAGGAACCATCACGGCGGAGCAGGTGGCTTGATTCTTCGACTGCCGCTTTCACGAGGTCCGAATTTTGAAGTTGTAATGTTTGTACAATGCCTACCCGATATAATCTTACGTGCAATGAATGAGTTCCATGGCCCGACTCACCTTTCAGTTTTCCACCAATGGTACCAACCAAGAACTCCAGCGCCCTGCTTCCTGTCATAACACGTCGATGACACCACAACCCATCGCATCATCGCTCTCGTTATCGCAACTTCCAAGACCTTAAACAATCCCAGTAAACTGTTAAAACGAGATGCCCTCGGGTCCACACTCCGCGCCTCCGTACCAAACATCCAACCTCGCTGTGCCCACGCTAGGTCCAACGGGTGGACTTCATAGCTTTGACTAATCACTAGAGACGCGTCAACCATGGTCCGCACTTACAACCGCCAACCCCACTCTAAGCCCAAGTCTGCGCTGTGCTGCACAAGTTCGCTGAGCAGGCTAGTATCCACTCGGTCAGATCATGTTGGTCTGAGCTCGAGCGGAGCGAGGCCAATCCGACTGGATCCGAGGTGGAGATCGCGAACCGAATTTGTAGGTGTGCGAGTATTGAGTCAAGGCGAGGCTGGGAGCGGGCTTTGCGAGCGAACTCAATTGACCTTGCGAGTGGATCTTGCGTCGTGATGGCTGGCATGGAAGGCTGGTATTAGTAGAGCTTTGACCGTGATTGTATGAAAATCTCTGCATGGCGGGCCGAGAGAAGCCGCGTCCGGGCGTTGCAGATGTTATGCGAACTACATGCGATGCGATGCAAAGCGTCGATAGATCGTGGGCCGAGGATGAGATCGTGGGTGATGTAGGGCAGATGCTGGGGTTGTGGGTTAATGCTGGTGGTGTGAGGTTTGTTACGAAGATGATGGTGCAAAAGGTTGTCATTGTATAACGCGAGCACGACAACAATCACAAAGAAATTCTTTGGGTACTGCTGCTCCCTGATCTACATTGACCTCTTGACAATATCCGTACCTCTAGAAGGTAGTAAGGGACTTTTGGAGGTAGCGTGTCAGCTCGACGTCCTTGCATTCTACCCGAGATTGCTTGTCGTTTTTAACGAATTCAACAGTGCTAAGCTTCTACGCGCAAGGACATCTTGCAAACAGCATGGTTTGTGACAATGCTTGTATCTAATGTTTGGGACTATGTTCAATTGAAACATAAGCTATTTGATAGGCCTGAGTCGTAGTATTGATACTGTGCAAGGCTGACACTCCGTGGGCGTCTATGTGTAACAAAGGATAAGCATCACTAGGCTAACATAAACTCTACAGCACTTTTGGGTAGACAGAGGATGCTTTGCAGTGTTGGAAGCTTCAGGACCCTGGCTTCGTTGATGGACGGTACCGCAGCGAGCCGTTGCCCTTCTCCAGCCAGTAGTAGAGGTTGGGCCCTTCGCAGGCAAATAGGTCAAGACGCGATCTCGAAACCCGTAAACTTCGGTATGGATTCCCGCCCTTGTGCTCATCAGCTGGAACATCGATGCGACAACGAGATCGTTTTCCCCTTGTCTAGTTCGTTGAAAGTCGATATGTGTTTGTCCGGTCGAGGGTGACAAGCTTAGACGGAGGACTGACAGCGTCGCGGTCTCGAGAGCAGCCATCCTGAAAGAAGAGTTAAAGCGAGTACAGATGGCCTCTGAAAGCGACTGAGTGCCTAGGACGCAAGTCCCACATATCGTCAGAGATGCAGAGCTACTCCAGTTGCGGCGGCATGATCAGAGCCAGATCGTACTTATGAGGCATCGGCCTAAACTGCGCAGCGAGTGAAGTCGACAAGGGCTTCAAGTTCATGGAAAACACGAGAGAACCCAGCGTACCACTCAGCATTGCCGCTCGTTGTCGTTCTCAACGAATATGCGGACAGTGAGCTCAACTGGCATCGAGCGCACTCGTTCAAGAGCTGCGCGTAACCCATTCAAAATGAGTACTCGGTGCTTGAAGGTATTGACTTGTATGTAACTGAACGAACTAAGAGACGGCGTGTGTTGCAGTAGTTGTTGGACTGATGAAGTATAGAGGTCTGCTGAACAAATCTCGAACTTCCTAAGCTCCTGTGCCATGCTCGAGACAACATGTCTCGGAATAGATTCAACGAAGTCATCGATACTGCTTAAAGAGACAAACGACACGCGTATGAAGCGGAGACTCGGCATGGACAAGTATGTGAGCATTATCTCCATAGTCCATATTGCAGTTCTCATGGCGTCTTTATCAGCGTTCGCTGACAGGTCATGTAATCGACTGAAGGGGCCGTTCTGCGTCACCAAGTTGGTATTGAAACGCCATCCCACCAAGCTCCGGAACCAAAGCGTTTCCATCAAGGTGGCGGGGATTGACAGAGTCTGGAGCGCCGTGTGGTTGTGCGAGAATTTCGACGTCCCTCACCAGTGCAGCTGTCTCGGGCGTGTCGAGAAGACTGCGAAGAAGTCGAAGAACCCTAGATGCCCGTTCGGCGTCTTGTCTCTTCATGCTAGCGTGATGCTCTTGTACAAGATCGGTACACATCTCTAATGCAGACTGCGACATGTCCTCGCAAGTCTGTCGATGTCGCTGCTGGAGAGATGAATCGCTGTGAGGTCCAGCAGTTCATTAGGGAGCGAGAGAATGTCAGCCATTACTGCACGGTAGGCTCAGATGTCGCAAGAACATAGACTGGTTAGGAGAAGGAAGTAGGAGAAGGGACGCGCGAGCGCAGGTAAGCCGAAGAAGCGCGACAAAGCAAACAGTTGAGATCCGTGCTTCAAGATGGCCACTGCGGACGACCTCTATATTGAGACGGAGAGCAAACAGTATGCGGGCCAAAACTTATCGTTGTGTTACACGACAATCTCTTCACATACGACAGCGACAGCGCCTGCGGAAGCATTGCGAGACGTCCGAGACGATAAGGAGCTATCGTGTCGCTAGGCGAGTGGTGTTAATAGAGAGTGCCATGAAAGTCGCCACGATCTAATTGGCGGTGAGCCCCGCGCTAATTCTAGCCGCAAGTGCGCCGCATCCCAACTTCTTCACTCAGTTCTTCGCACAATCACCCCTGCAATCTCGACAACACCAACCCCTAACCCCTGCACAAAGCAAGCAAACGGTCTCAAAATGCCAGCTCCCAGCGATATTCTTTCTGACCCTGAGATCGCCCAGGCCTACGAGGATGTTAGGAGCGACAAGTCGGAGACCACGTGGCTCGTTCTTAAATATGAATCTGCAACAAAGGACAATTTGAAGCTAGCTGGCCGTGGCACAGGCGAGATTTCTGAGATGGTTGAGACTCTGGGCGACGACGAGGCGGCGTATGGGTACGTGCGTATGAAGGTTGGTAACGATGAGTATTCGGAACGAGTGAAGTTCGCGTTTGTTGTCTGGGCGGGTAAGTGAGCCATTGCGTTTGTGAAATCCCGTATGAATGTATTTGCTTTTGTCGGCAAATGAAATTGACTCCCCGAAGGCAAATCCTGTTTCAACTGGAGACTTTTCAGCTGCTGATTAGAGTGACAGGTCCCAACACCAAGATCATGCGCAAGGCGAAGATGAGCTTCCAGAGTGGTCAGGTCAAGCAAGTCATTCGCACATATGCTGTCGAGATCCAGACAAGCGACAAGAGGGAGCTTGAGGCAGACGCAGTCACAATGAAACTGCGAAAAGCGATGGGAGCCAACTGTGAGACGACCATTGGTTGTGACGTAGGCGAATGCTAACTCAGTGCAGATGATCGCCAAAGCTCAGCTTACTGAGCAACATATCTTGACATTGATGTGTGCACTAATCAGTGCACTGTCATTAATAGCTCTAGATTATATATGTACAAGAATAAGGCCATTGTAAGCCCCATAGACTAGGCAGTAAGGTCACATCCGGTTGCATAGCCATATTGGAATTCTTTAGGCGCTTACACGCCGTATCAGAAGCCGCGATTTTGATCAAGCTTCGTTAGAAGACAACACAAGATCTCAATATCAATATGACGCAGATAACTACAACGGCATGATCTGCGACCTGAAGACAACTAATCGTAGGCAACAATCGTAGGGAATCGTTCAAAACGACACGGTTATATTTTATTTTTTTGCAGGAAGATCCAAAGATTATCATACCATGGCATTCAGGAGAGCCTCAATATCCCCACGGTGCGATCAGGTGCGCCATGGGGACTTGTCAATTACCCTACGATATATGGCAAGGATACTGACACACATTGGGCCCACGTGATGTATGGTCTGCGCTCGACCGTCACAGAAACATTGGACTATTCGGATCGGTATGATCTGCTACCTTACCATGAGCTCACTGCTATTGAGGACGAAGAGACACTTGCTGGTGCTGATGCGCACACAGTACGCCAAATTCTCTGTGCTTGGGTTGCCGATGATCTATACCACGCCTTCTTGATCTGGACAGGTACGATGGAACCGCGCGGTCCCATTCGAAACTACACAGTGACGTTCTCGATGACGGGACCAGCCCAGCAATATCAGTACCCCATATAGAACGCCTCTCTGCTAATCTTACAGATCGCAGTTGTTAGGCTACTAACCAATACGCGATCACGGCGCTTAGCCAACTGTGCTTTGACTTAGTACTACAAGTACGCCTTAAGGCTCTAGAATGGAACGACGGACGCAGAAACTGTATTTGGAGACATGGTGGAACAAGCGGTTAGGCAAGGAGGAGGCGGAAGTGAATGCTCAACATCGCGCAGACGCGTGCTACGTTCCTAGTCTTAAAAAGGAAAGGAGAGGCTGACAAGCTCAGCGCTTATTGCTATGATAAGGTATAACAGCTGTCTAAACGCTGCAACAAGTACGCCTTTGCAGAATGCTCTGTCGCCATAATTTACCAACTATATAGACATGCTATATGTCCTAAGTCTCAAGATCCTTGTCTATCACTATGCGTCGCCAAGCAACCTGTAATTTACTAGCGACTTTGTCTTATCCTCCCTGGGCCAAAGGCCTTGATCGAGAAGTGTACATGACACCAGGCGGAGAGGAACGGATCCCTTTCCATATATACGTTCAGCGTACCGGCGTCCGCACAGTTGCCTCACAGCACAACGCGATCTTGTCGGCATTCCACCAACTTCCAGAAGGGATCCAGCTTCACATACTCGCCATGTGCCCTGCTAGCACCCTCTTTCAACTCATGCGTACCTCTTCAAAGCTTCGCACTGAAGCATCAAAGTTGTTCTGGGGAGAGAGGGATGCTTATTTTTTGGTTGAGGCACGGTGGCTTATAGACAAAGCCTACTCAGGCCAGTCATCTTGGGACATGGCCTTTCTCGCCAACGTGCAAAACCTAGAAGTTGAATACCAGCCGGTGTTAACCCTGGACATATGCCTACAACGAGATGGAACGCGGGAGATCCAACGCAACCTGATCGATAACTTCTGGGATTCGTTGAAGAGCAGGTTTCCTGGCGTCAAAAAGGTTATCATAAACCATAACGAAGAGAATTTAGGCTGAGAAGACAAGAAAGAGCTATTTCCGCTAGCGTTGCAACTTCTAGTCCAAGCCTGTCCTCCAGGAATTGAGTCCTCCGTTCTCTTCCTTCAGAAGAAGCCCCAGCCCCAGCTGATAGCCAAAACCAAGGGTTGGCGTACTGCAACGTGGCAGCGATGCTTATTTCGACAAGCAAGTAACGGGCAATGGTCGAAGAGCAAGCAAGGCAAATTGTGGAAAACAGTCATGATGCCACCAAAGAGATTCAATGGACCAGTCGGGCATTTCAACGAACTTAAGTTCCACTGTTACCAGACCATCCCCCTCCGGCGATTTGGTCTGTGGCCGCTGATGGTGGAGGCCTTGGATCGACACCATTTCGACGCAGGACGCAATGCGCCGTTTGCTTGCCCACTCTCAGGCTGTACAACCTACTTTAGTCAGGCTGGTGAGTGGACAGTCCATGCTGCA
This sequence comes from Nothophoma quercina, assembly GCA_021642125.1. Taxonomy (NCBI): domain Eukaryota; kingdom Fungi; phylum Ascomycota; class Dothideomycetes; order Pleosporales; family Didymellaceae; genus Nothophoma; species Nothophoma quercina. The sequence goes on along the minus strand of JAKIXB010000014.1, from coordinate 801,267 downwards.
AAAGTACACTACCTAGAGTGGAAAACACTGCTGGAGATTCTGCCTAGTGGTGGAGTAGGAGCAGGCGTAAAAGAACGCAGTCAAGCTCTAGACAGAAAGACAAAGGAAGTGCAAAAAGCATTTAAGGTAATGAAAGATGCATGGGTCGCAGGCGATAATGCAACACAAAGAGAAACAAAGAGTGGCTGGATAGAGCAACTAAGCAGTGATGCTGCATGGGAGACCGAAGAGAAAGGGGAGAAGAGCAAGCTTTGGCTTGAGTTTATGCAGGAGGTGTACTCTGACTGCTAGAGTAGCGTATAGAGAGCTAGGAGAGTAAGTATACCGTAGTTTAACCCTACAGCGTGACAGGTATGAGATGTTTAACAATCCTTACATGTGGAACGAGACATACCAGAGGTCATGTAAGGCTAAATCACGCCTCCACTACCAAGTCCTTCGTTCTTCATCCTCACTGTTGTAATATTAGGAATCAGAATCATATACTTCATTTGGTTTGGGTACAGGAATGTCAAGAAGGCAAAGTCATGTTCGGTCGGCACGTTGATTCTTTTTTTTTGTATCTGCTATTCTCATCGCTCCCCGGAATTTCATAGACCACAAAACCGCTCTATTTGTTCACTTTGACAGCAGAGATCTCCAAGCACCAACTCCATGTCTTTAAGGACATATCAGTGGCTATCAGACTCGGCAGTTATACTTCGTTTAGCACCTTAATTTACCCTTGAAATATCTCACCGTCAAGACTATGTCTGTTCTTTGCCTCTTCACTTCACAACTCCCCATGCACTTCCAGCATGTGTTGTGTTGGGTCAGCCACCAAAGGGAATAACAGGATGAATCGAACTTTCGTGGATCTAGCACAGGAGCCCCGAAAGCATAGATTCTCTATCCTGACTGATTTCTCTTTGTACGCAACATCATTCCACAGTATCGAAAACTTACGAAACCCAAGTATATGACCAAAAAACTATGGTTGTGCCTATCGGCGTTTCTGCTCCTCAAAGCTCGCAGTTGAAAACCCATCACCAACTTTGAGTCTCACGACATGTGAGCAAACTGTGGTGGTGGGAAACGATCTCAAGATTCTCTTTATCATGTTCAGTCTTCAACCCTACGTACCGAGAATTATATGTGCTGTTCGGTCGATTCGAAATCAAAACCATGGACAGAGGTCAAATGGCTGCTACTAGTACAATCATTGCCGAGAAATACGCTACAAAAGCCTTTTCCGTCTTTTTCCGTTCTATCTTCCATAAATCGCATATCTATTTTCCCAAGACGAACTTTGCATGCCCTTATAACCGAGAAAGACCTGCGGAAATGCCTGTGTCCTCCGGGTCCTTCGTTTCTAAAGATGCGCAAAGAATATTTGCCTCCCCCTGCTACTTCGTCAACTCTTGAAACGTGAAGTAGCTGGTTCTCAAGATTCTCTATCCTGTCTGTCTGAAACAATCAGCGCTGACATATATGTTCAAAAAGCTCAGTCGGAAAGTTGACACGACGAAGTGATGCACCACCATCCATCCCACTAGATGCTTAGAAGTTACACTACATCCCACACATGTCCGCGTGCTTCTGCTCCTCTTCAAAGCCATCTTTCTTCATACATACGCTAATCACGATATGCTGCCTAATCTTCGAAGAAGTGTGAGGGGAATGTATATCTCCCACGTTCCAAACTCCCCATGGGCGGTGGCGAAGAAGATGAAACAGCACCTCTTTTTCTCTACACCATCTGTTTTTCCCTGATCAAACCAACAACAACAGCCACAGGCTCGAGAAAATGAACTAGAAGCAAGAAGAGGCAAGTACATGGTCTTGCTAGCTCTTCTGCGCTCACATCCGCCCCGGCTTCCCCCCAGATGCGCTCGCGTGTTTTTTTTTTTTTTTTTTTTTTTTTTTTTTTTTTTTTTTTTTTTTGCCTAGAAGATTGCCATAGTACTCTGCACGTTTCGAAAACTCTTTCAAAAACCTTCGACAGGAAGTTCATAAGCGACTTCGGAAAGCAGTCACGCACATATGACGTCTAAGATTTCGTTATCCTGCAGCATGGCTCTAGATGCCCTATGTGTTGCCTTGCCGTTGTCATGCCGGCACAGAAGTGTGGTGCAAGAACGGTAGGTTGTTCGTCAGCCTAGTTGGGTGTGAATAGGAGGTATAAAATCCTACGGATTGCTAATACTTTTGCTCTTGTCGCGTGTCTGTCATCTTCTCCATTTCCCAAAACTTGCATCAAGCAATTAAATACGCTCTGCTTCCTTCGTCCTTTGTACGTCATCAATAACCAGCACCAACATATATGCTGGGAGCATCACTACTTTCTTAAGCCCGAATAACAAAAGAGAGAGTTCTCTTTCTTATGACTACCTGCCCCTTTTTATCCTCAACAATGCACTGGCTCGATGATTCCTGAGTCGAAAAGCACTGCTCTCAGACACCAAATGGAGAGGACCAGAAGTTGTGTTCTTTTTGTCTTCGTTTCGTCAAAGCTTCTTTTGTCGTTACTGGGTGAAGATGCAGGACACCTCCCAGGCTCGGACCGTTGGTTTTCTGGCACGCCTTTCTTTGAGACATATCGAAAACCAATCATGTTCGTGTCATGTCCAGGAATTTCTTCTAGACGGCCATATGTATCTGTCTGTTTGTTTGCCTGAGCTGCTCAACTTCGGAGGAGCGCGGCCTGCAACCACATGTTCCTGCTGTGTTACCAACCAGAATCCCCTCAGGTACGCTTGTATGTTGTCTTACCATCGGAAATCGCACAGCACAAGACCTACGTCAGCCGAAAAATCGTGAAGCTCAATACCGTACCAGAATTGTGATCATACATTCATATCGGCATTCATTTTCGTGAATGTGCCCAGAGCGCCGCCCTTTTGACTATATGTAAGCCGAAACCAACGCCTAGTAGGAGAGGTCGAGACCGTGGTCTATAGATTACTCCCATCACCCTTCTTGTCGCTGGAGAGAAAGGGAAAGATATGCCCGAGCCCACCGTTCGACTTTGTAGACGCAACAGGCGCCAGTGTTCTCGAGTTCTCGTCGTCTGTTGGCCGCAAATCTCCCTCTTTTGTCTTACTTTCACTTATTTCCCCAGGCGTTCTGCGCGCCGTATCTTCGTCTAGCCACTTCTGCTGCGCTTCCCCCAACCTGAGCGTCTTCTCGACATCTTTGGTCAGCTTATCCACTTCATCAAGCAACGCCTCATCCCCACCCTTCTTCACCTCCTCTTTCTTTTCCGGCTCGAACTGGCCCTCCTTCTTCGTTGCCGCCCATAGCACTTCCAGCTCTTCACCCCAACCCAATGCAGCAGCTAGCTCCTTGACACCAGAATCGCAGTCCTTCAGTAGTAAGACATCGTCAGGCCGGCTCCCCAGGTCACCGACTTGCTCTTTGTTGACGAGGAGGCGGGGAACTGACTCGCGAACGAACTGCGGGAGAGAAGCAAAGGGGTGCACAGACAAAGATGTACCGAGGATAATGCACAAGTCTGCTTCGGCAGGCTTATCGCGGTTATCGAAGAATTCCGCAGGCAGCTGTTCGCCGAAGAAGACGATCTTAGGCTTCACGAGGCCGTTACAGCTCGAATCGACACAGCGTGGTACCGTTTTGTTTTCGATGTGGGTTAGCATTTGGTCTTTTGGGTAGGACTTTTTGCAGTCGATGCATGCTTGGCTGTGCATTGTCAGTGATGCAGTAATAGGGCGGGTGTGGGATACGTACTCTGCGAAGCTGCCATGCGCTTCGATGATTTTGTCGCCTGGGACGCCTGCTTCGCGCTCGAGGCAGTCGATGTTTTGTGTGAAGAGCTTCAGCAGTAAGCCCTTCTCGTGTAGTAGATTGATGAAGGAGTGTGTGATGGTCGGTCGGTATTTGCCAGGGTATAGCTCTTGTGCCAGTGTATAGAAGGGTAGTGGATTGTCGCGGAAGAAGGAGAGCTCAAAGACGGCTTCTGGATGTGGCAGGTTCAGACGCTCGAGGTTTGCGTAGAGACCGGTCTCTGGCGATCTGAAATCGGGGATGCCTGCTGACGTGCTGATGCCGGCGCCAGTCTACGTGCAGATCAGTACATGTCCAGTCTTTCCAGAGACGCAAATTGGTTTACCAGAACGACGATCTTCTTTGCTTTCCCCTGCTTGATATATTCTGCTAGCGCCTCCGTGGTGCGCGCCTTCAGGGTGAATGGTTTAGTGGATGGATCCACCATCGTGGACTCCTCGTTACCCATTTTGCGAACTCTGCCTGCTTGCCCTCGATTACGGTTCTTTGGTCGCCCTTTCTCGGATTTGTCCTTGCGCCTCGGCTTATCTTCTTGAGCCTTCTGGCGATACTCCTGTCGTGATCGACCTATGGTGAGTTCGTGGTGGGTAATTGAAGGCTATAAGGCCACGAATATTGCGACTGAGTCACTGAGTGATCCTGAACGGGTAACGCAGGTTTGTTGCTGTTGAGTGTGAAACGTTGGACTGTGGACGCGCTTGCCTTACAAGAGCTCGAAATAATCGCGAGCCAACGAGCTGATGGCGGGGCTGCGTCATTGTTGCGCCTGCGCCCGGCCAATAGGAGCGCCTGGAAATGCTATAGTGCAGCAACGTGAGTAGGCGGCCGCAGGCAGGGCACTAGAACCTGGAAGATTGACTGGGTGCCTGGAAACTGTATTGTCGCGTAAGTCTGAATGCAATTGAAATTGAAGGGAGCTCCAATCTCGGATAGAGCTTGTATTCATCAGGGTATCTGGCGATAGCTGCCGTGGAATGCCAGAACGTTGTGGCTTCCTGCCCATTTTGTTCATCTTGGCATCACTTACCTTACGTATCATATCTTGCGTATCATATCTTGCGGCTTTACCATGTGCGAATCGTGCGTTAATTGACCATGAAGTAAGCGATACAACTTGGGCTGCTTCTATGCGTGTCGCATGTGCAGCGACACAGCCGGCTTCGGACCGTTCAGTGAATACGAGGACTCCTCTATATGAGTTCTTGTTGTAGATCATCAATGGTTGTAATTGCGGCAAGAAGATGATAGTTGTTCCTGCACGTTCAGGCGGTGCTAGGATCCGCGTTCGCGCCAAGACTTGCCTAGCTCGGTTTGCTCAAGTCTTTCGCCGCGCGCTGACGGCCATCTCCTAGCCATCACCTCCACCCGGAGCACCCCACGACTCTGTCTCAACCACCGCGTCTGTATCACTACACCCACATTCCCGTCCTGATACCTGCACCATCATGTCTCGCGGAGGCGGTACCACTCTCTACGTCACCGGCTTCGGCCACGGCACCCGCGCTCGCGACCTCGCCTACGAGTTCGAACGGTACGTCCTATAACGCCATCTTCTTCATACGAACGGTGTCGATATCGTCGTCGCAATCTTCCTTCGACCCTGTCCGCGTCCGCATTGTTTGTCGTGCTTGCTTGCGCCTTCCCATCGCGTGCCGCCAGACTCGCTCCTTTCCCTCAGCGCTCGTGCGCCTGCCAGCAGCGACACCCTCCCTTTGTCGCCCTTTCCACACCGCATTCGAAGTCAACCATCTCTAATGCTCTTCAAGGTACGGTCGCCTTGTTCGCTGCGACATTCCCGCTCCGCGCTCGGCTTCCTCTCGTCTGTAAGTGTCTCCCGGCCTGCACGTATCTGCCTGGCGCTAACCTTCCCCAGCTTCGCCTTCGTCGAGTACGAGAGCCGCCGCGATGCTGACGATGCTTACCACGAGATGCACAACAAGCGCATCGGCCGCGATGACTTGCTGAAGATTGAGGTATGTTTGCGCGGCAGATTACTAAGAGCCTTGGCTGACGACGTGTAGTGGGCACGCACACCTCCCTCGGCATCATGGCGCTTCGACTCCGGCCGTGACCGCCCCCGTGGCGAGCGTGGCGAGCGTGGCAGCGAGCGTGGCGACCGCAGCTCTCGCGACGACCGCGGTGTCCCATCTCGTGGTGACCGATCTCCTCGCCGCCGCAGCACCTCGCCTCGCCGTGAGCGCGGTGGCTCTCCTCGCAAGGACGACCGCCGTGAGCGCGACTATGACCGCCGCGACCGCGACAGGTCCAGGAGCCCCGTCGATGGTGATCGCGAGATGAAGGACGTCCGCGACCGCGAGGATGACCGTGGCGACCGCGAGCGCAGCGACCGTGAGCGCGACGACAGGCGCGAAGGCGAGACTCGTGCCGCCGGCGAAGAGCGCAAGGGTATGACCTCCGACTCAGTTTACGACGACACTCTCTGATCAACAACGCAGCCGACTCCCCTCCTCCCCCTGCCGCACACGAAGATCTCGACGTTGCCGAGTAGAGCTAGCAGCTGTCATGCTTCGCGCAGGCAGTGCTTGAGCTGCCCGTCTGTCAGATCATTTGTATTGGCGTGTTTTTCACTTTCGAGTTGCTATATGCGTGGGTTCTAAGTAGCGGAAAACGGTCGAGGACCCTCTCTTCTATCAGTGGTGGTCGAGTTCACTCGCGTCCACGCACTACATTAATCAATACGCAGTCGAAAAGTCGGATCGGATTCTTTCTTTGGCGATTCGGTACCAGCAATATCCTATTCGATGCGGTTCGGCTATGGGCCCTGTCCACCTTCATCGGTCGATCGGTCGATATCGAAGCGGTCGAACTCCGTAACTCGGTTTTCTGTACACTACACGGTCGATCTCGGTAGCACGAACTTTTCAATTCCCCAACACTCGTCGATGACCCCCGATCCTCGTCCTCACTACGTCCCCGTCCCCGTCTCGACCCCTCACCAGCATTCTCACCACTCCCGATGCGAAAACATATATCAAGGTTTGTATATTCCAACATGTTGTATGTAGCTTGTTCATCATTTTGTGATCGTGACATCTCCCATGGCTATGTGGCAGCCTCAATTCATGTATGTTGAGCGCAAGCAGATCCAATATATCGATGATCCACGTGAAAGAAGCTTCATGGCCTCCCCTCACATTTCCACGATCTCGCAAGGCACGTGCTCGTTCCACCAGTGCTATCTACATGATTAGCATTCCGCGATCATGACTCCCTTCTCAATGCGCTGTCTGCAAATTCTGAAACACAGTGGATTACAACCTGAATTCTGTCTCTTTCTCTGCTCCTGATGGTTACTTACGCCTGCCTTGCATGTCTATTCCGGACTCGCTTTACTCAAAACACATACATCGTGCCTCATGTGCATCGAGTCATTAACGCTGCTATCTCAAGACGTCGTCGAGCTAGCCATATCTGATTTCTCCAGCCCTCCGCCCGGAAACTCACTCAGTCCATCCTGCATTCGCGATACGTCTTGAAATCTTCACATTCTGGATAAGGGAGCACACATGCCACGTCTTCGCAGCTGCCATTACTGGTGGTTTTTACAGTTCTCGCTGGTCGTGCAGACTTGTCGTTGACCGCCTGCCACAATCGAGCTGAGATGTGCGTATAAACATCTACTCAGGCTCGTTGAGCTTTGTCTTCTCCAACCATCTCTACCCATCTACATCAAAAGTGGCCTAATCTAGCACCACATGTCTGCTCTTGCGCCCGGCTGAGCTCTCCAACGCGTCACGGGCACTGGCCGTGCTTCCGGTGTTTTCTTCCTGCTTCTAAGTGCGACTTCTTCATGTGTATGCTTCGAATGCGGTCTTTGCCGTTATCCGCCCTTCCGGAAAAGCAAATCAATGTCGCCTATGTGCTGGGGAACTCCTGGTGCTGAAAGTCTCGGTTGTGGTTTTGCTTGTCTGCCCTTCTTGGGTTCTGGTTGGAGTGCAGGTAGGAGATGTGTTTCTGCTGCTTCAGCTGCGGCAATGGTTTTGATGCATTTTTTGGGTTCTGGTCTGGACCACGAATGGAAGTTGGCATACTTCTCTTCTTCGAAATCCAGTTGAGGGTCTTGGCGCCTTACGCTGTTCGTGAGATTGAACATATATGTTTTTCTTGTTTACGCGCTTCAAGCCATCTTCTACATAGATGTCTCCTCTTGTCTTGATTTTTCGCGTACGATTCTCTATGGTCTTTCTCGTCTGCGTGCAATTGTTGTTACTCGGGGGTCGCTGTCATGTCCTGTGACGTTCCACTGCGTCTTAAAATACAATGCGTCCTTATGAGAGCGTCATGGTAGGACTGACGCCGGACCCTGTTTCTGCAATTGTTCTTTTCGCGGTGCTTTTTCCTGGAAGTCTTCAGCGATCACAAGACATCGGGTCTTCGGTTTTTAGATTTTTGCCATCAGTACACGTTCTCGTTTGCTTTTAATTCTGAGCTAATGTAGATGCAAATACCGGCTTCACACTTTACTTCTGTTTAGCATTAAAGAGCGTTCTACGCGTAGATATAGCACAAGGGAGTACCTCCCAAAGTGTCAAACATATCCTTTATCTTCCTCGTCTCACCGTTGACCCCCAACTCCAGCGGTTCATCAACCGTAGCATTCCTCGTCGGAGGCTTGTTCTGCAACGTCAACGTCCCAGCCACCTTGTTTGCCTCAGCAGGATGCAGCGTCTGCCAGATCCAGTAGATGCGGTCCAGCATAGTATGATGGAGCCAAAACGCAGGATCATTGACAGACGAGTAGAGGTCGGTTGCGTCGCCACCCATGGTGTAGTGGCCGGAGGTATGCAGACCAAGGAATCCGTCTGGGTAGCGGCCTTGAATCTCGGTCCAGAATCGTGCGTGGGTCCAAGAACCAGCGCCGATGGTTACGTTGAGGAGATTGGCTGTGGTGAACCACTTCTTTGGGATGTAGGGGCTGAGATCTCGGCGTAGGCAGCGCGGGTTGTATTCAGTAATGTTGGCTACAACGGGAGATACGCCTTGCATGCCCGGTCGGATAGGACCAATGTTTGCTTGCATACTGGAATCTTGTTAGTTTTGGCAGTGAAAACAGAGGTTGAGAGCTTACTTCTTGAATGGACCACTCTCGATACACCCACCACCTTGCCCGGATGGTATGTATATTGTGCTGGCACCGGCAAGACTGCCGTTGTGCGAGACGAATGCGCCGTCGCCGCCCATGCTAGTGTCGCTGCCGTCAAATACTGGAGATTCATAGATGTCATCGGTGTGAGCGAACCAATTCCAGTACTACCAAGATCAGTCAAAAGTTACAGATTAGTAGTCGAGTTTCAAGACTTACAGGCTGATAGCCCTTGTAGCCGCACTCGTCCCTCAAGGCTTGCTCATAAGTCCAGACAAAATAGCGATGCCAGGTGAGGAAGAGACCGTTACCATGTATGTACATGGTTTTGTTTACGTGGATAGCGACGAAGTCATCGTACCGAGTCCTCGCTGCTGGAGCCCAGACCGGGTCAGAGTTGGAGGGTTTTGTCTGAAGGCATTGTACAGCTTTGATGTAAGCCTTTCGTTCTGACTTCGTTAAATACTCCCTTTGCGTAGGTCAGCAAGTCTGTCCTGCCTTGTCGTACGGCAAGGAGACCTACCAGTCTCTCCGCACAGATGTATTGGCGAGGGAGCAGCCTTTCGGGGCTCTTTTTGCGATCTTGTCGTTTTGTTCAATCGTGTTGTAGGCATGCAGTTGCAGTTGCGCAAGAGCATCAAGAGGATCTGCTGCTGGATCTATGCTGATGAACGGTGCAACAGACTCGGATGTTTCGAGGGGGACTGAGCCCACGAGCCGGGCAGCCAACAGCTGCAAAGTGGCGGCGCTGTGAAACAGACGCATCGCGTACCGCAGAGGTATTTGCTGTGGGCAAGGATTGGTGACGGGTGGAAGCAAGATTCGCTGACCCGAGCAGACGGCTATATACATCAACACTTCGCCTCTGATTCATGCAGAGACGCTGCAGTTTGCATTAGTCCGTATCCTGATGTTGGGCATGAATGTCATTTGCGAATGCTATGTTGTGGGATTCGGAAGCTAGGATATAGGCGGGCAGGCAGGTGCAGGAGTTCTCGGGCTAACGCTCCACTAGGTAGTCCAGACGATTTAACTTGGAGAAGCGATGAACCCTGTTGCGCCTGTCCCAGATGAAGTCGTTCATCGGTACCCCTGTCTCTTGTTCGAAGGTAGGAGCGGGGCAGACGTGTAAAGGAGACTCGTAACCTTGCATCAAGCATTGCAAGCTTAGATGGCCAGTCGTGGCAGTATTCGATTCCAACGGGCACTTCGACATCAGTCTGATTTGGAGCCAGGTTAACGGGACGGCCAGTAAGTGGATTATCGACAGGTGCAGGTCGGGGAGACGTTCCTTTCCGTCTCCCGCCGCCACGCCGCTTTCTGCGCATTGACCCCAAAGCACCTTCCTTTTGCCACACCGCTCTGTTCTGCCATGCCTCCACACCAACGGTGTGGCATTCTTCACGCACAAGTGACGAGGGATCAGGTGGGGGCTGATCTCTTTACAGTTTTCTCATTAATAGCCTAGATGTGTTGCACAGTCCAGAGTTGTTATTCCGGCAACCTGCAAAGCAGGGCCATTACACGCAACCGCCCCGTAGATCCTTGCTTGCAAAGGATTAACGATTGAAAACAGCGTCTGCCCGTTATCTGACGATCTACATAGATCCCATTCGACTGGACGAAATGTCAATGAGGTGTCTGACTGTGGCCTGATGAGTGTTCGATTGCGAAGTGTTCAAAATGCTGACCAAAAGAAGGTAGACTTCACGGAGCCTTGTCCAGTCTTGCAATCTGCCAAGCGGCTGCTCGGAGGAGGAAAGATGCTGTACTCACACTACAAAACTACAGGTCTGAAAGGCGACAAGATCGACCTACGACCTTGCGCTCAAGCTCCTAAATCTCTAGTCGGCCGTGTGCTCAGATAATATCACCTATCATGCCGCATGCGGAAAGTCGGAAGACAACATGTAATGCGATACTGCCTCGAATCCGACTACATATGTACTCCCGACGGGCTCGTTCACATATGCTGCCTCAACTTTAGATCCCTTCCGTCGCCATGCCGCCTCCAAACACTGACCCTGTACGTGCCGCGGAAAGCAACCTGGGCTACCTTCTCGGCGTCACTGCAACATTCCATGTAATTGCCCTGCTCTTCGTTGGAACACGTGTATACATCCGGATCGTAGTCGTAAAGGCGTTTGGCAGAGATGATGCTTTGATGCTGACCGCGACCGTGAGTACTAGTCGAACTCTCTGGGCTTTATGAATTTCCCACTGACCGTGTCAGCTAGGCCTGTGTATTTCTAGGTGGCATGGTGACTTACATTATCGCAGCGCAATATGGTTTGGGTCGTCACACCGATACCCTCGAGAAAGCAGACCAGCACGAGTACCTGAAGATGACCTTCATACAAGCCATAGTTTCGACAATTGGCGGTATGGCTTTTCTCAAGCTATCCATCGGGTTCTCACTCCTTCGCTTAGGTACCCCTCCACTGTACACCAAGATGCTGTGGACACTCGTCGGTAAGCATGGCCGCCCGCATCAAAGAAAGACGTGTCCTGGAAAGCTTGGCCACTGACATAGCATTAGGATTCGTCTGTCTGTACACAGCGATCTCTTGGGCTGAATGGATCGTATATTGCAAGCCTATAGCCGGCTTCTGGAATAGAGACCTGAAGCCAACATGCCTACCTGTACTCACTCACAAGGGCTTTGCGCTGATGAACACTTGTAAGCCCGCTCTCATCAAATTGATCCTCTATTGAAGTGACTTGCTGACAAGTTGCAATGACGTGTAGCCTGCAACATCCTGACAGACGTTTGCTTCGCCGCCATTCCTGTGCCTATCATCATGCGTCTACAGATGAGACGCAAGATTCGCATCTATCTCGTCTGCATCTTGAGTTTGGGATATATGTAAGCCTCGCGGACCCCAAATCGTATTATCGCCTTGGTCGCATATATCTAATTGAGATCAAGTGCTGTACTCGCAGGAATCGTAAAGACCGTTGTACAAAACACGAAAAGGGGTGATCCTGACCAGTCTTTGTAAGTTCATCATGTGCGTTTGTGTCGACCAGAAAACATGCTGATACCGAATAGCACGAATGACATTCAATTCTGGGGTTTCATACAGGTAAACCTTGGTATCATTGCCGCATGCGCACCTTCACTGAAGCCCCTCATCGACGGCAGGTCGAAGCTTTCGTCAACGAATGTATCTGATAGCCGAATGAACTATGGAACAGGGACGAATGATCAAAAACAGCAAAGTCGGACCCGGGTCAGCACCAGAAACCCAAATCAGGGCTGGGTCGGGACAGACAGCGACATCGAGTTAGATGATGAGTTTCTCAGCAGTCGCACGAACACAACGAGTACGAAGTACCAACGCACGGAGTTATGAATGGACATACTCGGAGTACCATATTTCTTGAACCATGTGCTGCCACACTGTATGACTGCAGAATTCTGACCCGAGATTCCTCAGATCCGTATATCGGTGTGCAAACTCCCGCTACGAAAAGATAACCAAATGATGTGGTAACCTAAATGAAGCCTGATAGATGGGAGCTACTCTGACGACCATGTGTCGCGCAAATAAAACTTCCAACGCGATAGCATCAGCAGTTCCACCCAGTATGTAAACACTACCACACTAGCCTTTCCAACGCAGTCCACAATGACGCAACAGAACCTCCATATCTCTCCCCTTCGTGATTCTGAAGCCTCTTGACTACCGTCTCACAGTGTCCTTAGGGTCATTACACGATCATGTCGTCCTCATTCTCGACATACAAGCAGGGCCACCACCGCGCAATAACATCCAACCACGCTTCCCGCACGCCGCTTTCTTAGCACATCCTCGACATAGGCTGCGGACCAGGCAGCATCACGGTCGGCTTTGCTGCGTACGTCCCTGGCGGTAGCGTCGTGGGCGTCGATCTATCCGACGAATCATCCGGATGTATGGCCACACGCGCCTTCTCATCGCTCGGGTAGCAGGCTCCAGGCTTGAGCTAGAGAAGCAGGATTCGACCCTGGCCTGATTACGAAGGGTGCAAGCGTGGATGTCAACGCGAACCCTGAGCAGAGAGAGGTATGGGAGTATTATGATCGGAGGATTGAGAACGGTGGACATCGAGATGCGTTTCTGAAGATTGGGGCGAGCCGTGAGGAGGTTGATATGATGATCGGTGACTGGAAGAGGTGGATTGAGGATGTGGACGGGTGGATGTGTATAGTCAACTGCGAGGTAGTGTGTGAGGTCTGAGCATCTGGACGGCCCAAGAACAGAGGTGTCACGCGTAGTCTGAGGAATCTGCCCGGCTGTCAGCAGCCCCAGGGCTCAAGAGAGCTAGCTCTCTCATCCACTTCCGTTTGTACCAGTGCTAAAAAAGCAGATAAAGATGCTGATGCTATCTACATCGTGGCAGATGGCACATATTCAATCAATACTGTCAGTTCGATTTATGCTAGAGAGTCTGTGGGTTGAGGACTATAGCTTACTGTGTCTTTGCTATAGTAACGTCTTGCTCTGTAATTGCTGAGAGTGACTGTTGGCTCTTTCGCAACTTTGAAGCCTTCGCTCCGCCTCTCACAACTACGCGCATTTATTGAATCCCCATATCAACCTGAATACACATTCTTCTGCACAAAGGGAACAACGTTGGTAAGTTGGGATATCTTATGACGACCTACGCCGTGCTCCGACCCTGTCGATCTGCATTGGTAATGTATCGGTTGACAAAGCTTACACGACTTCGCAATACACGGTAGATCCCCACAACCAATCCGTCTTTGCATTTTCGAATCTCACGTACTCTCCACCAAAGGGCAGAGGGGATAAAATCATTTCTGAATAGAAACCACCAAACACGTCCGGGGACTCGTCGAGCACCGAACCAGAGTATTCTAGGGCGCCAGATCCATAACTTTAGTGTTGAATCAGGGCCTCGTCCTTGTTCTCTGGAGGCGACTTCCAAGCGGTTGCGGTATGAGAGTAAACCAGCAACAGCGCCCCAGACCGCAAAAGTGATCATGCAAAGTGCGACAGCTGTCACGATGAAAGCAGAGATTGAATGGCCACTCTCATTGATTTGCTGGACATTCTGGCAAATCTGTGTCAGTCTAGAGCTTTGAAAGCAACTGAGCGCACTTACCATGCCATAGATCGATGAAGCCAAAGAAAGAGGCAAGAAAACAAAAGCAAAGGCTGTCACTGCGGAAGTGTCAACGACTGCTATGAGTTCAACGGCATCCGGATCACTCACATATGATGACCCGTTTGCTTTCCTGTATACTTCTTTCCGCCATCTCATTGCTCCTCTCCGCGCTGTACATGGATAGGTAGGCGTTAAACTCAGTACTTGTCGCCTGAAGTCGGTTTAGTCTTGCTTCGAACCGGCTTGTCAGGGCAGCTAGACTGATCTGTTGCGAATCATTGATCGACGATAGGTATACTCTGGCAAATTGTGGCAACTGTAGCAGAGTCTCCCTGTGCGCGCCGATGTCAGAAGATAGACGTGCCCACACATCCCGCGTATGCAGATGTACCGGGCCTTCTGGCAGAGATTTGCCTCTATAGTCCTTCTCAGATGGCCATCGGTAGTGTTTGAGAGGAACGGTCGAGCCTTGCCCCTCTGATGCGAGGATTGGCACAAGCAGTGGAGGTCGACTAAGGTGTATCTCAAACAGTGCTTCAACACAGGCAAACAGGCAGCCTGTGACAGTCCGTGTATCTGACGGCTGGGTTTTCTTCTGGATTGTATTTCGGAGATAACGGATTTCGATGAACTTGTCTTCTGTTTGTATAGTATCGGAGGGTGCCGTTCCTCCCATTGAAGGCGGACCGTGCGACTCGAGCACAAAGTAAGGTCGGCCGACTGCAATTGGCACCCCAGAACGATCGGCTCTCGGATCGTACAAGCGCATATCTAGTGCCTGTGGAGCAATGACTAGCACTTCAAGAAATAGTCGGTGTTTGAGAAGTCGGAGTTGAGCTCACGATTTACCTGTAGGAGGTCGAGTCTGGCTGTGAGGGTTGAGCAAAACCAGCGCGAAATCCCCGATATCGAGGACTGAGCAAGTTTCATGCCAAGGAGTCGGCACAAATTTGTCAAAGAGTCGTCGTCGTCCTACGAAACGTCCTCTTATATGATCCCATACGATAAGTGGTCCATCTAAAGCCAAGCCGAAGACCCCGATGAACCATTCTATGGGATCAAGTTCAGGGAAAACTGATGAGGTATAATCTCCATACCAGCATGAGAAGATTAGCACTTGACACAAGACTGAGTCAGTCTTGGCTCCAGCCCGTTCGAGAATGAGGGTGTCTGAAGTTGTACATCGGTAGGCGTGTCTTCCACGGATGCGGTCTTCAAGGGGTCTATCATCCTCTTGCGGCTCGCTCAGTGAATTGAACCATTCTGTAGCTTGGCCGTCAACTGGCAGCTGTGCGAGCCAAAGCTGTCTATCTCGCAGTGTTCCGGGAGCCTGGTGGATTGTTCCATCCACGTAGTCCTCGTAGGCTCTATACGACGGAAACGTAGTCGATGCTGTAGAAGCAGGAGTGGGCGAGGCGTTTTGAGGAGAGTCATTTAGGGCGGACATTTGGACTTTGGTAAACGCACAGCTGCAACCTAGGGGCCGGAGATGAGGCGAGAAAGTGCGTGACAGACACAGTTATCGCAAAGAATTACCCACAGCGGAGGTTCTCAGCTGCAGTCTGACTGTCTTGGCTTTTCCAGCCCCGCTTGAGAACAAGCGCGCTGTTCCTGCGGGCTTGTCCGGTTTTATTGACGACCAATGCAAGTAAGCTCGCTTAGGTGTTTGGAGCCTGATCGAGTACTGCTGCTCCGCAGATCGCGGTTAAGCCTCAAGATCATTCATCACGATGTAGTCGGCCGTCTCAGGACCATCTGACACCTACCTTTCTGCTGCTAGAGGAGTACCCATCCGCACGCCGTGAGATGGTGGAGGTAACTGCTTTGCGCACGTAAATCTGCTTGATGTCTGTGTCTTCGATGCCGCGACCCTCGATCGCAACTAGACCAGCAGTTGGGTGGCGCATGTAAGGACCTAGAAAGAGGGTTATTATATGATGGTGCCGGGTCGATTGTGTTGACTGGGTGTGAATCCGCAACAAAGAACAGCGATACGCAGTGGTCTGCCGTCGTTGTGTATACTTTTGATGTGGAAAAAGGGCAGCTCAAGTTTGAGCCTTTCGCCGCCGCTGACATCATACAATTCTCCTGTTAATGTGTACGAGAGGAGGTCTGCAGTCGCCGTGAGCTTGCTGGGCTATTGAGCGAAGATCGAAACGCCCTGTTGATGGGTGTAGAGCATAGGTCTTGAGGCCATGTAGAAATTTGTGCCCGGTAGATTGCCACGCAAACAAACTGAGGTCGACTGTCTCCTGGAAGATTTCCTTTTGCAGACGTCGAAACGCCCTGGTCACCTCGCCTTATAGCAATGGCATGTTGACATCCAAGCTGCCTATCAAGCTGTAGGCTAAATCCTCAACTTTTGTCGTCTCTCGTAGCGCGGCCAAGCTCATTCCCTTTGCAATGCTTCCCTTGTTTAGGTCAGCTCCAACCAGATGTACTTTGTCAATGCCAGTGATGTAGGCGAGCACTAGTCGAAGGGTAGCTTTCGTGCCGAGGCATCGCTAGTACTTGTTGTAGAAATTGATGTATCATGGCGCGAGTAAGTCTTGTAGCGTCCACCCGCAGGTAGACCATCTTGCGTTCGCCAGCTGTTGTTGGAAGTCGACCTCATTGCAAAGAGACGCATAACTGTGGGTCAGGATCGGGTGATTCAACGGCCTCCAGGTAGAGGTGACAAATCTGCGCTAGCTGATACCAGCGAGTAGATACTGTTGATCAGTTCGCTCACTTCTGCAGAGGATGTCTTGTCAACGCAACAAGCGTCGATCCATACGTGTGGGAGACCATCGGTGCGCTTGCTGAGAGGATTTGTCGATCTTGGAGTAGCCTGGCGAGATCTGCAGAAATGTCTCGTGTATCTTAGAGCTTGCGTGCGCGGTTTGATACTGTTGCAGGGTAACCTCGGGGTTGCTCCATGTGTGAGACAAGATAGCGTACGGGGTAGAGTGCGTTCGTTGTCGAAGTGTTTCATTCATCGAGTTGTGGTGTTGATCAGCAATCTGATGGCGACAATTATGCTGAAGGAACGTTGATTGGTGAAATGCAACCAAGTCACAGGCGTTAGCAAGCTGCCAGGGTTCCCAAACATTGACATAGTTGCGGAGGGCGAATTAGGTCCGGAGAGCTGCGCCATGTAGGGTGCATTGTGCGTAGATAGTAGGCAGTCTGCTGCCTGCACAATACCGGCATCGTTGTTATTTCCCGCCTTATACTTGATAACTGTACGTGTGATTTGAGGTGAGTGAGAAGGGATGTGCATTGACGCCGCAATCGATGAGGCTGTGGAATCGTTCCTTCGCGCTTGCCGCGACATCTGCTAGCGCAACAAGACTAGCGCATTCTGGGTACACTGCAGGAAGGACCACTGCTGCCTTCAGGCGCACTCGGTGTCGATGTTCGGCACCGAAGAAACAGATTGAGTGCTGTCTCACAGATTGAGCGCTCGCGGCTGGCGCTATGAAACATCGACGCGACACTTGCGGAGTGAAATCCGCTATGACCCCCAGACCCTTAGTGCAGTGACAAGATGACGCGGCATCGACGAACCACCTGGGCCAGTCTCAGCATTGCCTTCCATTGTTTCCGGACCTCACAACTGACCTTTCAACCCCTTTACCACCTCAACTTCAGCCTCTCTTTCCTTTCCTTACCGTAAACTCACTCCATCATGTCGCCTAGCAAGCTGAGTCTTTTCGCAAGCCTGGCGCTGGTCACCAATGCTGTGCTCATCCCGCCTTCTATGACGGCAGCCGAGTTCGGAGACGACAACGCTCTGGAGACTCTTGCGATTAATCCTTCTAGGCGCACTGTCGCTGTTGAATGCCCTGGGTGCGCCGTTGCGACTTTGGAGGGCAAGACTTTGAACTGGGAGAAGGACGCAGGCAATGCATTCGTGAGTGAACCCTTCTCCACAGCGGCCCACTAGCCGCAGGGCGCCGGATGTGCGGTGCACGCCACATCTGGAACACACGATCAGCGACAACTGATATATTGCTGCAAGAATCATCTTTCTCACTTTTTATAGCTTCTGGACTTCGAAGTCGGCGCTCGCGAAGACTCGCTTGAAGTCGATGGCGTTCAGCTCTACCCACCAACCTTTGCGATCGCGTCGCAGCCTTTCTATGTCACCCAGATCAACCCCAAGTCTGAGAAGGATGCGCTGCGCCTTCGCGTTACTGGATACACATTCCACTTCAACACTGCCGAGACTGTGTCTGAGGCGGGAGTCGAGCTGCTCCCCATGACCTTCCAGATCACATCTATCGAATCAACACCCATGGACCCACCATCCATCACCATCAATCTCCTCAAGGACACTACTGGCCGTCTCATGATCGCCTCGTTCGACGCCAAGAAGACCATTGATGCGACACCAGCCGAACAGGAGAAGGAATGCAAGCAGTGGCCGCTTCTTTGCAAGTGGAAAGGCATCATGGCCGACCGTATCGAGCAGCTGAAGCACATGGGCAAGGGACGACCTGGCTGCCACAAGCGCCCGCATGGCATGAAGGGTCCCCACGGCCACCACAACCCCATGGCAGAGGAGACATTAGAGGGCAAGCCACCTCACAGGTTCCGCCCCGGTGGCCACCACCGCCCTCCTCATCACATGGAGCACAATGGTCACCGCCATCACCACGGCCACCACCACCGCATGCACATGTTCCTTCGCCGCGCTTTCTTCACGGTTCTGGTTCCTGTTCTCATCGGCATTTTCGCTGGCACACTTACCTACCTCATCGGCATGGCTCTCGGTTGCCTCATCGCGATTGCTGTCGCCAAGTTCCGCGGTGAGAGCTACCAGCCAATCGCGCTCGAGGAGGATGTTGAGGAGGCGATCGTCGAAGAGCGCAGCGAGAAGCAGGAGTACGCTGAGTTGCCTGCTTACGAGGCCCCGCCAGTGTACGAAGACGCGCCCGAGAAGGAAGTGGTCGAAGAGTCAAAGTAAAAGTGGCAAATTGGCATATTATGCGCAATATATCTTACAACAGCAGTTCTGGGGGTTGCGGATGAGATACCTTAGACGGGCGGCTGGATCATTACCAGAATGGAATACTCCTTGTTTTAGGCTTACGTAGGCGTTTCAGTGGATTACGCGCAATACGACTTTCATTTGTATCCTACAGTCATCTACCGTGCAATAGCTATGTGACTATGCCTATGTGATCAAGCTCTATAGAGTTTCGTGAATACTTCCTATGTAGGAGAATCTCTTGCAGCCTTGATGACATCGTCTACTGGCGTAACAAAGGGTGTGAGTCATGTTGTAAGCGCTCCCACGTTCGTTCGTTGTGGAAAGCGGTACAGATCAACGCCGTCGCTGCTGAGCAGCCTGGAGTGGCATTGTCGTGAATGTTGTGCTCTGATCTGACATCACGCCTCTTCGGTTTGGAAACAACTGAATCGAAAGAAGAGGGACGTTCTAGGGACAGACGACGAACAAATTCTGTAGTGAGCGTGAGATACGTAAGCATTGGAAGTTGGAGTGTTGGTGTGATTGCACAGAGCGGCGACGCGTCGCAGAAGTCAGCGGAACGCGTAGAATGTCTAAAAACCGCGATGCAAATGGATTTGAAGGCGTTAAAAGACATCAGAACGATCCTAAGCAAGCCTAGATAGCTTGCAAGCATTTATTTGAGAGTTACAGCGGCATACGAGGGTGTTGTTGGTCGGCGCGTGCATCGCACGTTGGTGTTGGCGTGACGGTCGCGCAAGGCGTTCGGTTTTCCAAAGTGGCCCAAGCGTCCTCCAGTTGATCTTTGACCGGCCGCCTCCCACCAAAATCAAAGCAATAAACGTGAGCTGCTTCTGAGCACTCGAAAGTTGATGTTCCAAAGCGCCTGAAAAACCCAGCAGTCAAGGAAAGAGCGCCACCCAACCCGGCTTAGCGCGTGATCTGAGGCAACCACGGCCGCTGCTCACGGCTTAAATAGAAGCACCCCCCGCTTGCATTCTCACTCTTCTTTTCCCACTCCACGTATCTTCATCCCACACTGCTATTGCAACAACGCGCATCAGCGTCCACGACCGATTTTCATCCAACTTTTATCCAACTAACCTTCTAGCAACATGACTGGACGTAAGTACAATCTTCTCTGCCTTCTACCGTCGCTGTCGCGCAGTGCATTGCCGTGTTGTCGTTGTCGCCGCCGCTGCAGCCTCGCATCACGGCTGTCGCGCTTGGTGGTGTTCCATGGTTCAGCCTCAACGCGTCAACCCCACTTTAGCAACGCGCGTGGCAGCAACCTCGGCGCACTGCACCACACGTCAACACCACTGCTGCACCTCGCATGTCTTCACGATCCATAATGCTAACGTCTCTCTCCAGGCGGAAAGGGCGGCAAGGGCCTCGGCAAGGGCGGAGCCAAGCGTCACCGCAAGATCTTGCGTGACAACATCCAGGGTATCACCAAGCCCGCTATCCGTCGTCTCGCGCGTCGTGGTGGTGTCAAGCGTATTTCCGCCAGTAAGTCATCTTTACCTTGCTGTCGCGTCGAGTGGTAACTGACATCGCTGCAGTGATTTACGAAGAGACCCGTGGTGTCCTGAAGACCTTCCTCGAGAGCGTCATTCGCGATGCCGTCACCTACACCGAGCACGCCAAGCGCAAGACCGTCACCTCCCTCGACGTTGTTTACGCTCTCAAGCGCCAGGGCCGTACCCTCTACGGTTTCGGTGGTTAAGCGTCTTCTTTCTTCGGCTCGACGCGTGCTGCGCTTTCGACTTCGCTGAGGTTGCTGGCGATTCACACGGTCACGCACTTTGTTCATGGATATGATTTGGTCACGGCTATCGGTCTTCGGCGTTTCTTGTGTATGGGTCTGGATGCTTCAATGATGAGACTTGGGTCTCCTGCTGGCTGGCTATAGTCAATGCAATGCAATACATATCACACAAGCTCTCGTCCTCTCTTCCTCTCGTAACATCCTTATGTCTTTGCGTATCATAGCAATGTTGCCAAATGCACATTGTCCCTCTCCAGCTGACTATGCTCTTCATGTGGACTATTATCGATCCAGTTCTCGATAGCTTCGCGTACAGCTTGGCTATTCGCAGTTACCCCAAACAATCCCCCTTCCACCGTGATCGACTCCAGACTCCATCTCTTCAGCTCATCGCTGATACTCTCCACCCCATCCTCCACAACCAACACATCATACCCGCGATCACTCGCCTCCCTTACCGTACTACTCACACACGCATCCGCCGTAACCCCACAAACAACCAGATTCCGTACCCCCCTCGCCCTCAACACCGCATCAAGCTCCGTGTTCGTGAACGCGCCGCGCCCGGGCTTGTCGATCACGACTTCCACCTCCGCCCCCGCTCCGTCCCTTAGCGGCGCGAGTTCAGGCACAATACCATGTCCCGCTTCGCCCCTGATCAGAAAGCGGCCCATCGGTCCTTGCGCGCCGATCTGGGCGCCTGAGATGCCCGAGCGATGGAGTTCTCGTGTGCTGACTGTTGAGAGGGAGGGGGCGTGGCCTTCGCGCGTCTGAATGATGGGAAAGTGTGCGAGGCGGAAGGTCGTTAGGAGGGTGCGGATGGTGGGGATGAGGGGAGTGAAGCGGGTGGATGTGGTGGGGGAGAGTGTGGAGAGGTAGCCGCTTGCGGAGAGGAAGTCGTGTTGCATGTCGATTATTAGGAGGGCGGTTGTTGTGGGGGACAGGGTGCGGTCGTGCGGCCAGGCGTAGGGGTGCGAGGAGGGGATCTGGGTTGCTTGTGGCATGGTGTTGGTTCGTGGGTCTGGAGGTCAGGGTCTGAATGAAAGGTAAGGAAATGATGCTCGATAGACCGGTTTAAGATCTGTACAGTTTGGGAAATGTGTCACGTCCCTAAGTGACCATGATGAGATGGTGTACAGTGCTGTGGAGGCTGTGCTGGTGTATAGGCCCCGAAAAAAAGGCTCAGGCTTGAAGAAGTGATGAGGCGGGTGCCCAGAAGCTTCAACGATGTGGGGATCTTAGGCTCGATCATTGCATAGTTTGTCTCCAACTCATTGGTGCCTAGACAGAAGAGCAGTAGCTAAGAGATGCACCACCAGTGCAAGATAAGTCATCGCTTGCTGATCTGGGCGTGCTCAAGAGGTGGTGGATCTGGGCAGGGACATAGGGTCCAGATTTATATGCAAGGTCTGCGATCCTTTTTCTCCGTGGGTACTAGATGCATGTCAGCAGATCCGAAGCGCAGCGCACAGTAATGGTCTTTGTCATGTCGTGTGCTGCTCGGATGAGGCCGGTGAACTCAGGGTTCAGCGCAGCGGGGTGTTTGTGGGGCAACGGCCCGCCGGGAGGACCACTGTCTCCTGTCTCTCTTCTCAATCTGCCCTTCACGACTGACATTCGGTGACACATTGTTCATCCTACCTCGCCCCCAATTCCCGATCGCTAGAAACCTCGGTATTGCAGTCTGCACGGCAACTTGCAGCCATGCAAACGCCAATCAGCCGGGAATATTCACCAAAGACCGGGGTACCTCTCCACAGCCCAACTACCGATGTACTTTTCCTATCTCGACCAATCATGTCCCCAGCATCTCATTTGATAAGAAGTGCTACAAACGCGGATAAGCCAAACTGCTGCTTGGAGAAGACGGCTGTTATCAAGACGCAATGACGCAGTGGAGACCTTTAATGCATGACCGTTACAATGACAGCGGCGAGATAGATGGACGCTGGAGATATGTATACTCCAGTGAAGGTCACTCTCAGTCTCTGGGAAATTTGACAATCTCTCGACTCTTGCATTGTCTACAAGTCAGTCGCCATGTCTTCGACTCCGACCTCGGACCCTGAGAAGAAGGTGGACGTCTTCGATGAGGATGATGCTGTACTGGCGCAGCTGGGTTACACCCAGGGTGAGTAGGTCGATCGAATTTTAGACCAGATGCTGACTTCTCCTCAGAGCTGAAGCGTAGCTTCGGTCTCGTGGGCATGGTCGGCTTCTCTTTCAGTATTGTTACTTCTTGGACTGCACTGAGTGGTGTTCTCATCATCGGTGTCGAGACTGGTGGGCCGCCAGTCATGATCTGGGGTTGGCTGGCAGTCTGCATCTTCACGTTGTCTGTCGCATACTCAATGGCGGAGATGTGTAGTGCGTAGGTATATCAATCTTCAGTAGACCTGAGCGTGTACTGACTATCGCCAGATATCCACTTGCTGGAGGACAGTACAGCTGGGTCGCAATCCTCGCACCCACTAGCTGGGCCAGAGGGTTCTCCTATATCTGCGGGTGGTTCATGCTCATCGGAGTCCTCGCCATGGGTGCGACCAATAACTTCATCGCTACGAACTTCGTCCTCGGCACGGCTCAACTGAACTACGGCTTCACCATCGAGCGTTGGCACACTGTCTTGTGCGCCTATCTGGTCACCGCCATCGCCATGGTATCGAACATCTTCTGTCCGCATATTTTGAACAAGCTTTCGAAAGCCATACTTGCTTGGAACATGTTGTCCTTTGTGGTCTGCTTAGCGACTATTCTTGCGACCAACGATCATAAGCAGTCCCCAAGCTTCGTCTTTAGTGACTTCCAGAACTTCACTGGGTGGAAGCCACCATATGCTGTTGTCCTTGGCCTTCTTCAAAGTGAGTCGTAACCTAATCTATGCTCGATGCATGCTGACCACTGCCAGGTGCTTATGGCATGTGCTGCTACGATGCGCCAGCCCATATGACCGAAGAGATCAAGAACGCACGGAAGCAAGCACCTCGCGCGATCGTCATGGCTGTATACATGGGCTTTGTCACAGGCTTCGTCTGGCTCATCGCCTTGAGCTTCTGCATCGGTGACCTTGATGCCACTGCCACGACTGCAACTGGCGTGCCCGTCATCGAGATTATCTTCAACTCTACCAGCAGCGTTGCTGGTGCCTCGGCGCTATCGTCCATGATCTCAGTCATCTGCTTGGTCGCCTCGAATTCGCTCATGGCTGAGGGTTCGAGGTCTGTCTACGCTTTTGCTCGCGACCAAGGCTTGCCATTCTCCGACCTGCTGAGCAAGGTCTCCTCGCGTAGCGTTCCAGTGTACGCGGTGCTCTTAACAGGTCTCGTTCAGATTGCTTTCAACTCCATCTACTTCGGCACAGTGACTGGGTTCAACACCATCGTCGCCATCGCCACGCAGGGCTTCTGTAAGCGAACATTACCCATCTACTTGCTCCCCGGCTGACACCAGCAGATCTATCCTACGCCATGCCACTCCTCGCTCGCATCATCGCACACTTTACCGGCAAGAAGACGAGACTCGAAGGGCCGTACTCGCTCGGTCGATACGGCATCGTGCTGAACATCATCGGCTTCCTGTTCTTGGCCTTCATGTGCATCATCTCCAACTTCCCGAGCGCTTCGCCGGTGGACAGCGAGAATATGAACTACACTTCGGCTGCAACGGGTTTGATCATGTTGCTGAGCGCTATATTCTGGCTCACGACTGGGAGGAAGAAGTTCACTGGGCCTGAGAGCGGGCATCTTCTCGAGGCTGTAGTAGCTTGAGAGCTTTCTTGGTGTTGACGGAAGATGCAGAATTTGTGGATGGCATGGACTACTTAAAAAAAACTATCTAATCTCTATCTGGTCGCAATCGTGTCCGCGACCCATGACGACCTTTCTGTCGCGTGACATAACACGACACCTTATCTAGCCTGGAGACGGGGCCCGGACGGCAAGGTAATCATGTTTATTGCGAGCCCGCGACGTCTCATCCCGACCTCTCAGCTCTTTCAAGTACTCTTGAAACTCTGAATGGCGTTCCACGGCTACTTTGATGTGTCTCAAATTAACCTTGACAACCGGGGTATCCGAACTTTCCTCACGACCGTGCTCCTTTGCAATGCGACGTTCAGTGCGAAGCTTTGTCTCTGCAGAGGCCACGGCATTCTGCAACATGTTCCGTATCTCTCGGCCGTTGAGACTGTCACAATTCGACTTAAGGAACTTGATCGCAGTCTGTTCGAACTCGATCGTACTCGTCTCCTCGAACTTATTCACAAATTTGTCGACGAGCTTCTTCTTCGTTTCAGAGGACAGGGACTGGTAGCTGATGGGATAAGTAATCCGCGAGATAAAGGAATCATCGATATGGCCAGGTCGATTGGTTGTCAAGAACAACACTCCTTTGTAGTACTCCATCGTCCGCAGGAACACCGTCGATAGACTGTTACGTTCAAGATTGCCTTCTCTTCGCTGTTCGAGGAAGAGATCGGCCTCATCGATGAGGAGGATTGCGTCCCACTTTGCCGCCAGTGTGAACCACTTTCGCAAATGCGACTCTACGTGTTCTGACAGTCCAACATCCTGAGTGGTAAGGCGAAGAAGTGGGCGACAAGTGTCATTCGCCACGCACTCGACTGTGAGGGTTTTCCCTGTCCCGGGAGGGCCATATAGCAGAAAGATCTTCCCTTCTCCTTTTCCTTTCACAAAATCAGAAGTCACTCCAAAGGGATGCATGCCTCGGGGAAGTACAGTGCGCAATGCATCCTTATCGGTGTCAGACACCAAGATCAATTCTGAATCAATCTGGTTGTCCGTAGGAAGCGGTGCCATATCGCTGACATATTCAATCTCGAATACCATCCAATTCTTCTCTTTCAACGCGAATCCCTCGATCCTCCGTGGCATAAGGACGCTGACTTCATTCAATCGGGGGAAGGAATCTTGTTCTTCCGGTGTGAATTCGATCAAACCACCAAGACGTTTGCCAGGCCCACCGTCACCAATCTTGACAGGGAATGGCGTTACGTCATACCCAAATATAGCATCGTGATCTAGACGGTATTGGCGGTATGCGTCTGGATCGACAATTATCAGACCCTCGTGACCTTTGCGTCGATCATTGTACGTTCGGATCGCGGCGGGTTCTTTGACGATGGAAAGATACTTCTGACCACGTTTCACAAGTCGGTCACGAAGGGCGCCTCCATCAAATTTGTCGAACAGCGGGGCTGGTATAACTGGCAAGCTTTGTAAGGGCCTGGAGTCCTCAAACATATCGATCGCGGCATATCTCGCCGTACGCTGGAAACTACCCCCATCATATTGAACGTTCCACATCTCCAGCTCCAAGTGGTCGATAGCCAGTTGTGGGTCCTCGGACTCTTTGTTGGCTTCCACATAGTTCCAGTCAGCCACCACGCATGCGGAGTAGTCTTCCAGTTGTCGTGAGTCTTTGATGTTCTTTCTATGCAGATACCCGTTACTGACATGTAATATCTTGCCCTCGATGTCATTGCTAGCGAAGGCTGAACCTTTGACGTAGACTGTTGTGCCCGGTCTAAACAATATCCAGAGATTATCGTATTTGATCATCGGCGTCCCGTCAAGGAATATAGAGGTGAGTGTCGGTACCATTTTGACACGGTACATTCCAGCAAGGAGATTGAGAAGGACCGCAAGGTCACGAGCTGTTTCGTAGTCACACGTGTGTTCAGCGACGTTGAGAGCACCAAAGTCGAGGTACGGCCGCCTCTCTCCCACGATGGCCTCATCTCCGCAGCTTTCTACGTTCAACTTCGTGCTCTGTTGTTCCTCTTCTGGCAGAGAACGTCGATACGTATCAAAATACTCTTTCATTTCCGCGTAGCATGACATGAGTACAGTGAAGTTGTCTCCAAGTGTCGACGAAAAGACCTCATGATCCCCTCGGTAGGGACAGTAGTCCAGGATCAGATCCACAAGCTTCATAAGCTTTTTGGAGTACAGCTTAAGATTTGGTTCGTGTCTCGATTCTAGTACAGCGTCACGACCAAACTCGAAGTCAACCGGTTCATCACGCCAAGTGCTGGAGGTGTTTGACTTCTTGTTCGTCTTATCGACGACGTCTGCATCCACGTAGTACACTAACACAGCCTTTGTGTCCTTTTCCGTGTCGTCTTCGGAGCCTGGTAGCCCATTGTTGATGCCCTTCCATGGGCTGTCTTTGTAGAAGCTGCGAGGTTCCGCATTCTTACCAAGTAGTGTGAGACAGAATAGGATGTCTGCACGCTCGATTGGACTTTTTGGAACAGTGCCCGCTTTCGATACATCCTCAGGTACAGCTAGAGTCAAGTCGCCTGCCCGGACTTTGCTAGTAGGTGCTGCAGTCTGTTCACAGCTGACAGCTGTAGCTTCGGCGGCATGGTTCGCGGTGTCGTTGCTATTCAACTCGAGCTTCTCTTGTCCTTCCTTGTTTGTGTTCTGAGCATCTTTCGGTGTCGATTCTGGTCGAGACGCTGCACACTGGATTGGTTCGTCTGGTGCGCTAACTTCGAGTTGTAAAGGACTGATGCGCTGCGCAACAATCGACTCAGGCATCGCGCATTGGCTGGATCAATCTTGATATGGAGGTTGGTGGTTGTGAAAAATTTGTTGCGTAGATACGTAGACGACAGCAGTCCGATATGGTTGATTTAGGAGTAGAACTGTCACTGAAGTGGCAGGTTTAGTGGACCTATCAGAATACAGTGGGAATTGAAAGACGGGTGAGCATTATGGACAGCCTTGGGGGTGTGCGCTTGGTCAAAGCAGAATTGCACATGCTTGTCTTCGTAGTTAACAGCCCCGTTGGCGAAACCGGTGAGACGGGGAGGCAGTGCAGCCAGGCACATGCCGCTGGAAAGCCTCATTATCATCAGGCAACGTCCTACAGACGAGGCTGAGCTGACCGCAGGAGCGGCGATCTTACCACAATCAAGTTGGATCTTCCTCAAGCGTGAGGGTCGAGCTCATCCTGGTCAAGCTGACGTGTGTGGACTCCACACCATTTAGTTCGTAGTTTGTACGCATTCACTACGCCACCATCATTCATTGGGGTGCCAGCGTTACATGCGTGACTCGCGGCGCTCATCGCGCAACGGTGTTGGAGGCATGGTTCAGCTTTAAACCTCCATATCTCGGATAGGATGCCATATTAATCAAGCTGCATCTATTACCTTGAAACGTGGTCGTGACTGGAGACTCAGGCGATGCTCCATGTATAGTTCGATATGTAGCCTTGGAGGTGTGTAGGTGGAGATGCGTCTTGCGCCCCGTCCCGCTCGTACATGCCGCTCTATTTGCCCCGCTCAGTCAGCTCTGGCGGCGAAACCATGGGCTCTTGTCTTGCCAACAGCTCATAGCTTTAACCAAATGAGCCTGAAAAAATTGCATTCGACGGCTCAGCCTTGTTGCTGATAATACTCAGCCTATGAGTGAAACTATCACGAGTACCTACGATTCAGCCTCGCCTTACGTCAGCCATTCATTCCTAGGAGGCTGTTTCCTGTACATGCGTCGAGGGCTACGGCGAGTCCCCACAACTTGCACCGACACATACCGTCGAAGTGTACTTAGAGCTTGTTGTGGCACGCTCGCAATAATGCGAATCCGACGTTTCGCTTTTCCTCACACCACCGAATCTTCGCGCCAATCGATAAGCCCCTGTAAAAGCTACAAAGTCAGGGACCAAACAAGCTACAAGCTATGGCAGAGCTGGCACTTGCCATCACGGGAATTGCCCTGGCATGGAAGGGCATCGTTGACTTCGGCCACTTTGTCGCTGAACTAGTGGATAGCGATACACGTCAAAGGGGCGTATTAATACTGAAACTTCAGTCTTCGCAGCTTCAATTGAAGGACTGGGGTGATCATTGGGGGATAAACCGTAACGAGGGACGCTTCCACACGTTCGAGCCAGAAAGGAAAGCACTGATCATGGCACTTATATTTCAATTGCGAGATTCAAGAACCAGCGCCATGGCGACACTGAAGAAGAAGTACAACGTGCCAGCCGACGACGAACAGCAGCAAGAAGGTACAGCCAGCGCTACACTGTCAAGGACAGTGGCCAAAACCCTCGGCTTTTTGCAACGAGGAAGATTGAAGGCTCGTTGGGTCATGTTTGACAGAGATGTGATACAGAGCCTTGTCAACGAAACGAACGATTTACATGAACTGCTGAGTCGCAACTCGACCTCATCACCAAGGTTCTGCGGCACAGAAATTCTCCTGACTCCGACCACTTCACTATTGGAGACCCGCATAGCATCACTCGAAGACCACATTAAGCAATTTACTGCTGGCCAAGACGCTCTCTACCGTACCCTCCGTGACTCAGATTCTGTCGACGGTCGAACACTGGCAAGCTATGCATCGAAGTCGATCCCGTCCAGCAAGCAGGCAGAGCGCATCCAAGGCTTGATAAACTGCTCATTTGAGCAACATGCTGATTCCCGCGCAGCGGAGTACGTTGCCGACTGGTGGAACCATGACCATGCAGCTATAATGGTGCTCGAGGTTCCAGATGACGCCGACGACTGCACTTCTACCACAGTGTGCACACTCCTGTATTATCTGGTAGACTGTCACAAACTCATCTACGTTTTCGATTCCCACGCAGGATCAAGCCCGGCTCATCAATTCTGCGACATGCTCCGCGCTTTGATCCAGAGTCTGTTGTGCGTTCGAGACAGCGCTTTCCTCGACGATCGAACGATCGATATTGCACCCGGCTTCCTCGACGGTGGCGATAACGACAACTCAGGCTTGAGCGAGATACCGCAGTTGACGACCATGTTCCACGACTTGCTAAGAGAGGTGTTGTCTAATGTGAGAGAAAGGGTTACAGTTATCCTTGATGGCCTCGAAGTTCTGGACCTAGGTGACAACAACGATTTGAGCCACCTCTTCTGTATATTTACGGAGGGATTTTACAGTCAATGTTCTAGACTGACGAATCTACCAAACCCTATAATGAAGGTGCTCCTAGGCCACAGAAGTCATGCAACAAGCCTGTACAGATTCGATGACTGCGTAAACATTAAGGATTTGACCGACCGTGGTCTTGACGTGTCGAGTGTAAGGGAGGACCTAGCCTCTACGTTGCGTGGTATTGCATGACGAATTTAGTACAGAGAACAGTTCGGTTCTGTAGCGCATGCTTTCTGCAGCTGAATGATCATCCAGGCTCTTCTGTAAGTGCGAAAGTAGAATGACACATCATCCTGGTGGCGGGATGTTTGATGTGGTGTTTTTGTGTATCAATCTACCGAATACTTCTGTTCTTTGGTCCAGCACACATTGCATTGAACGAGAATATTTTGCTGATCTGTCCAAAACAATGCTGGCTTCGGTGAAAGCAGGGGCGAGAAGGTAGTGCAGAAAAGCCGTTGAATCAAACTCACGATCCTCTAGTATGGCGTTGAGAATTCTGATTCCTAACAAAACATCGCCGTATTTCCTCTGGCCACTCAATGTGCTACCCATGCCATTTATGTAGCCTCACTGAGCTACCTAGAAGCAATATGTCGCTGCTCAATCTGCGCAATAAGATACACCAACAGATCCGGCGCAACGGCCCCCCCAATCTTATCCCTCAGCACATTCAGAATGCGTTCCGAACGAGAACCCATCCCCGCCGCCGGACCCAAGATCTGATTCCACAGCAGATCCGGGCGTTCTGACGCAGCAAGAAAGATGGCCAGAAGCTCCGCCGGTTCTGCCACTGTCCCTGTATTACAAAGTCGTACAGCTTCGGTCCATAAACTGTATCCGCACACTATACTCTCGGGCGGCGTCAGATTGATCAGAAGGTACGTCATCACTGCTTTTTTGCGCTCCAGACATGGCTCGAATAGTTTCAGTGGATGGCAAGGTCGCATGCACGACGACCAGCTGCTCAGTGCATTGGCGGTGATCGCGAATCGGCGTCGAGGCTCGTCGATGGGAGGGTCTTGATGTGGGGGCCTTCGGAGGCCTTCTTTCGCTGCGAAGGTGCGAATGTCTGAGAAGATTCGAAGTTCAGGCTTCAGATGCAACGATTGTAGCGGCTGTGGAGCTATGTACCAGGGGAGCTGTCTGTTCGGTACTGCGGCCTGGTGATAAGACATTGTGTTCGCGATGGCGTCGAGGTATAGCTGGACCTCGTGATCAGGGAGGTGGGTAGCATATCGCAGGGTGTGTGCGAGATACATCAGGTGTCTCTGGACCGTGTCGCTTTTGTAGGGGTCTGCCGTCTTCATGATCATGAGGAATGCCGACGCAAGCTGTTTCAGCGCGTCAAAACCTTGAGCGTTTGTCAAGCCTTGGATTGCGTCTTGGTGGTGGCGAGAATCCAGAAACGCTGCAACAGCCTCGTCTGCCGGCCTGACTACCAATGCATCGCGTCCAGTATTATGCAGTCTTTGAGTGCTATCCGTTTCTCCCTGCCCCGGCATGTTGATCTGGAACAAGCCCCCGGTGTAGTGTGCCATGTGCTGCCCAAGAGCTTCGATCAAGCGCTCTAACGAGTTGCCTTCAAGGCGACTGACAGGAGCGCCCAGCGCGATGTCGGACGGAAAGAGAGCATAGTACAAAACAAGAGCTGGTATGGCCGGCAGACAGAATAGCATACTCCATACGCGGTATAGTTCAAAAATTTGTGCCGGCTTTAAACCGAGGTCAGATTCTATCTTGTGAATGGTACAATCATGGTACTTTTGCTGGTGAGAAGACGATGGCTGGAAATGGTGATGCGTCACATCTTTGCAATCGAGAGCATGAGTTCCAGGGGAGTCGTGTAGCTCGACTTTGAAGCCCGCTGCGCTCGTGAGCCCATCGGCTGTTCTTGACCATGGCGACTGGGTATAAGACCTAGACTCAACTTGGGGCACATACCCGCACATTTGGCCTCGATCCCGAGTTGCTGTGAGACTATATGGACTAGAGCTAGCACTCTCCGGGATCTTGCACTGAGCACGACGAGTCCGTGTGTTGAGAGACTCACAAAGCTTTCTGAGCTTGTTCAGCAGATCCTGGATGTATTTCCAATCGAAGTTGACTGTGACATCTTGATGCGAGGTATGCGAGATGATCGTGCGGGTATGTGCGACGAGGTTGTGCAGGTAGGCAAGGAAGTGGAGACTGCTGTACTCGGAATCTCGAATCAAAGCTACAACGTGCTGCTAGCGTCAGTATTCTGTATATTGCTTTCGGGAACGAGATCGGACTTGATATTGTGGCGTCGTTCCCTTTGCACCCGTCAACTGTGCCGAAAAGGCAAGCAATTGAGTAATTAGCCTCTGAGTAACATCCTTGATCGTAGGCAGATGCTGCGGGTTGCCGGTCTTGCGTAAAGTGTGGACTTCTCGCGCTAGATTGTCAACGTCTGTGCTGAATGCAGCGATTTGCTTGAGAAGCTTGTGAGCCACAGGAGATTCCATGGACACCCATCTGAACGAAGTTGTTCAGGACCAGAGCGCTGATGTTCGAAGGCTCTGCAGACTTGTAGGACTAAGGAGCTGGACGTTTGCCTGTAAGAGGCGGCATCCTCCCCGCTCCTCTGACATGCAGCGATAGGAGCTGCCATCAGCACTGGATCAGTCTCTTTGAATCAAGGGCGTCGTCTGTGTAACCTCGCGATCAGGCTGTACGGGTACGAATCCACTACCAGCGTGGGTCCACACTCAGGCGTTCAATCAAGAGTGCAGCTCGTTGTGCAATCGGCCCGAATGCTGGAGCGGAGATGTACGCTCCGAAGCAGACGCATGTTGAGCACATGAAAGGTAGACGAACGACGTGATACGACGAAAAATATTGAGAGGACCAGGTATTCGAATCTTAGACAGTCGCAGAGTGGAGTCCGCAGGAAAAAGGTAGACGACAGAACCGATAGATCCGCCCGCAATTGTCGGGGAGTTTTGGACAGCCACACGTCGACCTGTTGTGAGGTAGCACTGCTTGCAACGTCAAGCATGTCGCAGCTGCCTCCATTTGCGGCAAATTCGTTGGTGTGATCGAAACTACGAATGAGCGAGAATCGTCACCTATATAGACGTGCTCAACAATACGTAGAGCTTACATCTTTGTTGAGGGCTGCCGCTAGACGCCTGAGCTAAGCCCACAAGCAAGTACGAAATATAATCATAATGAGAATGCGCGGGTACCTCATGTACATCACACTTCTCAGTTGACAGGGTGAGATGCGCCTTCCCTGGCCGTGAGCCAGCCAGGTCGCGTCCATGCATGGAGCGGGAAGAGGGTCATGCACCTCTTCCTCGAAAAGTAAGATCATCCGCCTGCTGCAGGCTGGACCGGAGGTATCGTCCGAGTTCGCGTCCACAGGATCGGTGAACCTCAGGGAGCAAGGGAGGGAAACGCAGCTTTGGCGTCTCGAGATATGAACAGGACAGGTGATGAGCTGGCAGGATTGTATCTTTCACGGTCATTACGTTAGTGTCTGGCGCGGGTGTGAGGCGTACCTTGGCACAGGCGAATCGACGGATGCGCAGGTGTTAGCAGCCACGAGGGAAGCGATTTTGGTGCGCAGCATATTGCTGAGACATGTCACATCTTCCAAATATATCGAGTGTGTGGATAGAGCGGGCCAGGGGCGGACGTGGCGGGGTCAAGCTAGTCCAACCTTCCCGAAGCGGTAAGTTCGGCTGAACCATCGATCACAGAAAAATGGCAGTAATTTCTGATGACATAATCTCTGCATTCTCTCATCGTGTTGAACATGCAGTTCATGATGCCTTGTATACTCCGCCAGCTTCACCTAACCATCATGGCGTGCTACTGACCTCCAACTGTTGTCTGGCTTTTGCGAATCCAACTTTCGTTCAGATCATTTTTCTCAACTGAACCACCCTGCACCGTTTGCGCAGCTGTCTACTGCACCTTGTCGGCCCCAAGCAACCACTTGGCACTCTGCAACGTTGATACCATGAACAGCAACGCAGCTCTAACGGAGGATTGTTTCCTCACGTTTCCAGCGTTTTTGTAGAATTAGCAGCGACAGGATTAGCTACATGTCCTTGTGCTTGCAGCTCGTCTCTTCAGAAGCGAGCAACACTGAACCCTTCTGAGGTAAAGACTGGCTGCCCAGAGCTGGTAAGTTGCAGGACTCCACCGCGTGGTTACCCGTACTTAGGTGTACCGCAGCTGTCATTAACACTCAAGACGCTGGTGCTCTTCGAGTCACACTCAATGCTGCGCAATGGTAACGACAATTGGATGATCACTTTCAAGATCGATACCCCCGGGGTGGATCTATATCTACGCAATCCCATCACTTTCATCGCACGGACTACACACGTTTGCGAATTCGCATAAATACAGATCTCGCTTCTTCGTGGGCAAGTCAGACATAGTGAGTAATTCCAGCCTTGTCGCGTGTCCACAATTTCTTGCGACGACGTCCTCTATCAGACCTCTGGCCGGTGTTCTTGTATTGCCGTGGACCCGGGTGGCGTAGAAACGTATGCGCCCTAACGAGGTATTCGAACCTCCAGAGCAGATGCTCCTTTTCTGTCACGATAGCATCTGTCACTCGGCTGTGGCGCATATCATAGATCTGTCTCCGGAGGTCCGAGATGATGCGCAGGCCAGAACCACCAGTGTATGTCTGAGACCAAAGAAGATCCGGGCGCCTAGGTGCTTCCAGGAGCACCATTAAGAGCTCGAGTTCATCTTCGAGTGCTCCTCTGACCTGCGCGCAGAGCTCTGTTGCAATATTCCATATGGTTGTACCGAAAACTACGGTCTTGAGACCTATGAGAGTCTCTAGGTAATAAGCCAATATTCTTTGTCTTCTCTTTAAGGATGGCACAAAAAGTTTGTCGGTATCTCGTTCCCGTACCCAGCTGCCCAGAGCATGTGCAGTGATCGCGAATCGGGTATTGACGTCCTCCGCGGGATGTAGCATTGCTTTAGGACAACAAAACCCTTGTTCAGCGGCAAAGGTACGTATGTCGGAGAATCGCGATAAGCAGGGTACGACCTGACCCATGACTATCATTCCCTCTGCTATCGACCAGTGCCAAGGCGTTTTGCCATATGACAAATGTGACATAGCTTCATTGGCGGCACAAAGATAGTAGAATACACTGTTAATTGACCAATGTGTGGCTTGCCGGCAAACACTCGCCAGTCGCAGCATATATCGCTTCAGGGTTCGTGTTCAAAGAAGCGGCTTTAGTATCCTGACTTGTAAGCAAGCCGTCGCAAGATGTTGCAGTGGATCGTAACCTCGTCGTTCTGTCAGTCCGAATGTTACGTTTTGCACTTCATCCAGACTAAGAAACTTGGCGACGGTTAGGTGTAGATACGTGACCACTGGGGTTTCGGCTTCGCGTGTCTCTTTCTCGGTGGGCGTGGGATTATTGACAAAAGAGATCTCGAGCAGACCGTTACAGCGACTTCTGATCCAGTTCGCTATGTGTTCCAACTTCCATGGGATAGAGGCTTCATGCGTAGCAGCGGGATTGTTGACAGCATGGTATAGGACTAGAGCCGGAATTGGCAGCTGCTCAAAGATCTTCTGCCATGTACGGAGCAGTTGGAATATTTCAGCCGCTTGGACCTGATGTTCGTCGTTCATACTGCTAAGCATCCGCTGATAGAGCTGCTTGAGGTCTGATGGTAATGACTGTAGTATGAACTGTAGCTCGTCGAAAGTATCGCCATTACGAATGCCTTCAAGGAGAAGTCGAACCACGAGTTTGACCCAGAGGAAAACACCCTCAGCCTTCTCAAGGATTGCATCGCTCAGTCGTTCTGCTTGATCCGGGAATTCTGCTCGCAGTGCAGTCATGTCGTCCTGAGAGGTCAACTCGCCCTGTATAAAGATCTCCACATCCCTCCTCGTGCGGTCTTGTAGTCTCAAAGTGGGACATCTTTTGAAGATATTTAGACACGTGTTCAGTGGACGGCTGGACACAACCACCTTTACCCTGTCAGCTCTCTGCTTGTTCGCTTACCTGATTGGCTAGAAAGTTTGATACTATCCTGGAGTCTTACCCTTCGACTACGATATCAGTGAAAGGGGTTCGCTAAGCATCTGTGCGCAGAGTTACACTTTGGTAGCATGAGCTCAGCCAAGTTGCACTATCTGCTGGATTGAAAGTCAAGACTTCACAGATGTAAGGCTGTTGCATAATGACGGCTTGGCCGAGACAGGATGTGTTAAGGAAGTCTGCAGCCGTTGTTGGGGCTTCTACAAGATGCAACTCAAAGACGGCAGGAAACGCTTGTCGTGCTGGTCTTGATGCAAACGGGAGCTTCAATTACATCAACACGTTCGTTATCTGTGGGGGGGTCCATGTGCGGTCCGAGATCCGGAAAGGGGAGGAGACAAGACGAGATACGAGATCTTGAGCGGAAGCATCGAACCGACAATCTGTCAACAAGCTCACATCGTCAACCATGGAGATGATGGTCTTGTCTCCTCTCCAGGGACAATGGCTTTGTGAGATGATGGTCATTGCAAAGTTGTGGAGATTTGTGTGGAGAATAGGAGTTCTGGCAAAGGTCTGGCTCGGAAGCAGCGGCTCTGTCCAGTTTCCAGAACAGCATCCAAAACCACGCGTGCCTGGGGCTGGTCCGGGTCCATGACGTCTCTGCAGAATCCATAAGATGGCTGAAGCTGCCAACCTCGCCTCGCACTTGTCGCAAATGCTCCTTCGTCACAAGCTCCGAGACGGCAGATGTGCGCGTGTACACAAGATAATGCGCGATTGCCGTCCACCAGTCGGAGGGCGATTGTGCACTGCGTGGCTGCATGAGCGCTGGTTCCTGACGACATGTGTCCTCTCAGCTACGAGCAGACGTCAGCTTGGAGAGGCAGCTGCAGGTTTATATATGGCGATGCATGTGTAGCTGCATGCACTGGTCGCATCGCACGATTTCATAGGCTGGCACCTAGCGGAGGGAAGAAGCAGCAGATGGTGCTAAAGATGGCGACGTGAGTCGGGAGGGCTAGGTTTCAGCCCATCCCGTTGCCGCGCAAGTCGCTTGGCCAGCTGCGAACGGCGATCAAGGGAGAAGACCAAGACCAAGCTGTGCGACAGCAGTCCAAGTGAAGGCTTTGGCGGGGGCATCGTGCCTTGCAGCAGGCAGGAGCAGGGACGATAAGCATTGCTGGGGGTGGACGTGGTGAAAGGGTGCTCGGCGAGAGGCTGCACGGCTGCGCGCCTCAACGGCCGCGTCAGATCAGTGGCGTTCGCCAGAGCATCGCCAGGCCAGCAGTGTCCGGGATTGATTTGGGTGAACG
Source organism: Nothophoma quercina (assembly GCA_021642125.1). NCBI lineage: Eukaryota > Fungi > Ascomycota > Dothideomycetes > Pleosporales > Didymellaceae > Nothophoma > Nothophoma quercina. Next base: position 764,283 of record JAKIXB010000014.1, on the reverse strand, counting down.
CGTGGCGGCCGCTTCGCCGCTCCAGCTGCTAGGCCGGGTTGGTGGTAGTGTACCGCGTACGCAGCCAGACTCCTGCCATGATTAGCTGAGACCTGTCAGCGGCGGGCTCTCCACGCAATCCCCACGCATTGCTCGTCTGCAACTGAGTAGGCTGCAGGCACGAAGCACAGCCTTCAAAGGGCACGGCGAATGCGCCGCCGGATAATTCACCCCTTCGCTGGCAGCCAGTCGCATGGGGTACTGTCGGCAGCGCTCTTGGACAACTTGACACGGTGCAGGGGCAGACAGGCACGCTACCATCAGCCTGTTGCACTTAGCGCGCCCGGACGTGTGAAACAACCCCTGCCCAAAGCTGCCCTTGAAGAAAAGACCCGACCACGCATTGCCCAACAAAACCCCGGGCACTGCACTCTCGTCTTGCCTGCGCTGTGTCTTCTGTCTCTGTTTCTTCTCCTCGAGTCTCTCAGCGTGCGTGTCTGTCGCCAACTCCCACCACCGTTATTTCGCAATTGCCGGAATCGGCTTGGACTGTCAGGAATAATCGAGAAGCGGCGACTGATAAGGCCAGCATTCCCCCAGCCGGCCACGATACGACAAAGAGACAGTCCACTGGAGAGCACCGGCGACAGCTTTAGGCTGCGAGCCTCTCGAGTACCGTCCCCCGGCTTACCACCGCGTCGCCGAACGAACCCTTAGTCCCCCGTCTCCCCAGCGCGCTGCCCCCGAGGCCCGCGCCCGCCCACGATGCTCACCTTCAAGAAGGCCCTCGTGCTTTCGCTGGCATGTCTGACGCTGTTCTTCATGTTCAAGTCGCACCACACAAGCAACAAGTCGCCGACCTTCAAGAACGCCCACGACCTGCCCAAGCCCAGCCCGTGGGTAAACCCGAAGTCAGCAGCCGCAAAGGCAGAGGCTGAGGCGGCAGCAAAGAAGGCGGCGGAGAGGACCGAGAAGACTTTCAGCACCCCGGAGACGCCAATCAAGAAGCCAAAGGAGCAGATCAGCCTCGAGGAGCTGCACACTCGGCCGCTCAAGCAGCAGCTCGAGTACCAGTTTCCCTACGATGTCGACTCCAAGTTCCCTGCCTACATCTGGCAGACGTGGAAATACACACCTGCCCAGGGCGAGTTCAGCGAGTCTTTCCGCGAGGCAGAGGCCAGCTGGTCCATCCACCACCCTGGCTTTGTCCACGAGGTCATTACCGACAACGTCGCCGTGCACCTCATCAGACATCTCTACGCCTCCGTCCCTGAGGTTCTTGAAGCATACAATGCACTCCCTCTGCCCGTCTTGAAGGCCGACTTCTTCCGCTACCTGATTCTGCTCGCTCGCGGTGGCATCTACTCCGACATCGACACCTCAGCCCTGAAGAGCGCCGCAGAATGGATCCCCTCAGACGTCCCGACGAACAGCTACGGCATGGTCATTGGTATCGAGGCAGACCCGGACCGTCCAGATTGGGCTGATTGGTACTCCCGCCGCATCCAGTTCTGCCAATGGACCATGCAGGCAAAGCCCGGCCACCCCATCCTCGTCGAAGTCGTCGCAAATCTCACTCACGAGACGCTCAAGCGCAAGGCCGAGGGCAAGCTCAACAAGGATCCCAAGGGCATCATTGAGTTCACTGGTCCTGCGCGCTGGACTGACTCCATCTTCGGCTTCTTCAATGATCCCGATTACTTCGATATGAGCTCCAGCAAGGGCAACATCACCTGGGAGCACTTCACCGGCATGAAGGCGCCCAAGAAGGTTGGCGACGTTATTGTGCTGCCCATTACCAGCTTCAGCCCTGGCATCAAGACTATGGGCGCTGGTGAGGACGATGACCCCATGGCCTTCGTGAAGCACGCCTTTGAGGGTAAGCAAAACGCTTTTTCTTATGCATAACTAGGCACTGACATGTCACAGGCACCTGGAAGCCTGAGAGCGAGCGTCACATCGGCGAGATCCACAACTGAGCAATTAGCGAAGCATCCACCAACACTCAACCATACGGTCGAACATCAGCACGCACGATGCAGTTCCCCGGGCTGCAGATACACACTCCAGCAATAGAGGCAAGAGGAGCACGCACCAGGCATCGAAGAATTGGCAGGAACTGAGCGCGTCATTCAAGACAATTAGGCTCACTCAAGTCTGCGCCCACTGTTGGCGCAATAGGGACCATCAAAAGCCATGGAATGGCAAAGCCTTTATTCATATCGCACGTTCCGGGCAACAACTTCAAGCGCTGAAGTTTAAGCTTGAGACGGCTTTATTTCCTCGGCGTACACGGCATCAGCAGGCGCACCTGGCGTTCCAGTGTGCGGTCATGTATACAACTATAGATTACGCGCTTACAGCGAGCGAGGCATAGCGTTGAGATTTGATAATACACTCATCTTCACACACACACACATTACATCTCCAACCACTCTCGATCTCCGTTTTTATTCGATCCTCATCGCTTTTCAGCTGCAGCTCGTTACTTAATACTTTCCAAAATTCTGGTGATTTTATAAATTCTCATCGGGACATCGTGGTCTCATGCCTCACTCCGCACGGCGCCACGCGTGCGGGTTTCGAACTTCTTCAACAAAGCTAAGATCGTCGACCCCCCCATCATCTCCACCAACAAGATGTCGTTCCTCCACACCACCTAAACCGCACTAGTCAGGCACCCAGCGCTCGCTTATGACGAACCGCCCAGCAACTGATGTCATCGGTCCGTCCTTGTCCCTTGCCCTTCGCCCTCCTCCCGCGCCTTGCAGCCTTGACCGGCGAGCGGGTTCAACGACTCACAGTCCGCGCTGCCACTTTGCGGCGGAATCTGGTCTGCCATGCCACGCGATTGGACTGAAACTGTGGTTCGCCGGTGTAGATGCGGGTTAGACTGGCAGGGCTGAGCAAGCATATCCTCGTGATGAGACTTTGTATGCGAGTGCCAGAGAGTATTTGAATAAGCCCTCAGGGTCTGCGGGATGGATTGATTTCGAGTATCGACACTTACCTGTTCTGAAACGGTTCACAACATCTCGGTTAGAAAGCGCAATCTGCAAGTCGATTCACATCGGGACCAGCCGCATACGACATCAGGCCTGAAAACAGGATCCGGCTCCTTGGCCAAGACTGAGGATTAGCATACATCACTCACAGTCCGATCGCTCAAGCCGCCAAAACGAGTCTCCTTCTAGCCTACCGTCTCTTCTACCCAGAAGACTTCACCACCATGTCATCCTACGGCTCAGCCCATTCAGGGCAACTACACCCAGGCTACCAGCCTCAACCACCACAGCAAAGAATCCGCTCGCACTCTAATCCACCGTATCCCACAACCCCAGGCGCGGCGCCATACCCGCAGCAGCAGTCGAGCTACTTCCCCCCACCTCCAACAGCACCATATGGACAAGCACCACCGACGTCGAATCCAATCGCCATTCCACCATCGAAGCAGAGACGCTCATCAGACTATGCGTATGGCTATGGCACCTCACCCTCTTACCCACCACCTAGCAGCTCCTACTCACCCTCTTATCCCGCACAACCTCTCCAGCCCATCCCGCAACAGCAGCCTATTCCGGAGAGCTATCAGTACAGCCCACAGCAGGGTCCGGCAGTGATGGCCACGAGCCCGAGCCACTCTCACCCCCGCCGCCGTAGCTCAAGCAGTCAATATGGATACGATCCCCGCGCGAGCTACGAGAGCGCGCATTCATACCACTCCACGCATTCGCACCAGACTCATCCAAGCCCAGACTTCTACGCCCGGCACGCCCAGAACGGGCAGGGCAACTACGACGACCGGTATAACTACGGGAACGAGAACGAAGGACAAGGTGCTGCCGGGTCTTATGCCGTACAAGCCCCACCTGCGGGGTATGCTGCTGCAGCAGCAGCGACTCCTGCGCAGCATCCACCCCATACCTCGCTGCCGCCGAAAGGATACGGCGATTGGGATAAACACGAGGTTAGCAAGTATCACAAGAATCAGGATTTGGAGAGACGGCCGACGCTGGGCGGGAGTCTGATGAGTCTGGTTAAGAAGATGGGGGGTAGTGAGCGCCGATGAAGGATAAGTCTAGAGTGGGAATTGGGGACGCATGCGCGGATGGATAGGGGTTGTGTCGAGGGTCCTGGTGCGTGGAGTATATTGGCGCTGGACGCTGGCGTTTGGTTTGCGATACCCTTGATTGTTGTACTAGTGGAGTTGTAATGCCAGATTGTATGTGTTTGTAAACAGCACGCGAACCAGACTTTGTAATTTTATACTGGTGAGATTCAAACAGCCACGAAACCTTACTGTTGTGGTTTTTGTGTATCGGTCTTTGTATGAGCAAGGAGTCTGGGGTTTAAGCAGCAGGTGCTGTAAGTAACGCTCAATATTTAGTACTAGTAGCGCGTGGATGGGTGATTCAACAGGACGTTGTAAGTGGTTCACTGTCCAGTAGTGTCTAGGAGTATCGCCTGCCGTCAGCACATTACAGCGAGGCAGCAGTTGTCCTGGAGCAGTCTGTATGGCACACCTCTCTGCTTCCCGTAAATTGGCTAAGTCCCGGCTGGTATGTATTTTCCACAACCCTGCGCAAGCTCAACCTTGGGTTATTTGCTTCGCCACGTATCGTACCTGGAAGGTCGCATTATGGTTGCGGCGTGTGCACATAGGAGGGTGCAGTGTTTGGGCAGATGGCTCCATCACCTTACCTTTCCAAACAAACCGCCAATAGTCACCGTGTTGGCGAAGCTGCGCCACATCTTTACGAAGATCATTGTACATCCTCCTCCCTTGAACGGTGTTGTTGGCTAACGATCATATGAGACCAGCCCCACCATGCGCACAGCCTTACGCACTAGTCCTGCCATGTGCTGCCAGCATCTTAGGCCGCAACGAATTTCACTAGCGGATGCGCGCCTGACCTGCGAACCGGTGTTTGGAGCGAATCACAATGCTCGACCGGTCAGCCCAGCCGAAAACACCAGGCTAGCCACTGCCCAGCACGCGAGTTGGTGGCTTGAACGACGAATCGTCGTCATACGTTCACCCCACTATCGCGGGGCTGAGCAGCGAGAGGCGCAAAGGAGTCAACACAGCCCCTCATCAACTTTGGTTGCGCCCAACCTCCACAGAATAAGCTTACGCGAGGCCGCTTCTGAGGCCACATATCTTCGACTGATCTCCCGCTTGTACCTTCTCCTGTTCTTGCGCGCCAAGTCAATCTCTCCGTAGCGCTTACACCTTTTACCAAGTCCAACTAAAGCACTTGCAGTACGAACCTATGGCATACAACCACCAACAAAGTGGCTACGGGCAACCGCCCTATCAAGGCCGTAAGTCGAGACTTTGCTCGGGCTGTGCAGTCTGCTTCTGTGCAGATCTACAGAGCGATAACTTGGCAGACATCCGAACGCGTACTAATACCTGCCAGAGCCTTACGGTCAGCAACCACAGTATCAACAAGGCCCTCCACAGGGTTACGGACAACCAACAATGCAGAACCAACAATATCCACCTCAAGGCCAGTATGGCGCACCACCACAGCAGCAATGGGGTCAACCACCACCAGGCCAATACGGAGCGCCACCACCACCTAACCAGTATGGAGGACCGCCTCAAGGCCAGTATGGAGCTCCACCGCCTCATCAGCAACAGCAATGGGGCCAGCCGCCTCCTCCGCAGGGCCAGTATGGTGCACCACCTCCAGGTCAATACGGCGCCCCGCCGCCAGGGCAATATGGTGCACCTCCCCCACAAGGTCAGTACGGAGCGCCTCCTCCACAAGGTCAGTACGGGGCACCACCACCACAGGGACAGCACGGAGCGCCGCCACCGCAGCAAGGCTACGGTGCACCGCCACCAGGGCAATATCAACCGCCTCCTCAGCAGCAACAGTACGGACCTCCAAACCAGCCATCACTTGGATACGGGCCTCAACAGACCGCGAACATTGATGTTTCCAGGGATGTTGAGGCTATTCGCAAGGCCATGAAGGGCTTCGGTACAGACGAGAAGTTATTGATTGCGACATTGTCAAAGAAAGACCCTATCCAGATCAACACCATCCGTACACAGTATGACCAAAGACTCATGAGGAATATGGTCAAGGATCTCGAGAAGGAAACCAGCAGCTACTTCAAGGAGGGCCTTGTCGAGATCTCCCAGGGTCCTCTCATCTCGGACGTCTGGAACCTCTTTAACGCAATGAAGGGCATGGGAACTAAGGAGGCCATTCTTGACGATATCCTCATCAACCGCAGCAACGCTGACATCAATGCCATCAAGCAAGAATATCAGAGAATACACAAGAAGAGCCTGGAACAGGACCTACGTGGCGATCTTAGCGCTGCAACCGAGCAGATGTACATGATGATCGCCGCCGCGCGTCGCGCAGAGGACTCAGCTCCCGTGATTCCTCAGGAAATCGAGCAGGCTGTCACCGACCTCCAGACCGGCATCGGCAACATGGTCAGCAAGAACGCCGCACAAGTCTGCCAAATCCTCACATCCAAAAACGACGCTCAGCTTCGCGCAATCGCACAATCGTACCAGCAGCGCTTCCACAAGGACCTCACCGGCGTGCTCAAGTCGGCGTTCTCAGGCCATATGGAGGACGCACTCGTCTTGCTGCTCGCACGTGCTCAGAACAGGCCGCTTGCTGAGGCAGTCCGGCTGGAAGAAAGTATGGCGGGTCTGGGTACCAAGGATGTCCTGCTTGTTCAGCGCGTCGTACGCTGCCATTGGGACCGCAACTTTATGAATGCCGTTAGCAACGAGTATAAGAAGAAGTACGGCAAAGACCTTGTCAAGCGTATTGAGGGCGAGACAAGAGGCGATTATGAGAGGTTGATGGTTGCGTGTGTGAGGCCTTAGGAAGACGGTCAGATTATCTATACCGGACGATACCTTGCTGGGCGTGAGCTATAGGTAATTAGAGATTAGGAGGATTGGTTATTGCTGCCACTTGGAACCTATTGGAAGCTGAGACAGAAGAATTCTATTTATCAGTGATCTCCAACAGACGCGAAGACCACAAAGTCCACCCAGTATTATAGCGTATCTTCTCCATCCCAGATTATGAACACATTCTCCTTCACCAACCCCATATGCGCTTCACAAAGTGACCCCTCTCCACGCATACCCTTGCCACAAACCCTGTTCACCCGCGCCACATCTCCGCACCCCGTGGCGCCCGTCACTTTAATTACAACAAATGGTCACATGTCCCGGACGCATCTTGCTGCATACGGAAAGTCGAGGGGAAAGCATCGATTCCAGTCGCTAAAATGTCGACATCGCTACCGGACTGGCAGCGTGCTTTACTATAGTAGTTTAGTTTCGACTAGCGGGCGTACGGTAGCCGAATGGAGTGGTCATCTTATTTCCGCACTTGTGATTGGTCTTGGTCTTGGTCCGCAACCTGGCGCCGTCCTGGTATGCGCTGAGGTGTAATTAGTAGTGATGGATATGATGATGGAAGTTGCGATTGACGCTTGTCGGTTTGATATGTGCAGAGACGTTGGGATCCAGGGATCCCGAGTTTCTGGCTGGTGCGTTGTGTGCCGAATCGGACAGCGCACAGCACAGCGCACAAGGCGACGAGGGTCCGGTTTCGCGTTCAGGCGTTCAGGCGTGTCATCCCTTCCCCATCTCCTCCACCGCACCGCACCCCTGCCGTCCGTCTCACGTATGACCTCAACTCCTGTAATGGGATTGCGCTGAGCAGGGCAAAGAGTGCGCGCAGAGCCGCAGAGTTTATCCGTATAAGGCAAGTTCTGCAGAACCGTGGATTGCTCATGCAAATGTCGACATTCGCTTGCGTTTCGCTTCCGGGTTGTCGGCGAGGGGCCGGCGAGAACGGCTTGGCATAGCTAGGCTAGGCTAGGCTGGGCTAGGCCGGAAGCGGGATGATTGTGCAGCGCTACAAGGGCATGGTTAGCTATTGGATTGTAGGTGGGTAGGTCTTGCTGCGCGGAAAGTGAAGAGACAGGTGAATGCAGTGTGGGGAGGGTATTCTAGTTCGCGGATTTTCGTGAGCAACGGTTTTGATAGTCGAGTCGAGTGCTTTGCATATTCATGGGGCAGGTTGGTGCGCATCATGCATGTCCTCTCACGAGCTGTATGCTTAGTTTCTGCATTTAAGTGTCCGATTTACATCGCACTGTTGATCATGAGCTATTTGCTGCGCGATGCATTACCGTATCAAGTAACTTTCGTGAAAGCATGGGTTGATGCGAGAAATGTCGACATTCGCTACCGGAGGGTCGGCGAGGGGCCGCTGCTAGTATACAAGGTGCAGATGTCATGACACGTACTCTTGTCATTTTAGTGGCGGATTGTGCAACTACCGTTTGGAAACCTTGTTTCGTCCGCATTCACTGCGTAAATCGAGCGAAGATGGGTAAGGTCGGTGAGTGTTTGTTCAACTTCTCTTGTTGGTGTTGTTGCTTGTGTCTTGAGGGATTATCTGTGCAATATGCAGGATTGCTTGCAGATGCGTGTGAGTTAGTATCGATTGATGATGTACCCTTCAAGGCTTGTAAGCTGGCGGTTCGATACTGGCTCTTCTCATATCGTGCTCATCTCCTGATAGTCTCGTACTGCGCATCAATTCTGCCAACACCTCTCTTTCTTCGTGGGTACCATCGTCTGGTGGTGGTCCCAACCAATCACCTTCTCTCGTCTTTGGCTCGATTATCACATCTTTCACCAGCACCTCATGCTCACTTCCCCTTCACCACATTCGAGCAGAATGTCGTACTTGACATCATACGTTAGTACGACATTGTACGTCTTAAAGGTTGTTGGAACCAGTTTGTTGATATCGAACGTCTCGATATCGGTGGTCGCAGTCGTATGCAGTCCAAGTCCAGGGATGGCGTAGCAACGGTTGCAGAGGTCAATGTTGCTCTCACCTGAGCGCAAAATGTTGTACGCAAGGCTAGGGTGTGAGGGTAGTGGAATGCGGTAGTCGATGCGCGCTATTGCCTGGGCGCGTATGCAACGGAGACGAATTGACGAAGGGTGTAGCACGCCAGTTTCTGTGGATGGAGCTCGCTGAGAAACTTTCAATTCGTTCCTTGCTCCGATTCGGTAGTGCTATGGCACACTGAGTATGAGCAGCGATGTCGAAGACAGGTCATCTAAATTTGTGGAGCCGGACAGTAGCCAGCTAAGTCGACGCAGCGTTCCTCTTCTATTGCCAACCTCACTCGATCTTCATCTCCATTCGATGCGCATGGGCGGTGTTGGCTTTAGCAAGACTTGATATCCCAGGCCTACTTCCGGCATAGATGGGAAGAAATGCAACTCATGAACGACCTTGGAAGTCATGGAGAAATGGTTCTCTTCGCTCAAGAATCGAGCCTCTAGCACGTACTCGTTTGCGCACGGTGCTTTCAATCCACCAAAAGCTTGGTGGTAACGCATAGCCGGGATGATCCTCAAATTTGGGATCCAAAGGACACGGTGTAGATGCAGGCATCTGGACAGCTTCTGGAAACCGGAACTCGAAAGGATACTCCACTCTCTCCTTTGGGCAGTTATGGCTGGGCGTTGTGATTCTTTGCAGGGTCAACTCGTGACGGAAAAGGTCTATTGACGAGACATGTTGGCTCGTACCCTCAAGTGCACGACATGTTAAACAGCCGATGAGTTGGATGTTGACATTTCCAATCTTAATATTGGACTTAACTAGTACGACCCCTCGGACAGCGTCATTGTTGATGTGGATGCTGCGGACGGTAGACCTTGAGAACGCGATCGATATGAATCTCCCTGGTGTGTTCTGACTGTCTGGATAGTGATCAGAGTAAAGGCTGGGCTGCGCCACATTATCGGAGACGTGACGGGGTGCTGGTCGTGGTCCGCTATTATTGGCTGTCGTAGCAACCATGTTGATGAAAGTACTCTTGTCAGGAAGGTGTGATATGTCGTAGTGGCCGCTCGCGACTTCTCTTCTCAAGCTGACGAGCGCAGATGATTGCAAGTGATACCCCACTTTGATCCTATCTTTCTGGGAACTCGACTTCGAATGAAGCGCGCCAATTTGCTTACGTCGTGTTCATTTCGATGCAATAATCTAAAGCCGAGTATTTGACGTATGACGATCTGCAGACTCATTCTGTCAATGCTCCTGTATTGTGTGATCACGCTGGCTTTGTAGACTACCACTCCGAAAGGGTTTAGACGCCGTACACGAGCTCCATAACACGAAGTCGGAACTATCAGTACTCGACTGCGATTCCGATGTCAGTATCTGAAGAGTTCCGCCATGCCGGCTACGCGGCGGTTGGGTACTTCTGGAGCGTGGCTGAGGGCTTGGGTGTTCTGGATGTTGGCTAATGGTGAAAGCGGCTAGCTCACCCATGGGTACCCCAGACGCCAGGTTTCCAAGGTACATCTGAGCCGCATGTCAGCTATATGAAGCGGCCGTGGCTTGGTAGTTGGTAAAGGCGTTGTTGAATGTCATGGTGTTCAGGCACATCCATTCCTGCTGTTAGAAAGAAATAATGATGACGTCACATTCCTGATTTGTGTTAATGGCTACCAACATACAGAGTTCCTTCCCAAAGACGCGACCTCAACTACGAACTACACACTTCCTTCAGTGTGCCCTCTCCTGAGACTTAAACATGTGGAATGAAGTTTGTCCATTCGACGTTCACATAGGCTGTTGCGTTGATATTCCTAAGCTCAGCGAAGGCTTCTCCGATTAGATACAACCGCGCAATGCCATAGATTATAGCAAGCGGTGTGATAGTCGCGAACTCCCATGGCAGCGGCAGCTCGGTGTTCTTCCGCTTGACCAGCAACGTGGCTTTTCTCTGCATCCTGCTCTGGTGGGCTTCGAGGCCAGCCCTGTTGAACACGTAGAGCCAGACGGTGCGCCAGCGCCCAAGTCGGGTCCATGATGCGATGGTTTCGAAGATCCAGAAATGTAACCATATGGAAGATGTCATCAGAGAACAGACTACAATGGCAAGCGCATTCAGCTCGAGCGTGGTGATGGCGAGCCTTTGCACTGCACGTGCCGCACATTGAATGATGAGATAGCTGACTTGAAAGGCTGTGATCACCTTAGTGAAGGTGTCTTGTTTTGACTTGTCCCAGACCTCTCGTTTTGTGGTCTTGGGGAACTCCACATATCCATGACGGACCAGCTAATGTAGCTGAGTCGCATTCAGTGGAAACGGGTTGGCATCCTTTGCATGAAAGACGAAGCCACCCATATCAGCAAAAAATGCCTGTCTCATGTGCCACTCAGGGTATCCGGATGGCTTAAAGGCATCCACAGACCACTTCGCTCTACTCCACTGGCCAGCAGCGTACGTAAGAACGAACTCCGGACCCATGACACATAACATCATCCATAGGATCCGACGACCAACTACTTGAAGGTACGTATCTTTCGGCGCAGGAAGGTTCAAACACAGCATAGTGTATGTGCTTATACCGATCGTGACGAGGGATGTCCATAGGATGTCGAAGGTGCCTCGATAGTTCGGCTGCTCGACCCAGTTCGTGACTCGAGGCGACGTTCGATTGTGTTCGACTTCGTTCGACTGGAAATCGCAGGCGTTGGTCGGACTAGCTTGGGCAAGTAACTTGCTTGAAAAGACGCATAGGGCGAGAAGAAAGAATCGAGGAGCAGGCACTATCCGATGCATGCTGACCGCGAACAAAGAGGTGCCAGCCCCCTCAGGAACGATACGTACCGATGAAGGACGCATCCTGGACTACTTACCTACTATACCGCCAATGCATCCTGCAGGTCCCTGACACCACCAAAAAGCGCCAGGATGCACATGCATATGTCACCAAGCTACATTGTTTCAGTGAACAGGAATGAGAGGCTTCACACGGCCGGGCCGTGACATAGCATGTCATGTACCAATGACAGTAACCGCGTGAGTACCTAGGTGGGACTGAGGCCCGATCAAAGTTTTCTTCCCTTCGGCACCTAGCCTAAGCATGCTTCGATGCAATCCACTTGAGAGAAGTAACTTGGAGATGGAGGGCGGACCGAAGCGGAGAAGGGGAGATGAAATTGGCGATATGGGGGCGCTACGGCACGGGCCAGCTTGCATCGTTATTGGTCGACTAAGCCCAGCCGTCTGGTCCGAAACACGGCCCCCATCGCGTACATCCCACGTTCACGTGCATCAAATGCAAGCGACAACCTTCGAAATTGACCTTCCATTTTTCATGCAAGTCGCTATACACCAGCTGCTTCGATTGTCATGCCGTCAGCCACGGCCGTACTCAAACCGCTCCTCGGCGCTTTAGCCGGAATTGTTGGCATCTATGCAGCTTTCATATCTCTTCTTACCGTTCCAACACTGCAGGACCACGTTATATACTTGCATCGTGTAACGCTTACATGGTTCCAAGACATCAATGTACCCGAGCAATGGGGCTTCCTGCGCAACCAGGTGACGCCTTTTCACTTGAAAACACCGGACGGCGAAACTCTACATGCATGGCACGTCCTGCCATTGGAGACGTATCGTCAACACCAAGATGACCTCCGAAACGAGAGTACGGGCTTGTGCGAAGATATCCAGTAACGTCTTTCATTTAAGTTGTTGAAGGACGATTCCACAGCACAGCTTGTCCTGTACTTGCATGGCGCGGCGGGAACGTTGGGATCAGGTTGGAGACCACAAAGCTATCGTGCTCTGTCCGCAGCATCTACAAATGTTCACGTCCTCGTCATAGATTATCGTGGCTTTGGGTCCAGCACTGGATGGCCGTCAGAAGCAGGGCTTCTGACTGATGCTCTGACGCTGGTCAACTTCGCCATCGAAGCAGCAGGCATATCACCCGAGAGAATAGTGTTGTTCGCGCAGTCGATTGGAACAGCTGTTGCGGTATCAGTTACGCACCATCTTGCTACGCAGTCGCCTCCGATACTTTTTGCGGGCACTGTACTGGTCGCGCCATTTGCAGACGTGGCATCGCTGATCAAGACATACAAAGTGGCTGGTACGATACCTTTGCTGTCGCCAATCGCCTTCTTTCCTAAGCTACTTACACTCCTGAACTATTTCATCATCAGCAAATGGCCATCGCAAGAGAAGCTAGCTGGTGTTATCAAGCACTTGGACTCCGTCAAGGTTGACGGCAGGAGACGCAAGTACGACATCACCCTGATCCATGCTGAGGATGACTACGACATCCCAACTGTACACTCAGATGTCTTGTTTTGGCATGGTGTGAACGCAACGCTGAACAGCGAGTCATCCATGACATTTGAGAATTTGGAAAAAAGGAAGCTCAACGAAAGGATACCGCTTGGTGCTGGAGGTTGGGAGATGGACTGGCAAGGCAAAGGTGGCGTGATCCGGGAGCAGATCGTGAAGCACGGACTGCACGACCGCATCATGAGTTATCCTGTCGTGAGTCTTGCGATAGCTCGAGCGTTTCACAGCCAAGACGAAGTAGAGATAAAATAGTAGTCATTACTCGGTCATTAGAGGTATCTCATCTATGCATATGCCATAGACATGCTCATGAGCCCGCACCTAGTTCTTCTTGCCTCCTTCATTCCAGTCCAACAACGCATCCTCGCCAACTTTCTCCTTGACAAGGCGCGTACTCAGATCCCACAGCGCGGCGCCCAATGCTGGATCGCTGGCTTGCGCAGTTTCCTTTCCTGGCTGCCCGGGATCGGCGAAGTAGTAACCATTGAGGTTCTTCTCTTCGATTGAAGGGTCGGTCAATGCCCACAACGCACTGTAGGAACCCTGCTCAGGGTTTCGCCCGAAAGCAAGCATGGTGTTAGTGAGCAGCACACCAGTAATACCGGGGTAAGCATCTTTCCACTGCTGTTGCATTGCTGTGTTAACCTTACAAAACGTTAGTATCGCCACTCTTCAAATCGCGAAGACGCAACTTACCGCGCCAGGGTGCACGCTCAAGGCGTAGACGTTGTCACTGTTAGGCTTGATAACATGGTCCCGCAATCCGTATTTAGCACCCAAGATCATAGCCAGCTTGGTCCTTCCGTAAAGCTGAGTGGGACCAATGTCCGGGTTATTTAGCTCCTCGAGACTGGCAAAGTGCACGTTCGGCGGCGCACCGCGGTGCATCTCAGAAGCTTCAAACACCACTCTTGGGGCTGGCTTCTCGCCGAGCTTGCCAGTCTTGCGGAGGAGAGGCCACAGCTGATTGCAAACGTAGAAGTGTCCGAGCCAGTTGACACCAAAATGGCGATCGATACCATCGGAGTCTGTGCCGTACTGGTTGGTGTTGATTCCCGCCGAGAGGACGAGGAAGTCAAGGCGGTCTAGCGAGTTACGGATCTCGGTGAAAACGCTCTTGACCTCATTCAGATTGCCCATGTCGCAGTGCTTCCACTCGATCTGAGCGTCAGCGTTCTCCTTTTTGATGTCGTCGATGGCGGAACTTCCTTGCTCTTCCTTTCGGTTTACCATGATCACCTTGACGCCAGCAAGAGCGAGGGCACGGCTAACTTCATATCTGCGCTAATATGAGTTTGGAAGTGTTGGATTTGGAGTATCGATACTCACCCGATACCAAGCGCGCCACCTGTTACAACCGCAACGCGTCCATCGAGGTTCTCTGGGTGGACTTCCTTGGGTCCGATGACTTTGCCCAATACTGATTGCATCCTGAATGAAGTGATTTTGTGGTTGTATGTTGTTTCTATTAGTCTTTATGGCTGCTCTTACTCTCTATATGTATTGTGTCTGTTGAGCTCGAGTTACTGTTCATGACGTGAAGGATGTTGTGGGTGTGTGACGTCATGGCCACATCACAGCGATGAGTTCTGCGAAGCAACGTCAACACTAATATTGCTACTCAGACCTTTTTACAGATTGAGAAAGACATCCGCTGATTTCGTCTTCATGCTACACTACCAGTTCGGAATTGTGCGATCATACTGAACCTGCGCGGTGACGTTAAGCTTTGGGTCCGTGCAGGGATCCCGAACTGCTTTGTCTTGTGCGCTTTGCGTGCCCTAATCATCTGTTTCAACTCTCTGAACCGCACTTGGTTCTTCTCAGCAACCTTACTTTCGTCGACAGACTGATCTAGCAGGAACTGAACAAACTCCTCGCAGTTGTTTGCAATAGCAAAGTCCAGGACAGATGCAGGCTCGCAATCTCGTGCATTGACATCCGCAGAAAAGTTGACAAGTACGCGAGCCACTTCAACATCGTTGTTCTGAGCCGCGAGATGTAGTGGCGTCCTTCCTGCGTCGTCGCTCGATTTCGCGAGTATGGAGCCATCATCATGCCTGCTGAGCGTCGCCCATATGTCGCTGACTTGTCTGTCGTCGCAGTCGCATTTCGCCACTTGATAATGGAACTGGGTTATTCCATGGCCCTCATCCGACTTGGAACTTGTGTCCTTCCCTACATCTGAATTGTTGTCATTTCCTATTTTTGGAGAAGGGGATTTCGAGGGTGGTTTGTCCGCAGGCAGGATCTCATCAACCTCGTGTAATGTGGGGTCGTTGGAAAAGGTTCGGTTTAGCACGCTGTCGACTCGTTGTTCGTCTCGCATTATACGTCGCAATTCTTGTCGCAACCGGAATGAGCTTCCCTGACGGCTGTGTTAGCTAAGAAGAATTGATGAATGATGACAAGGTCTTACCGCGTCCAATGCTTGAGCTATCTTTTGCTCAGTGGTGACAACGTCGCTGTATAGATGTTAGTAAGTACCCGAGTCAGCCATGGTCAACTCACAAGGTCCAGCAATTGATGCCTATGTTCAGACTGTTGACCAGCAATTCGATCTCCTTTATGCTTGCCTCAATATCTGGTTTTGACCAGTCTGATCGCACCTTGAGGGTGAACCTTTGAAAGAAGGTATCCGATTTCTGATCGGCGAGCTTACCCACTCTTTGGACAACTTCCTTCAAAGACTGATCACAGGTGATAAGCGTTGCCCGTATAAAGGAAAGAGCTCGGTCTGTAGCTGCTCCTCCATGCTGGTCGCAGGTCTTGGCCACTAAAGTGATGACGTTCTGCAGTTGCTGTAAGGTTTTCACAAGACCTTTCACGGTCTTGCCGATTAGATTCATCTCTCGGACGAAGTAGATAATCTTGTCGGCTGCTTTCCACGTTGCCGCGGCTATCTGGACCACAGCTGAGATTTCCCCAGCCATATTGGCTCCCTCGTAAGCTTGCTGATGACCATGGACAATGTGGGTCGTGCTCTATCGCGGTAGATCAAGGTATCAGAGTGGAGTGATTATGGAACATGATGCGTATCAACGTGGAGATCTAGAGATGATGTATGCGGAGGTGGCTGTTGTGTGGGCGGGCTGTAGCGAAAAATGGCGACTGTTTTTGATGTGGCTCGGCTGTGCACGTGTAGGTCGATCGAAGGCCAGCAATCCTGTTCCCTGGATAGCGGGACAGATCGAATCAATGATTAAGTCCTGCAGGGGCCGGAGAAGATGACGCAGTTTGACCACTCGTGCGGATAGGGATGTCGTTGTTGCCTGCAACCTTCTCTCGCACCTGGAAGGCTAAAGTTCAAGGCACGCGAAATTCGACAATCGGTTCAACGTTAGTAGTGCACGAAGACTGACACAAGTCGAATACCATGTTGTGTAGGAACGTATTGAAACCCCAGGCATCGAGAGCAAGGGCAAGCAGGCTGTGCGCAATGACTGCCAATGTGAGTATCACTCTTCGCAGATCACTTGCAAACAAGAGGCGCAGCAGCCGATATGCGTCGTGATGTAACAATCGCGCTAGTGAATGCATTCGCTTACCGCAGCGAGCGTGGGGAAAGCAAGGCGGCCAATCTCCGTCCGTCATCGCCGCCCCCAGAATCAGGCAACTCCACAGCCTTCACCGAAGGACGGGGCAAAGCCTGGTGATCGCCGTTTGAAGACTTCCTGCGCCCTTTGTTTGGCTCACGGGAACAATTCCGGTGTGTTCTGTGAAACAAGACAGGTGAGCCTGTTGTCAGCCTTGCAGGCTCGAGACCAAAGTTAGCGATGCATATTATCCTGGTTGCATTTCGATCCTTAGAAAGAGGTCTGCGCATAATTGTTGCACACATCTGCTATCCATCTTGAGAAGCTCGATGGTGTACATCCAGCATGGACGTGAGTCAGCAATGAGAGGACCCTGTGTATCAAGTAGTTAACACGCAAGCAGTCGAACAGCGGGATAGAGTCCAGAGACCAGAGCAGTGTAGCTGCCCCGGGAAAGACCAAGAAAACCCAGCCTACGCTCGTGCATACCTGTTCAGACAAATTGGATCGTGCTGACAGATATGAGCAGCATTGACAACCCACTCAAGGTGTACGATGACACTGTCCGCGATCCTATCTCGGAGCGCACTGAGCTTGAGCAGTACGTGCATCAGTTCGCGGAGCACTGCGAATTAGAAGAGAAGTACGATCTTCTCATCAAGGGCGCGCGATTAGCTCGAGACCACCATGCAGCATTGCGGAAGTATGATGCAGTGTTCACTGAATCCGAGAAAGATCTGCTTGATGAGAAGAAAGAGCTCAAACGCGGATTCTGGAAACAATCAAAGTTCTTCCGAGCCACCATTGTCACTGCCAGTTTCGGCGGTCTGATCCAAGGATTCACACAGAGTGTGAACAATGGCACCGCTTATGGCATGCCCGAAGACCTGAAACTATGTATCAGTGAACAGATCAAAGGCTGCGCAGTAGCTTCGTCACGCGATCTATGGCAGTTCGGTATGTTGATGGCAATACCGCTGTTGTCTGCTGGATTGTTTGGCACTTTCATTGCAGATCCGCTCCAGGAGAACGTACTAGGAAGGAGAGGCAGCATTATGCTGTCGTGCATCATCACCATTGCCTCGACAATTGGCGCATCCGCAACACATACAGTTGCTAGCCTTGCTGTCTGTAGAATGATCAACGGCATTGCGCTTGGTGCTAAAGCCTCGATTGGTAAGCCGACCACACGATGATGATCATGGCGTTACTGACCTTCCGAGTCCCTATATATTCTGCCGAAATTTGTCCTCGACATATAAGGGGTGCAATTCTAGCCAACTGGCAACTGGCAGATACAGCAGGTAAGCTGTAACATTAACTTACCAGACTGGTCGCGCTGACAAAACCAGGGATCTTCTTTGGCTGCCTCGCAAACCTGTTTGTGGTCCTGTATGTCACCGATACATCAACTTGCTGGAGAGTGTTGACAAACACCGTCTTGATCCCGACGATCCCACTGCTGATCATGATATACCTGATGCCAGAGTCTCCGAGATATTTCATGAAGCATGGCAAGTACAAAAAAGCCCTAGAGTCTTTCGATCAGCTTCAGACCTCGGCGCTTTTAGCGAGTCGCGATTTTGTCTTGACACACGCCCAACTAGATCTTGAGAGTCGCTTGTTGAAGCGCGAACTTGGGAGTAGCGAGGGTCTCGCTATCGATGAGAATGTCCACCACCCAAACGGGCTCCGGCTAGACGGAACAGCTTCGTACGGTTCCGTTTCGCCAAGGCAGGTCATTGAGGAAGTGACAGCAGCTGAAGATGGAAATGGAGTTTCAGAACCAAGCCTTCCTCATCGGGACGCCGCTGTTGGTGACAGTCGACATGTCAACATCGAGTTGGGGGCGACCGTTGAGACAAATAGCAACTCGACGATGGTTGATCTCGAAAAGGCAGCTCGCCGGCTCCGAGCCAGAAACAATCCGTACTCGTATCATATCGGCGTAACAGGATACTTCAGCCGCCTGGCTCAGTTGTGGAAAGTGCCACGATGTAGACGAGCGCTCTTATGTTCCGCTGTCGCCATGATCAGCCAACAACTAACCGGCGTGAACTCGATCGCCATTCTTGGTACCATAGTCTGGCAGAGTCTGCTAGAAAAGCGCGCTCCCTACGGCGTGCCTTACGTGAATAACGCACAAGAAAACGCCCGGATTGCCGCAATCATAGGCCTTGCGTTCGGAGCGGCGAACTATATCGCGGGCTTGCCAGCATACCACTTAGCAGACAGAGTCGGACGCTCTATTATGCTTGCGCTGGGCCTTCCCAACATGGCTTGGTCGATGTTGGTGGTTGCGTTGCTGTTCAGGATTGAAAATTACTCGGTACGAACGCCTCTGGTCGCCGTCTTCGCCGTTGTTTTCGTACTTTTCTACGCGCCTACTGCAGGCACGTCACCGTTCTCGATCTCAGCAGAGGTCTTTCCACTTGTGACCAGAGAAGCCGGTATGGCCGTTTCTGTCACCGTCAATCTGCTGGGAGCTGGGATGCTTGTGCTAGTGTTTCCATTTGTGCTGAATAGGATTGGTCCGACCGCTGCGTTGTCCATCTTCGCTGCGCTGAACGTCTTGGCGTTTGTCCTGGTGTATCTTTTGTGTCCAGAGACCAGAATGCGTAAGCTGGAGGAGTTGCAAGACACTTTCGACTTATCTACTCTGTTGCATATGGAGTATAGAGCGGTGTATATCCGGCGACATGTGTGGAAAAATGCTTCGAGGTACTTGATGGGTAAAGAGGTGGAACCACCACTGCCGTTCTATCGGTGGGCAGATCTTCCACGCTGAAGCTGCCACAACATCAGTGGATATGTTTATTAGGCCTTTGTTCCTCGTTTGAGGCTACCCGCTCCGGCCCTACGCTAGATTCCTAAAGATGTGCTGGAAAGCCAGAACGCACAGCACATGTCCACCGAATGGCTGATTTATACGATCTCTCTACTAGTAACACTTTGTTGTTCTCGTACGACTCGATCAGACGTGAACAAGGTGTTGAGGGGATACTTGGAAGGGCACAATCGGCGGAAGGGTTATTGTGGCAGAACGCGTCTTTGTGCAAACGCGTTTTTGCCAATGCGCTAAATCATGTTGACGTACCGTAATCGAATTATCGATTTGTTTTCTAGCAATCTTCAAAGACAGCACACCAACTAACGAAACCCTCGTTATTAGCATGTGACACAACGGCCAACACTGGGAGACATCGCTCCTATGGTCGGCCTGCATTGCCTTATGCCCTTCTAAGACCCGCTTTGACCCCGACAGCATGCAGCAACAGCCCTCGGAGGTTCCCCAGGCCCCCCCAATTTGACCGAGAACGCGCCATAAGGATGTGCATTCAGCAACTATGCTTGTCAGCTGAGGTCTCCTTGCCCACCCTGTCAGCTGAGATGACGTGAGCTGTTAACGCGTTAATGCCGAGTTCGGGTCACATTTTGTTGCAGGCTTTCAACACGGTAACCCAAACGAGGACATCGCCCGAGAGAACTCCCTATCAAATCATAGTACAGTGGAGACTACCAATCGGGGATTACTCTAACAGGCAAAAGGCGTGGCGGATTCAGATCCCGCGCCATGTATAATTGTATCAGCACGGCAATATTTCCTTGCCTGCTTGATGATAGAGTTCCAGCTGCACTGTTTTACTCCAATTGACTGCAAATTATTTGGTAGCGCTTACGGTTTGTATTCACACAGTGTCTGGTCGCCGACTCACCAGGCATCACTTTGTTCATGAATTCTAATAAGAGCCGCAATGGTTTTCAGCAGTGGCACTCCAGCCCAAGCTTCGCCGAGTTGGGGCACATTCTGCAAGCAGAAAATACTCGTATTCTTCGTAGCGTGCTCGCTTTGCTTTATCGTTCTCGCAAGATCTGTTTCTTTACTTCGCTATTGGTGCACCAGATACTTACGGACACAACGTGACACGCCGGATCGAACAGCGCCACGCCTAAGCAAAGATACCGGACTGATCAGACCTGAATACGATGTGGTCGTTATTGGGTCAGGATATGGAGGTGGCGTAGCAGCATCGCGGATGGCAAGAGCTGGGAAAAGCGTCTGCTTGCTCGAACGAGGGGCCGAATCCTGGTCAGGCGAATATCCACATACCCTCCAAGGAGCTTTGCAGGAGTACCGGATCAATGACAAACGCCGTGGGAGGTCTTCGGGCCTAGGAAAAGTAGATGGGTTGTACCAAACCGTGAAAGGTGCTGGTCAAGACGTATTTCTTGGGTGCGGACTAGGGGGCACAAGCTTGATCAACGCTGGAGTGTACCTTCGTGCAGACAAAAGAGTGTTCAAAGGTAAAGAGTGGCCAGCTGAAATTCGAGAGCATACCGATGATCTGAGCCAATGTAAGCACGCGCTCGATGCGCTGACTACTATGCTAAGTGACTGCAGTTTACGAAAGAGGCGAGCGGATGTTTCAGCCGAGATCATACCCAAAGACCTTTCCAACACCGCGCAAATTGTCAGTCCTCGAGGATCAAGCCCATCACCTCGGTCTCTCGAATCGTCTTTACAGACCGCCGCTGACGACAAGCTTTGAAGATGGACTCAACAATGCCGGAGCCAAGATGTGCGTGTCGACAGGCTCTGGCAACGAGTGCACCGGTATCAATGATGGGTCAAAGAACTCTGTGCTTACGACATACCTGGCCGATGCCTGGAATTGGGGTACTGAGATATTCTGTGGTGTGGAAGTGAGTCACATTCAGACCTTGGGAGAAGGTGAAGGATATTTGGTTCACTACGCACTGCTTGATGGCCGACAGGTACGAAGTCCAATGCTGTGGGTTCGTGCGGTAAGACTCAGGAGAGAGCCAGAATCCTTCTGCAAACGAGACCTAATCTGATATGTAGAAAGAATTAGTGTGCCTTGGAGCAGGCGCGCTGGGCACTACAGAACTTCTGCTGCGCTCGAAATCGTTCGGCCTCTCGACATCGCCTCTACTCGGGCAAAAGCTTTCCGGTAACGGGGATCTATTGGCCTTCGCATACGATTGTGATCGAAGTGTCGATGCCGTTGGCCACGAGCTAATCCAATCCGAGCGCTGTGGACCTTGTATCACCGGCTGTATCGACTTACGAGGCAAGCAAGACGCACCAAACGTGAGGGATGGCTACGTGATACAAGATGGTGCAGTCACAGAAGCCTTAGGTCCCGTTGTACAGGCGCTGATAGAGTCTCGGATGATCATGGATTGGCCACTCGTAAAGCAAAGCATTCACAAGTTGATTGCCAAGCCGAAGAGATGGATCTACGGTCCCTACAACCCAAGGGGAAGCATCAACCGTACCGCCGTGTACCTCGTCATGTCACACGATGAGAGCGAAGGGACCATGGAGACGAAGGACAGCCAGATCATTTTGCGATGGTCAGACACAGGCGTTGAGTACAGAAGCCGTACAATACAAGATGTGCTTTACAAAGCAACAGCAAGCATTGGCGGGACTTTAGTCAGCGCGCCATGCATCACAGTCCACCCTTTGGGAGGTGCATGCATGAGCAGGGACAACACTGGCTTCGGCGGCGTAGTGAACCATATGGGACGATTGTATTGCGGCTCAGGCGAGAAGACCCACGAAGGCATAATTTGCGTGGATGCGTCAATTATCCCGACATCTTTGGGTAAGTGAAACCCGTTCTTTGAGCTGACGGTTGGCTGAACTATACAAGGTGTCAATCCATGTGCAACAATTACAGCTCTTGCGGAGCGGTCTTGTGCCATGATCATGCGTGATCGTGATTGGGTCTCGAATGAACGCTCGAATGAACCACTCGATCTGGAAGGATCTCCTTATCGATCATTACCATTGTTACCCAGTCTGCGAAAGAAGATGGAGCAGCTCCGACTCAGCCATCTATTAGAAGGCCTCAAGTTCGACGAGGCGATGACCGGTTTCCTGCAGGCTTCGGACTGCGATTGCTCATTCCAAAAGGCTACCGAATCAGCAAGGGCAGCATCTAACTCAGCACAGCTATCGATGACAGTCAGGCTATACCGTCCTGGCCCTGGCTCTTACAGGGGATCTGCCACCGGAACACTTTCCTATGCCGCAATATCACAACACCCTCTGTTGATCACCGAAGGCTCGGTGAGCTTCTTCACGGTTGATGAGGATGTATCGGATGCTGTCAACCTGGTGTATGACATGGAACTTCTGAGTACAGAAGGCATGGAATACACGTTACATGGCTACAAGAGGATTGACTCGAGTATTGCTTTCTCCGCACTCAAAACGTGGCGTGCAACAACCACGCTTTGTACAACGATACGGCGAAGAAATGGCACCCTAGCAGCTAAAGGCATGCTTCATGTCTCCGCTCGAAATCTCTTAGAAGAAATGCTCTCTTTCCGTTGTAGTGGCAATGCGACACTGCTGCAGCGCTTCTGGCACCAATCACAGTTTTTGGCCTTCTTCGCTAGAAATGTGGTATCCTACACGCTTAGCCCACTACGATCTCTGCAATACCATGGTCCCGTTGGCTTCCACGTGGGAGACAACAAGAAGCCTACACCTACCGAGAGCTGGGTACAAAGTGATGATGGAGTACGGTTCTGCATCAAAAAGTGGGAGCCTTCACCACAAGTGCCTTCAAAGGAGACACCCATCGTCTTGATTCCTGGTGCATCAGTTGATGATCGGATCTTCTTTCTCCAAACGATACCTACAAACACCATCGACTACTTTACGTCGCAAGGCTATCGCTGCTATGTCCCGATCCTACGCTTTGGTATTGGCGACGAGGCAAAGAACGGCTGGACCGTGTTCGATGCACGACTCGATGTTAAAGCTGCCTTACAGTACGTCAGGGATCACGAAGACAACAAAAAACTCTATGCGATCGTCCATTGTCTGGGCAGCATCGCGATGGCTACAGCACTTCTTAATGGCGACGTGGATGCAAGCTGGCTTTGCGGAATGACATGTAGTCAAGTCTTTACTGATTTGATGTACAGCAGAGACAACGACTTCAAAGCCAGACATCAGGTCTTGATCAGAGCTTACAAGGTGAGTTGAAGCTGTTCTAAATGTAACATTTACTGTACTGACCGCTGCTTCTTAGGCATTTGCGGGAAGCTGGTTCTCTTGCAGTACTTCGCCCTCAACTTCCTGGTTTCACTACTTGCTCGATCAAGCACTACGATTCTACCCTGTCGGCAGCTGCTTAGAGATGTGCAATTCGGCAGTGTGCCATCGTTGCGACGTTCCATTTGGTCGCTGTTGGAACCATGCCAATCTCAACCATGCAACCCACGCTCGACTTGGCGAGCTCTTTGATGGCATTCATCTGAACTTTCTTACGCACCTTTCGAGGATGGGAGCCATTCCACCACACCATGTTCGGACGGATCTGCCCGAGTTCAAGGACCTTGTCAATCCACACAATTTGCAAAGGCTCGCAGATTTGAGGATTTGCTTTCTGAGTGGTGGCGACAACGCAGTATGGCAGCCGGATGCGACAAAGAAGAGCTATGACATGCTGCAACAAGCGTGTCCGGGTGGCGCTTATGATCGCGTAATCGTGCAAGGCTATGGTCACCTCGATTGTTGGATGGGAAAGTACGCCTACCGACAGGTGTACCCTAGGGTCATGCACCATATTAAGTCTTGCACACAAGTCCTGGACGAGCGTATGTGTGACACGTTTGATGTACCATCGGAGGAAGATGGCTACGTAAGCATAACAGTGTAGCGTGTGATAATGTCCCCACTCTAGAGGATAGGTTAGCGCTTTGGCTTAGCGATGTAGCTATAGTGACCTTGATAGCTGCCAGTGAATATTGCATGTACTTACAAGGACCCACTGGTGGCTTGCGTGGTTCTGTTGGTCGCAAGCGATTGGTCGTTTTTCAGTCCTTCAGCCGATCGCAAGTCTAGGCTACCTTCACAGTCCGATGTTCAGGCTTCAAATAACTGCCGCCTCTTGACGCTTCTTTTGCCAAACACTTTGACCTATCAAGTCTTCCTCTAGTGTTAGTCCTGATCCTAACGATGCCGCTATGGACGTAAGCATGTCAGCCAGTAGAGATGGCGGTCCGCCGCATGCAAAGGACCAAGCAGCAACTGTAATTCAACCTATCGCTTGTCAGCTTCACAAGTTCATTTTGGTTGCGATACTTACCTTGCAGTAAATCCCAAAAGGGAGGCGCGAATTGCGCAAAGTTCGCCGACCATCGATATTGCGCGCCCACCGTCGGATCTCTGCGTGAAGTTAGGTTTTGCGACTGATGCTTCGCGATGGCTTCCATCACATTGATGCCAGCTCGGCCAATGAGAGACCCAAAGTGCAGGCACCCAGCCCAGCGAGGATGGAACCATAAAATATAGACACCGGACCTCCGTTTGTCAGGGCAAATTGGAAGGTCAGAGCAAAAGACTCCCGAGACGCGAGGATGATTACCCCAAAGTCGATAACAGAGGCCAGGTTGATGTACCGCTGTCATGAGGAAATGGTTAGTACCGATGCTTTGATGGATCTCGTTGGCGACCATCGTACCTCAAAGTCGTTGACCTGTCGACTCTTGCTTGACGAGCGAACGACACCAGGCTTCTCTGAATCTAGAGAATTGGCCTGCAATGGTAAGACTGGTGCCATCTTTGCTGTTCAATGTACAAATGATGTTACTATCGTTGCATCGGTGTTATCTACCTTCTACGAAGCCGCGAATGCTGATGCATCGTGGAAGTCGAGATTGGGGAGGCTATAGATAAGATGAACTGAACCGAATTGATTGGAGACCAGATTGTCGGGTCGCTACAGTACTCCGCGAAACATCGAGGGTGTAGCACCAAGCGGAGATGTTGTGCTGGACAAGCTTCTAAAACTAGCGATGACTGCAGAAGCGTGCTGGATGTTCATCGATCTGGCCCAATGAAAATGCCTTATCGCAAAATCGTAGACGAGGTATTTCTGGGATTTTAGTGATCGACAGGTTTTGGGTTGCTTGGATCTCGCACCAGCGAATGGACGCTTGCAGCCCGGTCGCAACACTGTTATTGAGACGTACCTCGCGCAAAGGACTGTGACGACTAGCGCATCCTTAGATTTGACGAACATGATAACTGCCCTTGCACTACTGCTCGAAACTGGAAAGTGGTTGCAAGGTCACGGCATGATTGTTACCGCCGGATATATTCAAGAGAACACGCAGCCGATGCATCCCATGAGCCTTCGATCCAGCACCGAAGTTACTCTTTCTCAAGTATATTTCATGGTCTATACCCGATTCGTCCGTTCGGTCTATTATAATCGTGGTCGGGAGGCTTGTAACCACTGTAGACGACACAGTAGCCACTTCTGATCTCGGCGCGATCGCAAAGGTTTGGTCCCTCAGGCTCCAACTTCGAAGCATGCCCCCAATCTTTGGCTTTTTCTGTGAATGCAATGATGGTCTGAACTGTTCAGTGGGTCACATATAAAGAGCCCAGAGCGCCACACGAACTGTGTATGGAAAATCATCGTCTTTGAGCTTTGCGCTGAACCCATCGCCCCGCACGCATTCTGTCCTCTCATGCGCTGTGGCGGGACTGTATAGTAGCACGTCTCCTACTTCTTCGGTTGAGGTAGTTGGATGTTCAGGACAGTCGGTCTGTATGACATGACATGGCAAGGTAACCCTCTTGATGTGCTTGACAATAGTCCCGCAGTGCATACCGAGTCTTTCTCGTACGTCCAGATGGTCCCATTGGCATGCGTCCTGGTACCAAACTATCGACAAAGGTCTGGCGGTGTGCTTGTACCGCTGAGCTGAGTTTTCGAAATCAACATTCTCGGAGAGCTCCGTCCATACATCAAGACCCGTGCAACCGAACTCAAGGAAATAACCGCAGGTATCCTGTCTGCCATCCAACGATTCTCCTGTAAGTGTTCTGAAGGCAAACATGACCGAGCATACGCACAGCTTTTCCTGCATCTCTTAAGAACATGACGGATGAGGTCAATCTTCGTAGACCTGTAATCGACAATAAGAGCGGCTCGTTCTTCGCTCAGCAATAAGAGGAGATGCGAATGATCTCGAGTGGCGGTGCATTTTTTACCGAAGAAGACTTTGACCAACTCCATGAGACTCTTGTCCGTTGTCAATGGAGCTCGACCCTTTCTCAGAGACTTGGAGTTTATGGTCTTCTCCTTGATCTGACAATGATATTGTTGCATATCCGAGCTTGGTGTGTAAGACGGGTGCCAGGAAGAGCTCCGGTGCGACCTAAGCTCGCTCCCAATATTCATTGCAGGCGATTTTGACCCAGAATTCGTCCTTAAGGGCCCGTAAAAGCTCTCCTTCTAAATCCAGTCTGCTTTTGATAGGGGCGTCAGCATTGTGATCTCTTGTATGTGCTTCTGTCGAGAGTGATTGAATGTATCGACCATTGTAGTATAGATTGCACACTAGAATATATATCCCTCATCCAAGCAACGTACTGACTACGCTCCGATAAGTTGGACTGATCAATGCAGAAAACATCGATCCAGTAAGGACCAAGGTCAGAAGACTCCGTCGTGGCCGTACCTCTAACTCTCGCTGTCACCGTCGTCATGGCCGCAATATCTGATGATGACGCCCGGGCAACGACCGCAAGATCCCGACTCTGCCGGCAATCCTCGTTTTCGATTGAACATAAGTCCATCCCGGACTGAGTCAGGTGCATGCTGTGTACATGCCACTTGTCCCACACACGTGGTGAGCGCTAGGTAGAACGTCGGCCCGACATTCGAGGGCAAAGATGACGTAAGGATAGCGTACCTCATGGTTTCGCACCTTACTTTGGCCTCCAAGACCGATCTGGATCTGAACGTTCGAAAGCGGACGAGAAGATGTCTTACGTTAACCGTGGTACATCTTCACAAAGCTCACTTCCCACGGCTCTGCTGACGTCATCGAGCGCTCGGTTGGGATGCGGTTGAAGCCGACTCCACATTCTCACAGCATCTTCCTGCCAAACCGCTATGTCCCGATACGACGAAGAAGTTCAAGCTCTTCTTGAATACCAGCTGAAGCCGGCGTTGGTGCTTGATGCTTCCGGAAACGTCATCGCCACTAACAAGGGCTTCTTACGGTTGATGAAGTTTCTGCCTAATGCAACCTCGAATTCACAACCATCAACAAACTTGACTGGGAAGCATGTATCGAAACTGGGCTTCGCGTTACATCTTGCAGACTTACCGTCTACCTGGCAATGGGACGATATCCTGGCTGCAGCACACCGCAACTCACATTCTGGGACATGCAGTGGGGATCATACCAATCCTGGGCCAGGAGACTCTACGCATCATAGCACCAAGGCTGGGGACTTCTGGGATCAAGAAGCGGAGTGTGTGTCATTGGTCGAGTGTGATGTACGCTTGATTGCAGCATCCACAGATGAGAAAGACGCTGCATCAGAGGATCAGGTTCGAGCCAGAGCCAATGTCCGTTGGTATCGACAAGGCCAAGGAACTTTCCTTGTAGTCTTTTGTAGGCCAGCAATGCCTTATCGATCGAAGACCAATCCATCGCCTGCAACGAAGCATTCGCACTGTGCAGATGACGACTGGCCTGCATGTTCGTGTTGTTCGTCCTGCAAATTTTCAAGAGCTTCACCTGAATCAAATGCTGTTTCGGGTCCTCCAGCACGCAGCGCTGCTGACATCACGGCGTCGCTGATTCCATATATCATGGCGACATGCGATACCAGTGGCTTGGTTACACGTTTCTCGGACTCCTGGTACCGTTTCTCGGGTCTAAGCGAAGACGAGAGCTTAGGCGCAGCCTGGATAACGGCAATGCATCCAGACGATGTCGAAAGAACGCAGAGCTCATGGGATGAGGTCTTAACTAACAAACTTCCCCAATGGTCGACCGAAGCACGCTTCCGAAGAGGCTCAGATGGCAGATACTGCTGGTAAGATTGAATCCTGCATTCTGCACAAATGCGGTTCTAGAACAACAGTGGCTAAGCAAAGACGAAGGTTTCTGATACGCGGGCAACCATACCGCGATTCCACAGGCAAGGTGCTACGGTGGTACAGTTCTATGATGGACGTCGACGAGTGGGTTATTGCACGTCAGGATGCCGAACGACGGCGCCAGTCGATGCTTACGCTTTTCGCGGGCTCCGACGTCATGCTCTGGGGCGTGGATAAGTACGGCCATGTCTATCTTCAAGAAGGTGGCCTTCATTGGAACCCAGTTGGCATTATTGAACCTGCTGGGATTACGCCCCAGGAACAAGCTCCGCGTTTTGACTTTACAGACAAGAAGCCAGAAGATCATGATGGTAGAGAAAGGTTGCGATTGGCTCTGCGGACGATCCTGCACGGACCGGGCTCTCACCCTATAGTGGAGCACAGGGAAGGTCAACGCTATTTCCGTACGATGTTCGTCGCAGAGAGAACAGCATCAACGTCATCGACGCCGTCAGGCGAAGAAACTGGCACAAAACCCGCGGTCAGAGCTGCACTCGCTTTGACATTTGAAATCACCGATGAGAGAAACCAGGCGATGCTATTACTAGAGAACGAGAAGTTGATTGCCAACGAGAAAGCCGCAAATGAGGCGAACGAGCTCAAGAGCCGGTTTCTGGCTAACGTAAGCAAATTCGACAATTCAAACACGACTGGCGGACTAATCCAACCGTGCAGATGTCTCACGAGATTCGTACCCCCATATCAGGCATTATAGGCCTTAGCGAGCACTTGCTGAATTGCAAGCTGGATAAAGAACAGGAGGGTCTATCCAACGACATTCATGAGACCGCACAATTCTTGCTTCATCTTGTTAACGACATCTTGGACCTCAACAAGCTGGATTCTGGTAAGATGGATATTGAGACCATTCCGTTCTCGCTGAACCAGGTCATTCGATATACTTTAGTCCCACTGCAGTTTCAGGCAGACGAGAAGAAGATTGCATTAAGGTGGGAGTGCAACATCGAGACGGAAGACCTGCTATTGGGAGACCCAAGCCGCATGCGCCAGATCCTTACCAACCTGATCGGCAATAGTCTGAAGTTCACTCGGAAAGGACACGTGAAAGTCGAAGCCAACGGCACTCCTGATGGCGACAGCCGAGCTCTTAATGTTCAGATCATCGTTGAAGACACTGGCATTGGCATCAGCAAAGACGGTCAAGGCAAGCTCTTCAGCCGTTTCAGTCAGGCGGATACATCCACGGCCAGAGTCTACGGAGGCACAGGGCTAGGTCTCACGATATGCCGTGACCTCATCAAGCTGATGGGAGGGAAGATCTCGTTGAAGTCCACACTAGGCAAAGGCACCACTATCATCTGTGACATACCTCTTCAGCGTCACAGGTCCAAGCGAGACGCTCGGCGACCGTCTGTGCAGCTAGCTTGTCGGCCGAAGACAGAAGATCTTCAAGAGATCAGGTATGCGACCCAGCCAATCGCACAGGACAGACCACAAGCACGAAGAATAAGCACCGAGGCGCCGCACAACCCAAACACTAGATCATCCATTACAGGTCCGGAACAAATGACTGCAAGCTCCACGCCCTCGAACACAGCTACTAAGCTTCTGATTCTCATTGTCGACGACAACAGTATTAATCGTAAAGTCAATTCTTTGTTCATGAAGAAGTTTGGCCATGACGTAGCGCTTGCCTGCGACGGAAAAGAAGCGTGCGACTACCTGAGCAAAAAGTCCGGAAATCCTCGCCCGGCCATGATATTTATGGACTGCATGATGCCCGTGATCGATGGCTACGAAGCCACACGCAGGATACGCACCGATACCGAGACCTTCGACGAAGAGACCCGAGCACTACCGATTGTTGCGCTTACAGCAAGCGCACTACAAAGTGACAGGAACAAATGCTGGGAGGCAGGAATGAACGACTGCATTGGGAGACCCGTGACTGCACGCGAGCTTAAAGAAGCGGTGCTGAAATGGACCGTGCCACCAACTGGAGTAGAGAAGTAAAGCTCGTATTTTGTTGAACGATTGCCCCGTTTTGGCATGCTCGAGTCAACGTGCGTTGTCTCCATTACGGACGAACATGTCCTACGAATCACATCTGATTAAGATCACTTCGATACAAGCGTGACGATGAAAGTATTAAAGAGTGCATCAGCTGCAATAATTCAGCTGAGCCCGGTGTCGGTGCCACCATGCTCGGCTGACTAGAAACGGAATTGATTGGCTGTAGACACATTGTTGGCTTCAGTGGTTGGAGCTCCGAAAGGTCTTGTTCGACGACAATACAATCAAGATTTTTGACAAACGTGATCCCCAAGCGAACGAACGCAACCGGGGCCTTGTCAACTTCTTCCTGGATCTTTTCGTGCCGAATGCCAGACCTAGAACACACATAACGACTGATTGGCTCTTTCTAGAACATGATATAAGGCAACTTCTTCCTGAGAGGAAGTTCGGGGAAATTTTGTTGTTCTCCCGGAACCTAGACTGTAAGAACCCCCCGGACAATATTTACGGTATATTGGGCCTTGTGAGGACGCGGGTCTTCCTGTGATTGGCTACAGCAGGACCGTCCAGCAGGTCTACCTTGATGCGATACGTGCTTCGCCCCGCTCGATGCCAGCCATGTATCTCAGGGATGGTAACAGCCGTTACGAAAAAGAGGAGAAGACACTAGGTCTGTGCCGCCACCTGGGCAAGAGCACGCACCTTGAGGATCGAATGAACGGTCTGGATCTTTTCCTGCGGGCGGTCGACAAGATAGAGATCTTAGACTACTCGTCAACGTCTGGTCATCCCTTGAACACATTCACATCAGCAATGGTATTCGAGCCAGCTACAAGCCCTGGAGAAGCTGGCAGATGCTGATATGAGCACAAAAGTGAGCATCACTAGTACGACCCACTTAGGCCTAAGCGACATTCGGCTGGCATGATTGAGAGAGTCCTCAGTTCTGTCACTGGAGATATTATCATTGGAGCTATGGTCGTTGGAGGTATCACAGGGGTTGTCAAGATATTTTGGCATTGTAGCCAGCGCTAATTTGTTATCGACTAGAAGCATATGCTACAAGTTTCGCCCTTATGTCACGACGTGAGTCTGCTTATCAAACTTCTTATCAGGGAAAGGTCCATCAGCTGTTTATGAAGATTTCCGTTGGTAGCCTGTTTGCGACTTGCTGTATTCTAGATGCGCTTCGTACACAGAGATTCGCGGGAGCCAGAACTTCGCATGAACATCGATTGCTCTTTTACGCAAGTAAATCCACTGAGATTGTCAGCGTAGGCTAAAAGCAGTTAGCGCAGTGCGAATTAGCATCAGAATCTTCTTTGTTGGCACCGAAGATCACGAGTAGCGCCGAGATGGTACCACAACCTACGAACATCTGTCCACGAACAAAACATGAGTGAAGTGAACTTGGACACGTGGAGAGTGACCATATCGAAGAGCTATAACTGCCAAGACATCCCAAAGATGCCCGAGGGTCTATCGCTTCCACTTCGCCTCTTCCCGAGATCCACCTCAGCCCTGCGAAATGTATAGGGTGCGTACATCCAATTCGCGCAATGGTCCAGGCTACCGGAGATTCAAATGACGTGCTCTTGTTGATTTTGAAGAGTCTTCTCCGATGAGCGGAACTAAATCCACCAGCATGGAATAAAGAGAGCTTCTGGGCAATAGTCCAACTACCGCTGTTGCTTTCGCCTCCACTTCCCCAGGCCCCGTCTTTTATGCACCAAGATGGGCTTCCATGACCAAGATATCGAGCATGCGGCCCGTGCCGACCAGTATACTCCGGACGACAAACCTATTCTCGAGCCGCAACTCAATGTTGGCGGCCACGGTGCCACACAGCGCCGTCTACAAAACTATCATGTTACTATGATCGGCTTCTGCTCTGGTATCGGAACAGGTCTCTTTATTGGAACCGGAGCTGCATACGCGAATGCTGGGCCAGCAGGTCTTTTGCTTGCTTACATCATCGTCGGAAGCGTTCTCTGGTGTGTTATGCAGAGCGTGGCTGAGCTGGCTACAGTAGTAAGTACCTCAACTATTTATGGTGCTGGACTATGCTCATATCGAACAGATCCCCACAGCTGGTTCCTTCCCTCACTTTGCGACACGATTCATTGATCCTGCTGTCGGCTTCTCTTTGGCTATTAGTTATGGCTACTGCTACACCATCTCCATCGCCGCCGAATGCTCGGCATCTGCTATACTTGTAGGGTACTGGACCGATTTGACGCCTGCCGTGGTCATTACGATCAGTCTTGTTCTAATTCTGGCAATCAACCTGATGAGTGTCCGGTGGTTTGGCGAGTCTGAGGTCATAGCAGGAGCTATCAAGGTTGCCTGCTTCCTCGGTCTTGTCATTGTCTCTATCGTCATAACATCTGGCGGTGCACCAAACGGCGAGACCATCGGTTTTCGCTACTGGCACAATCCTGGAGCTTGGACGGACTATAACGGCATTACTAGTTCCACCGGCCACTTTCTCGGCTTTCTGGCTGCGTTTGTCAACGCTTCTTTCTCCTTCATCGGTGTCGAAGTTGTGGTCATTACAGCGGCCGAGTCGATGAACCCGCACAAGGCCATTCCTAGGTCTGCCACGAACGTTACATATCGTATCGCGCTCTTTTACATCCTGGGTGCACTGCTCATCGGACTTATCGTTGACCCCACGAATTCAGATCTCGTCTCAGGCACCGGAAACGCCAACTCTTCGCCTTGGGTTATCGCCATTAAGCAAGCCGGCATAGTCGCTCTTCCCTCGATCGTCAATGCCTGCATTCTCATCTCCGCTTGGTCCGCAGGCAACTCTTACTGCTGGGTCGGTTCACGAATCATCGTCGCCATGACCACCGATCGTCAATTACCGCAATTCTTCGGTCGTACGTGGAAGAACGGTGTTCCTTACGTCGCAGTGATCACCGCCTGGCTGTTCGGACCCCTTGCGTATCTGAGTCTGGGTACTGGCGGTGCCGCGCAAGCCTTCAGCTGGCTGATGAGTTTGAGTACCGTTGCCGGATTGATAGCTTGGGCGACATTGTGCTTCTGTTACATCCGCTTCCACGCTGCAATGAAGGCACAGAAGCTCAGCAGAGACAGCCTGCCGTGGAAAAGCCCTTTTCAGCCCTTCACAGCTTGGTACGGGTTTGTTGGCGCGACGATCATCACCTTGATCACCGGCTTTCCTGTCTTCCTCAAGGGCAATTGGAGTACGGCGGACTTCGTGGCATCATATGTTGGCATACCCATTTTCATCGTTCCGATCATCGTTTGGAAATTGGTCCACAGGACAAAGTTCGCCCGTGCAAAGACTATAGATCTTTGGTCGGGACGATTGCCAACCGCATAGTTAGCATCGAGCTTTGAAAATAGATCGATGTGTACATACTGTAACCGTGTTCCCCATTAGATTGCTCCCAGTAATAGCAAGTAACCTTTCGTATCAGATCGCCAGCATTGCAGCTGCGCTGTGTATTCAACCGTGATTATCAGGAGGTAGATGTGTTAAATACAAGTAACAGGCATAGCGCTACGGTGAAAGCTTGATGTACTCTAACAAATCTCGACCCCTTTAGATGGCGGGTTCTAAACAGTTACAGTGAAACGTCTATACATGGGCAGCGCGACCGCGATCGTCGGTATTTCGCAGCCGGACTTTCTGATTCGCGAGGCCGCCTGCGCCACCAACAGTCTCGGGCCCGAAAGTCAACACCACAGTATCTCGCGCCCGAAAACCAACACTCAAGCAGCTGAGGAGCCGAAATGTGTCTCTTTGGATTCGGGGAAGATGCAGGCCTTTACAATAGCGTTTTTGATAAGTAAGACGCTGTTCGCTCTGCTGCAAGAAGCATCGAGTCTTCACTGTACTCAAACTAGCATTGCGCACCAATCATCATGACTAACAAAGACTCTCAACCAACGACCAGCCAATCGGTCAAGTCAGACCAAATATCTGATATTCCGAAGCCTGAAGTCCAGTCAAACCGTACTTCGCCATCCGAGAGCCCATCCACCAGCAAGCTGGTGCTCATCATGGGTTCCATTTACATCACCATGTTTCTGATTGCACTTGTAAGCCAATATCCCTACGCTTGCTCAGTCGCTGCATTCTAACACTATCGCAGGACAAAACGATACTCGTCCCCGCCATACCTGTCATCACGAATCGCTTCGGCTCCCTCTCAGACATTGGCTGGTATGGCTCAGCATATATGCTCACACTCTGCGCCTTCCAACTTTTCTGGGGCCGTCTTTACACCTTGTCGGCCGCCTTATCGCTACCAAAGCCGTTTGACTCACCGAAGGCAATTCTTCTCTCCGCCATCGTGGTCTTCGAGGTTGGATCTGCGATCTGCGGTGCTGCTGCCAGCTCATCCATGTTCATCGTCGGACGCGCAGTTGCTGGACTTGGCAGTGCAGGCATGATGAACGGCGCGATCGTCGTCATGATCGCAGTCGTGCCACTCAGAAAGAGACCATTACTCCAGGGGCTTATCGGTGCTGTCTTTGGCGTCGCAAGTGTGGTAGGCCCGTTACTTGGTGGTGCCTTCACCGAGAAGGCGAGCTGGCGATGGTGCTTCTATATCAACCTGCCGCTTGGTGCGGTCGTGATCGCGATTCTGGTCGTTGTGCTCCGCCTGCCCAGTTCAAAGAAAGACAACAACCTGAACGCTGAGAGGAAGTCTGTAGGCCAGCTGCTGACGAGCTTGGATCCAGTCGGTCTGGTCACATTCATGTCATCGATCGTTTGCCTCTTGTTGGCGCTCCAGTGGGGTGGCACAACCTATGCCTGGTCCAACTGGCGCGTCATCCTACTTCTGGTCCTATTTCCACTACTGTTTGCCGTCTTTATGGCGACACAGATCCTCCGTCCCAAAACAGCAACGCTGCCCATACGCATTCTTGCTCAGCGAAGTATTACGCTGTCCTTCCTCTACACCTTCTCGAGCCAGGCCGCCATGTTGGTTGTCACATACTACATTCCACTCTTCTTCCAAGCCATCAAGTCTTTCTCGCCTCTCGATTCTGGACTGGCCACATTACCCTTCCTTTTGTCTCTGGTCACTGGATCGATCATCGCGGGTGGTCTCGTCCAGCGCATCGGTTACCCAGCACCTTTCATGATCGCATCAGCTGTTCTTGGCAGCGTAGGTGCAGGCCTAATCTCTACTTGGCAAGTTGATGTCGACAGGTCAATGTGGATTGGCTTCCAAGTACTCTTCGGCTTTGGTATTGGCATTGGCATGCAGCAGCCGTCTATGATGGCTCAGATCGTGCTGCCCAAGATAGATCAGCCTACTGGTGTAGCTTTGATGTTCTTCGGCCAAAATCTTGGAGGAGCAATTTTCGTTAGCGTTGCGCAAAACATCTTCACAGACGCATTGGCGAGCAGGTTGAGCAGCATACCCGGACTGCAGCTCGGCAAGGCGGCTATCGTTCAGATGGGTGCAACCTCGATCAAGAAAATAGTTCCCCAGCAATATTTAGGGCTGGTCCTTGAGGGATATCGCGATGCTCTTCGCAGCGCTTTTTTGGTTGGAACTGGGCTTGTTGCGGTTAGCATGATTGGTGCGGCGTTGATTGAGTGGAGAAGCACAAAGAAGAGTAATGCAGCCACGTCTGAACAAAGTAGGGAAAAGACCGTGGAGGAAGTGTAAATGGTTGATTTTGTATAGTAGGGTTCGCCATTTCAATCCTTTTGCCTGTCAAGCTTTGACACAGAAGTAATTTTATGGACTAGAGTGCCTCTTATGTAATCGAAAAATTGGGATACAAGCCCTAAGGTCTAGGCGAAAAAGGAGAGTACCTAGCGTTGATACCTTCACCGATGTTAAGCTAACCAAACTTCTGGGAAATGCAAGTATGCTGTGCGTGTCAAGCTTGCGTGTGGTTGCTTGGCAGGATCCACCCACCTTTTCATCCTTTCATGCGCGGCCTTTCCGTTAAGCACAAGTGAATCTGATTACTAGTGAGAGTTTCCTTCAGAGCTTACGGTCCAGCTCCTTTTTCTGTCGTAAACTCTCGTCTTTCGGGTCCACCTTGACTGCCGTCTCGTGCGAGCACATCCTTCTGCGTGCGATTGAGGCTTGATTGGAGCAAATTGCAGCTAGCTTTAGGCATATCGCCCAGTCGCAGTGCTGACAATTGACTAAGGGCTGAACAGTTAGGATCCGTCAACATCAACAGGCACCTGCCTCAGCTCTGAACTCAAGTACAGATTCACTGAGCGATAACTTGTCTAATTCGATTATACCTAATGGCCTCATGTCAGATGGAATTCTGCTTTATCTCAAGTACTACTACAGTCAGCCATGTCCACTGCTCGACAGCCTTCGTCCACTGGGTCCGATATATCAACATCATCCTCCGATGCTGCTGTACGCAATGCTGGTTCTGAGCCTGCATCGACCCAGTCACTCATTGCTGTCATCCCCGCCCGAAAGAAATGTGTTCCTAGATCAGTCATCTCAGCGCTCGTGAAATTTACTTTCGGAGGCATATCACAAGTTCTGGTTAGACGGCTAATACTCTCAAGCATTGATTCTACTTTCATAGGCCGATCAAGTCCAAAACAGATCGGTTAGAGCGCGGGTCCGGGTAGCACTTGTCCTGAGATTTGCTCAAACCCAGGGTATACTAAGCAAAGCTAGTTATGGAGATGGTGCCAGGAGTCAGTATCAAGGGTTCATCTCGTTATTGTACATCCTGGATCGCATCCTCCTCAATCAACAGGTATTCAACGCTGTCATTGCCGATGCACAGTACTCGCTCCTTGTGTACGTAGGCGGTCCCACTCATCTGGACTCAAGCGGCGAGTCCCACGAGGCGACGGGCTCTAGGCCATCGCCTCGAAATCTCTTGATCATGTACTCTTGATTGGGCTGCTTCGCGTTTGAGAGCTTGTTTTACTTTACATCAACGAGGACTCAGAGATTCGTTCAAACCATTCTGGCATCACACTTCGACCAGGGCGGAGGTACTAACAAGTTTGCTTGAACATGAGATACGTAGATCTTTCACCCGCACCTTCAGAAACACCTGCTGACAAGTTTCAGCCACGAAACCACATACTTACGCCTCAGTCGGCCCGGTTAACCGTATCCTCGGCGAACCACATCTGGTACCATACTTCCGAACCTGGATATTCTCCCAGATAACCGATCCCGGGATTCACTGCTGCATGTTAGTACAAGCTCTTCGTTTGGACTTTCACTGATCATTCGAAGAGAACTCCCCCCTTCAATATGTTCATTGAATCGCGACAACATGGATCTCGTGTACCCCTCACTTTCCTTGAAAAGCGCACAAGCCAAGTTTGATATATGCATCCTGGGTAGCGAAGAATCTCACTGACATGCAAACCGTCGAGCTGGATGTGCTCGATCCATTCCTTGCATGTTTAGTCGGCATCGCGGCAAGCATCCACTTAGAGCACAGTCTCAGCTCCAATTTTCCAATGCCTGCTTCGGCAAAGCAGAAGCTGACAACGTGTATGCAGTACTCGACTCGCGTGTCATAAATTTGGTCCAGAGTTCAGGCAAGACTCACCTCACTGCACTGGAAGCATTGCAGGCCAGAGTGGGAAATAGATCGGCATTGCACTATGTGGAGGATGATTATGACGACGCTGTGCCTGTACGCAATGCAATGTACGACATATATCGCTGTCGGCAGGGGATGGCAGACTGATGTAGGTTCACTTCGACTTTTCCAATTGTCCGGGACCAGGGCCTTTGCCATGCCCCATTGAGCCCATACAGATCGAATATGTATCACTTGAAGCTACGGGATAATCTTAATACACGGGCCTTTGTATGAATGCAAGCAATGCATATGGAACTGTAGAATAAGGCTCGTCACCGCTAAATCCCTTCGTCCCTATGATCGAACATTTGACCACCGTTTGGGCGTTGCTATTTATGCCATGGCTGGCATACTTCCCGTCGGAAAAGTTACCGGCAGATCACATACCTGCTTAATCAGGCTCATCGTAGCGCCACGGCACAGTTTGAGAAGAGAGTTAGTAAGCGGGTGATTGAAGCATAGAGTCTCGACGGTCTTGATTCGATCTATCATTATGTCCTGTAAGAGAAGACCCAAGTTGCTGCCTTGCTAGAATATTTCAGACCCAAAAGAGCCAGGTGATCACTGGCATCAGCTCCTACATCCATCATTGACCTCGCAGCTCTTGCTTAGTTCACGCGCGACTCGATAGGTACAGGAAAGCCGGCATCTACCGCTATGGCAGTCCAATCACATCCGTGGTGGTGCTCGCTTCGATTAACGTCGGGTCAATAAATGATCTCGATGTTGTCCATCCATACGATTGTCCCTCACCTGCAAACTGACCACGTAAGGTTGGCATTATGGAAGTGGGCGCAGACGACGTGCGAAATACGTCTGCATTCTCGAGCCTTGTACCGTCGGCTTCGAACTCCATCGCCCAGTACAGATGCACACCGAGTCCGACTTCGTCCAATGATGTCAAAGTCTCTGCCATATTCGGCCTGTAACTTGATGCTGATTTGCCGCGTTCCTGCCCAGATTTGAGTGCTACGTACAGCAATTGTGATAGCTTGTGCGTTGCATCGTGTACTGCCGAAGTGCCAATTATCTCTCGGAAATGGACATGGTCGTCTTCGGGCATGCTAGTGGGCACGCCTTCTCGCATGCTGAGGCTGCTTGCCAAGGTGTATATAGGTTTGAGCGTTGCGTGGTACTGTTTTCCCGTAACGTCAAGCTGCCTGGCCCATGAGAGTACGTCCAACGAATAGGATGCAAACTCGAGGTTGTTTAGGTGGACTGTCGGCTGGCCATGCAGTACCCGCTGCAAGACATCGTAAAGCAATACACAACATGAGAGATATGCTTGGAAACTGCGGTCGTCAGCTTGCATTCCCTAAGATTGTTGATCTTACTTGCATGCAAAGCCAGCAGTGTCGCACAGCCCCACCTTCTTGGTAGATTGTGAAAAGAGTAGTGGCCGATTCTTTTGCGGCAAGCACTCCCTCTTCTGCACAGCGAGCGGCCTCAACTTTGGTTCCTGAAGGCAGGTCCCTACCAGCTCGCCGTACATTCACTATCCACGAGAGTATCCACCTATAAACAAGCATCCTTCCACCAAGATAGAAGGAGTGTAGATATAGGCCTGATATGCGCGCTTCGGGGCTTACAGAAGGCCTGTCCAAATTATCCAAACGTATCTGTTCCGGTATTTGGTCGAGCCACTGTTTGAGAGACAGTCGAATGGCTTCGCTTGACTCGGGTGAGAATTTTGAGGTTCCCATTCTTTTAAATATCCCAGCTTTGATGACTGTGAGCCGTGCGACCTGTGTCTGATACAATGTATGGTCTTCGCAATCGGGGCAGCATTCATCCTCGTCGAGAACGTCATCAATACTTACAGGCGCTTCGGTCTCCGGTACATAGGACAAGGTTGTCTGTAGCCAACTGTGAGACTTTAGTATCTGATTCTACCGAGGTGTCACTTCCCTACCCTCTGCACAGAAGCAGCGACTTTGCTACTTTCTTGCCTTCCTTCCATGTCTCGTCGTCCATACAAGAGTGAGGCTCACGTTCCTGCAGACCAATGAGTCGGGCAACACCGAGGCCGAGCTCTACTGTGGTCTTAGCATAACCATTTTCATGACCAGGCTGTTCTAGTGCTTACCAACGTATGCAAATGCGGCGGTGGCTTTGTTGATAATATTGCACATCGCCAGTAACGCACAAACCTTCATTGCCTGTAGCGGAGTCTTCTCAACGCACTCATCAAGCAATTGCTTGGTCATACTGAAGTAGTATTCGCCCATCTGTGGAGTTATTTTCGCTCGGGAGAACCGTGACCCAACGGCGGCAATGCCGCAGGTCTCGCAAAGTGTCGATAGCGGCACCAGCCCGTCCGTGTGCAGTGACTCGGTCAACAACGCGTCGACCTCTTCGTGTGTGTATATATGGAAGATGGTAGACGTGCATTGCATAAAGGTCGCGAACGCCTCCATCAAGATGTCGCTCTGTGACCGGAGTGTGGCTGCCAGCCGTGCAGAATCGGAAAGGTCTAAGATCCCGGTGACATCGTGGGATGTTGTGAGGTCGGCGTGCTGATGCGTATACGGTTGCAGAGCGTTAAATTGTGCTGCAGTAGCGGACGTGATAGAAGGCTCCTGTTGTGGCGCTTTTGCCTTTGAATTGTTTACGGCTGCAACCACATCCGAAGGATCGACCCCTTCCCGAAGACAGGAGAAGATAGCATGAGCATCGGTGTCAGGAGCATGCTGGAGGTGCCATATCAGCTCCAGAGTGCTCCCCAGGTCGCGTTGAAGGGCTTCATGCTTTAGCTTGATAGACTTGTATCGGCTTTGTCCCTCCGCAACCTCATAAGAGCACTCGATGGATAAGCCTTCGCAGGTGGAGCATATTGGTCGGATGCCGTCGCACTGTCGAGCTGTATCAGACGCGATTCATGCTGTGGCAAGAGGACAGACTCGCCCTGCATTTCTTTTGTGAACACGGCTTACAAGCGATCTTGATCTTTCGTTTAGGCGCCGTTTGCGAAATTGGGCGCCCTTCGACGTTTGGTAGTAATGGCCTTAACGGGCGCTGTGGAGTAGTCATGGTCGTGAGATATGGGTAGGATTGGACCACATCGCAACGGGCGTTTTCACCGAGCGTTGAAAGATGCTGACGTTACATGCCCTGACAAGCTTTGGTGGCGGGACACTTTCCGCCAACAGAAATGCTCGTTCCGCCACTAACGCTGACGATCATTTGGGCCTGAAGACAGAACCACACGACGCGATAACGAAATCGCAGGTTGGGAATATGCTCAGTGCTGGTGAGCAGAGTGTTGGAAAAATAACTCTTGTCGTTCTCTACTATATGCTTCGGTCCCAGAGCGCTGTTGAAAAAGGAAATCACTTTGGAAAAGCAGCCAATAGCAGCCCCAGGGTTTTAACTTGACTGGAGCCAGTCAGAACTCAAGTCAGCGGAATGCAATCCGCCAATGAAATATGGCAGCGATCCAAAAGGTCTCAAGCGTCGTACGTCCTCAGCACCTGCGGAATGGGGAGTTTGATCTTGTAGTTGCAGAGGTTGTATTGGCAGACACACAAATGTTTCGTCTCACAAAGGTGCAACGCCTGCCACAGCAATACGCTCTTACCGATTTCCTAAGGAATTAACGGACGCCTATTTGACCAAACATCTGAGAAATATCAATCAATACTTCCGTGTACATCTCACAAGATTCCATAGGCGTGATACTGTGTGCCGAATCTGCTTGACAGTCTTGCTAGAGGTCGTTACCCTCATGTTACTCAAGGACAGCCTCGCGCATTCCAAAGTTAGCAACACCAACCACGCTACGCCGAGCACCGCAACCAACTGTTTCAACACTCACTTTCCTCTTCCAATGCTACACAGAACACTCTTGCCTACCGCATGCGACGAGCTTGCCAACATGGAGACCTACAAAACAATGCCGCAACTCCTTCGCCGTGATTTGTACTCACTACTTCGCATCCACAGCCTAACCTCACTTAGAGTCGAGCATCTTGTTAGCGAAACATCAACTTATAACATCAATCATCGGAAACTATACACGAAAAGCTGCAAAAATGTTTTTGCCCGATGACAACAATGTTGCACTTCCACACGCTGGGCTTCTGTTGTACTTCCGCCGTAGCGAAGAGCCTGCACAGACAGCACGGAATGCATCGCCATCGTGGAGCGATACGAAGCACGGAATCGTCGACGAAGAAACACAAAGCGAGTTCTGGGATTCGAAAAGCACCTGTTCTATGAACACTGACTGCGAAGCCCTATGCCAGCCCACACATCGCCACTACCCAGGTATATTTCACACCTTGTACGACTTCTGGGGCTCCATATGCCTTGTAGCGATAGCTGCATGTGCAGCTCTACTTGGACTCGATATTGCGCTTGGGCAATTCGGGATGGGGATAGGTGTGACCGATTGCATCATTGGAAGACATCTACCAACGCCACCGATGGCTCACGAGGTAGG
This sequence comes from Nothophoma quercina, assembly GCA_021642125.1. Lineage (NCBI taxonomy): Eukaryota > Fungi > Ascomycota > Dothideomycetes > Pleosporales > Didymellaceae > Nothophoma > Nothophoma quercina. The sequence continues at coordinate 721,612 of JAKIXB010000014.1, read as the reverse complement.
TTGTTCTCAATCCGCTGCGTCGTATATATCAGCTGACTTATTGACCTAGTTGCACTTCTGCCTTGCAACACCGAATCGCGAAGCACCTGGCCCACAAACATGGCGTATAATGTCTTCGAGGCCGCACAACGACTGCACGACCGAGATGATCACGCTGCTTGTCGGCCTTTCCGAAAAGTGGAAGCTTCGTTCGGACGATGAGATTGTGATTGCCGACGAACACAGGTCAAAGTCGGATAGGCTACATATCGGCAAGTTTTTGGGCAGTGATAGTGCGCTCGCACGCAAGGACCTGGGCGATAATATCGCTGAGGAGGGTGTACTGAGTCAGTCTGGTACAGAAGCATACGGAGGGGGCGCGGTCGTCATCTAATACACCTTGCGTGATACCGGACTGTTGGTAATATCAAGACGTACATATCTAGGTGCTCTCGCTCCATTCTTTCCCTCGGAAGTCGATCACAAGCACCTTAACCTGCCTTCCACGATCAGCGAACATCTGCATCAAAAGTGCAGCGACTTTCTTGACTTCTGTCACGCAACCGCTGACGCGCTTGCGATTGAGTAGAGCGCAAAGCTCAATAGAGACGTTTACAAGCCCCGAAAGAGCCAGCAAGTCCTTCAATTTATACGTCTCGATGATTGACTCGGCATCCATCAAGGTATCACCCTGGAACGTACTCATTTTCCCCAGATCTGGCGCATTGATCCCAATCTGCAACGTGGCAAGCTGTGGACAGCTCTTCGCAAAGTCGACATACGTAGTCTCCCAACCCTTCGCAAACCTCGCAGCCCCAAACGACGGAAAGTTCAGCTTTCGAATCGCACCCTGTCCTTGCTGATCCGGAAGCGTGTCCAAAAACTGGTGCAGATGCCCAATTGTCTGATGGTAGGGGACGTAGATCTCTACCTGCCGCAGAATATAGACTGCGACATCTGTCCGTGTCGCTGAGCTCACGCGCGAGACAGGAGGAAGCCAGTGTGGGAAGAGCGCATCGTTGACCGCACTGTGAAGGGATGTTGGCCGCGAGATGACGTCAGCGGCTGAGATGCAGAGTCGTGGTGTGAAGAAGATGTCGCTTGAGGGGAGGGGGACAATGTATTGGTAGATCAATTCACGGAGTTCGAGGGGGAGGGTGGAGAAGAGGGCGGCGTTCTTGGGTGTTAGGGGCAGGTTGATGGGTTGTGAGGTCATCGTCTGGGATATTGCTCGTGGGTTTGGTGGATGTTCGTAGGTCGTTTGACAGAATATGTTTCGACCTCACTAAAAGATGCAACGTGTTTATTGAATTCTGGATCGTTTGAACTCTTACCGAGCAGCGAACGCGTGAAGGTGATGAAGTCAGAGGAAGGAGATGCTGACCAATTCACGGGCTAAACCTAAATACGCCATGACCTTACTAAGTGCAGAGAGGATCATTGGCTTCCAAATGAAGTAAAATAAGAAAGCTGCTGGGAAAGAATCACTACAACATGTGTGGAAAGTGATGATTGCCGTGACCGCAACACTCTGCAGAAGCTTTACACAGGGATTGGAGGCAGTTATTGGAGTACAATCTGTCGCTGTGAGCATTGACACTATCCGTATTTTCCGTGATGAGAATGTGTATGAAGCATATTACGCAGCCTTGGGTACAGTCCATTGATCCAACAAGATATCCACCAACTCCCTCGAGTCTCCGGACCTCGTCGCTAACCGTCGTCTCTTGCTCTGAAATTCCCCACTCCGCTCACCTATAAGGGCAGGTGATATGAAGACGTCCTCAAAATTCTCCCAAGCAGCACGAGAACCCCTCAGTCGTGAGTGTAGCACGTTAGACTTAGGGAACACAACTGGTACAGGGAGTTTGACTGGCTTAAACGTAGAAGTGGGCTGCATAGTCTCCGACGTTGACTCTCGACCGACCTCTCTTGAAGCGATGAACGGCGGTTTCGGAGGACCCAGGAGCTTTTGTCGTAACTCGACGTCGTTCTCGGCGTCGCAGCGGATCACAACGCTGTAACCATTTGGCCTGCGAACACGTAGAGATTCGAAAAGACTGAGAGGATGGTGGGAGGCGTTATCGACAGAAGACTCGATACTGTTGACTGCCGTGTTACAGAACTGCGAGAACGATATCGATGGCGAGGAGCGTTGTGTGACTTGCATAGGTGCTTGGGTTCGCCCAACTCTGATGTCACGATGCTGTCCAGGTACTCCTGTAGTGACGCGAAAGAGATCCTCAAGTGACGTATGACTGATCTGGTACTGTCCATCTCGGGTGTTGTCATGCTCGTGTTTTCGTTTGCGGTTTTCTGCTGTCATTGGTGCGGACAACATAGAATTACTCGATCTGTCATTGTGTTCCTTGAGATCCACAAGAGACTGTTCAACGTACAAGTTTGGAGAAGAGCACACCTTCCGCTCTTCGGTGCCGTAATATGACAATAGCGATGGTGGGTACTCATATTGCTTTGCCCCATCGTCTGTAGTGTCAGCATTCCAAGCATACGATATACTAGCGAATTCGCACAGTGAGTCACAGATCGCCTCTCCTGTTCCGAAGTTGCAGGAATTGCAGATATCGCCCTGTACAGTACGACCGTGTATGATATTTCGTGCACGCTTTAGATGTCAGCTTTAGGTAACTCTTACAGGTTTCGGGTACACAAACTCCATCGGTATCCTCTTTCTCATGGATACCGTCATGAGAACCCGGCAACTCAAGGTGGAAACCATCAGGAGTGAGTTCATTGATGTGTTGGCTCAGGCTTCCACCTTCTCCTTGCTTCGTGATGCTCCTTCGACTCTGCCTGCCCATGTAGCTCTGATCTTTCAAAGATCGATCACCATCTCGAACTAAAAATTGCCGTGGATAGCCACCGACGGGCCAATGCTCCGAAATGTCGAGTTCGTATTTGCAGGGCATAAACGATTCGTGATGAGTGTCATGGTCAGAAGACACCGTTCGAGGGGCCGCATACACAGCGCCATCATCTGGTCGTGAAGAATCTGTGCAGTGAATGCGCGCTGAGTGAAATTCGGTATTGACGTAAGTTTCATGGTATGGGGTAGTAGTGTTTTCAGTGTCTCGAGGATGCTGAGGCTCATCGATGACACGTGAGTGTTCGAGATGGCAAGAACTTGGTCGTGCTTGCCTTACAGCATCAGGGTCGGCTTTTCGCTTTGCAGCCTTCTCTTCCGCTGCTTCCGCTGATTTTCTGGTGATGAGTGACCATGCCTGCGGCAGATCGCCGTCCAACATCTTAGCGTGTTGTATCGGATCCACATCATCGATCAGTCTCTTCTGCCACAGATGTAGCAACAAATGGAAGTCGGGTCGGCTCATGGACAGATTTTGTCCATAATTGAAACGGTCGTTAGCAACATGATGCAATTTGGCTGTCCAAGCCTCCAACCCTTCTTCTTCTCGGGAGATTTGCCAGTCGCATAGGGGGCAGTTCGCGGAACGGGGCGGATCCACGCCGCGGAAATGACCCATACAATGTTCATGCCATTCTGATATGTTTCGTGTAACGGATTTGCAGCTCAACAACGAGAACAGACACTCATAGACCGGATCAGTGATCGGCGCCTTCTCTCTTGACTTAACAGCGAAATTCTGATCATCTAGGAGGCTCCCTAGAAATGCGCTCGGTACAGGTTCTTCGGTCGGCTGCTACTGCTGCCGCTCAGCTCCAACAGAGAGAGCACCTGACGTATGAGAGACACGAGTGGATGAGTGGTGTCCACGTTGTTCCGATCGGTTACCGGCCGCTATGGCTATCTCTGATTGGTTTGACTCTTCATCCGCAGCTGCAGATGTCGCTTTCGCCATATCTGTTTCAATTCTCTCACAAAATCGTTTATAGATCTTGCGCATATGTCTCTTGCGCGGTGTGCTGACGGCCTGTCCATTCTTGGCATATCCCTGAAGAATCTCAATGCGGCGAAGCATCTTCTGAACTCGCTTTGCGCAAGTGGCAAGCTCTTCAGTCGCTAGATGCTCTGCCTCCTCGTCGGTCGAAAAAGCGTCTGTGTCTGAGGTATCAGGGTCGTGCGCCTGAAGGGTTGTCATCACAACATCATTTGCGTTCACCTGCGGGTGACTATGAGAATTTGCCGCTGTGGCATCTAGAAATTGAAGTGGCGATGCGGCCGCGTGTACAGGTAGGTTCGAAGGTGCAAGGTTATTACGTGGATCAGGCGGGTTATTGATGGCCAGCCGGTCTCGAATTTCGATCAAAAGGTCCATTGCGTCGCCATGTCGATGAAGCATCTGATTGGTGCTATTGCGTTGCTCCTCCCAGTTCCGTTTGTCTGTTTCCCTTCGATAGTTGTCAGTATGTGTCTTAGCTGAGTGCAACGGCAAGAACATCACCTTCTATGCTGATCCTGCCCGAGGCTGATCACGCCAGACATTCGCAATAGGAGGTTCTTCAGCCTCTCCAACCGCTTTTGCAGTGACAGCGCTTCGGGTTCAGTCCATGGCCACTTCAAGATGCTCCTCTTAGAGCGGCGCATTCGTCCGTCTGCAGCTTGTTTCCAACTCGTGTCGGCCATCTTCTCGAGTTTGATGAAGATACCCTCGCATTCATCGATTACGCTCTTCATGTCCCGTATTGCTTGTTGGCTTACTCCTTCGGCAGAGCATACTGCATTGTGGACATTCTTGAGCACACTTGAAGTGGACTTGACATCTTTGGTGATGTTCTGGAGATCTTGGTCTCCGCGTGCGGTTGTGGAGCCAAATTTGTACAACTCTCCGGACAGCTTCAAACCGATATCGACGACTTGTAAGATGCTAGCTGCTAGGCCAAATTCTGCCATGTCCGCGGACTAGTGATGAGCTTGATTATTCGCTCGCCTTTGAAGTTGTGAAGGCAAAGAATGGTGTCGTCCTTTGAGTTGAAGTTGCAAGGCTATGTCAACTTTATAGCCCCGCTGCTGCGCCACAGCGTACAGGAGGGCTGCGGTGCTGACACATTGTGTGACGGCGGCTGCAGAGACGTCCAAGTGGGCCTGCGCGCTCCAGGTTGACTTTAGTTGCTTGCTGTGAGTATCACTAATCCTTGACTGGTTCTCATGTAGCCCAAAGAATGGGATAAGCCCTGAGGTCCGGGAGCAAAAAGAGATGCATCTCATCACGGTATCTAACACGTTTGCAATCTGATGGAACTGGTAGAGAATACAATATTCTAGGTGTTGTATGCTGCTTTTTCCTCGGTATGGAAGACTGGTCCCTCGATGTGTTGCGCGTCGCAGATCATGGATCGTAATAACCCTGGATTCTCCGTTCAGCAGCAGGAATGGACTGAAAGCTCGTGAGGTCAATGCTAGACTGTTGTGATCGTTGCTATTGTAAAGACGCTTATCTGGCGGCGTATTGGGATAGACTCCCCTGGGGTATGTGAATGGAGGATTGATGTTCGGCTTTGGCTTTTATGTGGCTAACGCGTTGAGCTAACGCAATGAAGGAGCAGCGACCATCAACAAGCACTTCACGCAGCTTCAAGCAATCGCTTCGACAGCAGTTCTGTGCTCCTCCTTCACCACGTCCACCACTTTCCCATAGTCCCCGCCTTCCTCTTCCTATCGCAATCCCGCGCCCACTTGTGGAACAGACTGCCATCGTAAATCGCCCTAATATCCTCCTTCCTCATCTTGCCATCCTCAGGCCACAACATAAGGTATGTCGCCATCCATTCGAAAACCGCGCCTCCCCATCCAATCGGATCGCTGATATTCCTCTGCCCCTTAATCTGCTCGAACAGCGTCCAAATAGTAAGATAATCCGCACCGTCCGCGTACTTTGAGAAGATGTCCTCGAACTGCTGCGGTCTAAACCGTCCTTGACTGTCGTATGTGTCGCTATCGGAGCCATGCTTGGTGCGATCAATATTCACCAAGTTAATTCTGAACAACGGGTCCGGAAGCCAGCTACTGCTCGTAGGGTAGGAGAAGTTGATGTGGATGATGAACAGCGCGAAGGCGGAGAGGATCACGCCGAACCCGAGATTGTAGAAGCCGACAAAGGTGTCGCTCGGCCAGAGAATACCATCGCGGTCGCGGTCGAAGAACTCGCAGTGTTGCTGGAGCACGGTTTGGTGGCGGTGCTTCTTGGCCCAGTCGCCTTCGGTTGTGCCGTTAGGTTTGTCGTAGGTTGCGGCGATGTTGGCGCGGGCGAGACCTGCAAGTGAGTGTTAGCGAGCGAGCAAGACAGATAGTGCATGTTGTCGAAAGACGTGCGATTGACGTACCCGGATCCTTGAGAGGTGAGTTCTTTGGGTTCACCCACGGCCTCTGCCGACTCGTGATAGGCACATGGTTAACCGTGCGGACATCGCTGGAAGTGAATTCGTAGTCGCCATTGGTAAGGTCGCCGTTGGTCAGAGAATCATGGCGCTCGGCCTTGAGGTCTGGGTTATACCAGATTTTGTCGGTCATGGTTCGAAAGCTTCACTGCTACGAAGATCGGAGAGGACGCAGCGATCGTAACGAATTGAGTGTGTAGAAGGAAAGGAGCTTATTGAGATTGAGCTCTCACAAAGCTGTTGTAAAAAACGAGGAAGCAGCCATCCCGCAATGTTTACTACGCCCTACGCGCTAACCAGCATCACATGAGAGCCGCAAACAATTGAGCTGTGTTAGGCAGTCTAGCATTCACAATGACGTCAAGACTTGCGCAAAAAACTCCCAAACAAGCGAAACAGTACCACAAGGAAGTAATCGCGGGCGCCGTCGGCTTCCGAGTGATCCGCCAACGCATTGTATGCAAGGACGTTTTGTATGTGTGCCGCTAAAGCAGGGCGTTCTGAGAGATCTCGGTCGTGGGTGATCGTCAGGGCGGCATCATGGCGGGCTGAAAGCTACCAGATAGCCGATCGGCGCTAGCGGGTGGTTGCCGTACGTCCAGACGTCCAGTGAACAGGCCGTTGTTACACACGTCTTGTATCGTCGCATTGTTACGTCCTCAACGGCTAAGTTCATCGCAGGCCGACAAGCATGCAATCAATTGCATACCTACTGTAAACTTTTATAGAAACGACGTGTTCTGCGATTAGTAAAGAGGAATTGCAATATGCGTAGAGGCCTTCCACCAGAGCCATCAAATCTTCAAAACTCATTTCTAAGACTTGTGAAGTCTACGTTTCTTAGGACTAGAGAATTCTACTCAATCCAACATCCACATACCCGCAATCCGTCTAAGCTATAAAATAGCATTTCGCCTGCTTCCCAAATCAGAAGGGAAAGAATGAGAATGAAAAAATGAAAAAATGAAAAAAATGATTCGATAACCTGCAAATTGTCGTGCTTCAGAACCACAACCATCCCCTCGCCCACCAGACTCACAGATCCAGCATTCCACGTATTCCTACCCAATTGCAACTCTTACAAAATATACCCATCTCCCCTCTCTTCCATCTCCAGAGAAACATGACCTTGCATCTCCCAACAACAATCACAACACACACTCACCCGCCTCCCACCCCATCCCCATCTCAACTCCTCATACACAACCTCTACACAAGCCGAACGCACCCCAACCGCCTCCTGCCCATCAACCGTGGACAGAGAGCTTCTTAAACCGCTTCGCAATCGACATCCCATGTCCTCAGATACGCAGTGCAGTGCAGTGCAGTGCAGTGTAATGCAGTGCAAATCCTTCCCGCTCTCGTCGCGCAGCTGATAAGTGCCCTATTATCCTGCTGTGGTGCAAGAGGTGGTGGAGTGGAGAGGGAGCGCAGAAGTAGAGTGAGTGGATGGAGATATGTATGCATGGCTTGCGCTTGCGGGGAAGCGCTTGCTTGGAGCTAGCTGACGATACACACGTTACATTACTTCATTCGGCGTCTTGTAGGAATTGGGGTACCGTTCATTCTGATATGGGGAGATTTTTCGGTGATGAAAACTGAAGTTGTTGCCTCTGTAAAGCAATTTACAATAAACAAAAGTAGTGAACGCGTGTGTAGTATGACTGCCAACAGTACGCTTGCTTCTGGGTATCCAACGTCTTCTAATTTACAGTACAATACGCTTAATACCGAAACTCGTGCAGCAAAACTGCACGCATCTATCGAGCGTCCCTTCTCGACACTTGATTCAAGGCTTATAGCCAGTTCAACACCTTCCTAATGCCACCTTTCTTCCTCCTCAACCTGCCATGCGTCTCATCCGAGGCATGGCGGCGCTGACTTCGACCGCGGCCGCGACTATCAGGATGGTGGTGCAGCGGCTCTGGCGGCGGGTCATTTGCACCATCGTACCGACCACCGCTGTACCGAAACCGGTCGAACAACTCGTCTCTTGGCGCTGTGCGGTGGTGTCGATGTCTGCTGGACTCGTCTCCCTGCTTCTCGACTCTGCTGTTTCTCGTCCTAAGACTGCCATGTGAGCATATCTTCTCAACGCAGCTCAGATGACGGAGCTTAGCGATGCTCAGACACATCTTCTAATCACCTCGCAGGCTCCAGCGTCTTAGGACGATCTCGCTCCCTATCTCTCTCGCTCCTCAGATCATCGTGGTCGCTCTCATCGTCTCTCCGTCTACGGCGTTCACTCCTGTCGTACTCGCGGTCGTAATCACGATCGTAGTCGCGGTCACGCTCATCGTCGTCATCTCTACGGCTGCGGTGGCGGCTACGATCACGGTCGCGACGTTCACGCTCGTACTCTTCTTCTACGAAAGTGTTAGTACAGGTTTTATGAACATGTGAGTACTATGGTTGTGGAGACGAACCTCGCTCCTCACGGATCTGCTTAGTCTTATCCGCGAGTTTCTGAATCTCGTCCTTGGTCAACACCCTCAACACAATGACGCAATCCATGCGCTCCTCAAAGCGCTCCTTAGCGCGTTCGAGAGCCTCAGGATTGACAAGCTTGCGGTCGATGCGAGTCCAGCGGGCGCCAACGGGGATGTCTTTGCCCTTGAGGGAGTCTTTGTGTGGTGCGACGCCTTCACGGATGGGCTCAGGATCCTCTGGAAATTTCTCTGTGGGCTTACGGAGAATACCCTTGAGTGGAGGAGACTGGTCTTTGCGGGGCACGACGATTTGTACGCTCTTACCAGGTGCATCTGGGTTGAGCTTGTCGCTGGACTCGGGCTCTTCGACGAGATCGCGGTCGTTGTAGCGGGATAGTGCCTCCGAGGGTGGGGAGCGCTCACGACGATCATTTCGGCCGCGTGACCTAGACCTCGAGCGCTCACGATCTGCTCGGTCGTGGCGGCGGCGTCGTTCCCGTCCACCATCAGAGTCGCTATCTTGTCGATCAGCTGCAGCACGCCGCCTCGCCTCTGCCTCCTTCTCCGCTTCAGCAATACGGCGACGGTACTCCTCGTCAGGATCGCTGATTGCCGGCACAGGTTCCTTACGGTTACGTTCGGACTCGCGCTCGGCATAGTGACGGGGTCTCTCAACATCGCTGCCTTCAGGCGATGTCTTCCGAGGTGGCTTTGGTGGCGGGTTCTCTTCATTGGGATATGGTCGATCACGTGAGATAGGTCGCTCAGGCACGGAAGCGCCGACCATGTCATACGCGGGTACTGGAGCAATAGGTGGAGGAGCGAATGGTTGCTGGGACGGCGGAGGTGGAGGCGGGAGAGCTTCACGACGCTCGGGCTCACGGCGTTCTTCAGGCAGCCTGTTGCTTCGCCTATCATCTCGCTCGCGTTCGCGGCGGTCGTCATATCGGTCACCGCCCCTATCTCGCTCATCGTACTCCCTTCGCTTCTGCCTCTCGCGCTCTTCTGAAGATCCTCGCTCTTCCCGCTCCCTCTCTTTAGCCTTGCCGTGCACTGCAGCAATACCGGCAGCGGCTGACAAACCAGCCAAAGCGCCAGCCGCGGCAGGAACAGCACGGCTGTCACGGCTGTTTTCACGCTTGTGTTCAGTACGGAGACGGTCAGGACGAGGCGGCTCGTACGAGTCGTAGGTGGATACTGGCCTCTCAGGACGGCGGGCTTCTGGCATCCGAGTCTCAGCTCCGCGGTCTGAGTAGTAGGCCGCAGGCGCGGGCGTGTGCTCTACAGGCGGCGCTCTCTGAGGCTCGTGTGTAGGGTAGTTAGGCTGTCGGTCAAGTGCATACGTGTCTTGCGGATGGCTAACAGGAAGGGGTCCATTTGCAATTCCGAAGCCACGGGTAGCTACGTGGGGATCCTCATAGCGGTCGATTGTGCTGTGGCGCTTGTTCTCGACCTCTCTTCCGCGTCCGTAGTCATCATAGGTCTCTGCACGACGAGCTTCGCGGTGCGGCTCCTGGTGGACAGCTGGCGCATGTCGAGTCGAGGACGAGCGGTGAGGGGCAGAATCTGAAGCGTAGGGGTCCTGGTATCGAGAGGGCGCATCCCGGCGTTCGATTGAATTTGACCTGTGTGGCCTTGAAGAGATGCCGCTATTGATCTTATCAAAGCCACGAGTGGAGGGCGGTGGGCCAAGCTCACGAGTCGAGCTGCGTGGTGGACGATCAATGATCATGCTGCTGGGACGAGAGCCGCGTTCCACACTGCCCGCACGTGGACGCCGCCACGCCGGCTCAGTGTCGCGGTACATGCCGGCTGGGTCGGTGTATGAGTAGCTGTTGTCACCCAGGTCGGCGTGGCGGCTCGATGGCTTGCTGCTGCTGCTGCTGCTGGGGTGGTAGCTGCTACGGCCGCTTGTGACACCACCATAACCGCTGTCCCGGAGCCTCGGAGACTCGATCGTGTCTGTTTCGGCGACCAGCTTGGCTGTGTGGCTGCTGTCGACGCTATAGATCTTCTTGTGGCTATGGGCGGTGCTGTCCTGCCGCGACGAGCCGTGGGTGATGTAGGTATCGCCCTGGCTGCGTGTGAGGGGGCTAGACGGGCGGTGGTCTGTCGAGTACGGGGTGCGGAGGGGCAGCGACGTCAGCGAGGCCACATTCGGCCTGTTCGTGCGGTCTTCGGTGTTTCGTCGGGGGCGTGTCGTCGAGCCATAGCCGGCGTCGTACTTGAGGTGGTTGGTGCGGGAGCTGGACGAGCTGCTGGGGGCATAGCTGCCATAGGACGAGTTGGAGTGGTGGTGCGTGGAGCCGGCGAGGCGGTCGGCGCTCGAGCGGGGCGAGCTGGGGCGGTAGCTGGAGTAGTCGTTGTAGGAGGTCGAGTAGGGGTCGGCGAAGGTGCCTGTCGACGAGCGGGCTGGGTTGAAGGCGCGCCGCGGCGACGAGGAGCGGTGGTAACGCGACTCCATGCCGCCAGACAGAGTGACGCTCTTGAGCTGGAGGGGCGCTGTCTGGGCTGCGGGTGCGGTGCTCAGCGAGTTGCGGCGGGGCGGCAGCGTTGGTGCGCCTGTGCCGGTATAAGTGTTGCGTCGCGTGCCGGACGACGGCTTGGTCGACTGCGACTGCGACTGGTGCGAGGACGGTAGGAGGACGCTGCCCAACATGACTGTCAGCTGGTGAAGCAATGCAACTAGAGAACGGAATTATGTAGGCAGAGCAGTGCAGCAAAGGCCACAAACGTGACGAAATCAGAAACAAAGCCAGACACCTCGCAGTGCCGGACGACGACGTACATGCTGCCGGTATATGGACCGCGACCGGGGGCTTCAGTGGGTGCCGTGCAGGGCTAAGGGCAGATTCGCTAGGCGGGTCGACTCGTGGGAACAGGGCAGCCCGATGAGCGTCAAGATGGCAAGACTCGGCCCAACTCTTGGAGAAGCCAGGGGCTCCGTGGCGCGCAGACTCGAGCGGCCGTGATGTTTGCAGGCGCAAGCAGGGACAGCCTGGGACGACTAGGCTCACGTTGCCAAATGAGGCGGGGCACGGTGATGTCGCGAGGGCGGGTGGTAACAACAAGTGGGACCGGGAGATGCAGCGCTCGAGCAGCCGCAGAACAGGTTCTCGGTGAGTTCTGAAAGATGCTAGTTAGGGAAAGTGAAGGAATACGGAGGGATGGCAAGATATCGTGAGGCCGCGCCTGCAGGTGTGCGTCCCCTAAGCGGCCTGCGTGCTACTAGCCTGCATTTCAACGGCGTGGAGCATGACAGTTGAGATCAGCAAGAGATGACATAGTCCTGGTCCGTGCTGGACCCTCGCCGCCGTGCTCGCGCGCCACTGACAGCTTCGACGCCCGTGTGCCGAGAAATTCTACGCTGCAGCCCGCCTGGTGTTCAGCGTGCGCCAGCCTTGCTGCAAAGAGACACCGGCCGCGACGAGCGTCAGCGAGCCCCAAGACTCTCAAGTACGCCCGGACGCAATCCAGGTATGCCCTGCCAGCGAGTGTCAAGTTGACTCAAACGCAACGTCGCCCCGCCAGCCGCCCATCGTACCAAACTCTCATTCCATTGCGCTGCCCAAGGGGCAACTTGGTGTTGGGCTTCGCGAGGATGAACCCTGCCCAAGACCATCTACCACCCAACTTCGGGCCGCACAACATGTTCACACCGGACAGAAGCAACCCCCCATACATTGTTGATAGATGCATGTACCCACCGGACGTGCCGTTGCGGTTTGATCGTCGCCATGTTAAACGTGGCATTTCGTCTCAGGTAGAGTGTGGGACGACGTGTGGAGGGTCTCGTATATGTGCAGGAGTACGAGTAATTGTACGGATCGTGAGTGGGCAGTGCAGCGTGTGTATGATGATCACAGCGATGATTGCGATGATTACGGGAGAAGGAGTGGGGTTTTCTGGAAAATTAAGGTGGGTATCTGAAGTGGTCTGAGGTTGCTGATCAGAGCAGGGTGATGCTTGTGTCGGTCTTTGTCTTGATGAGGGATACCGCTGATAGTGAGGCCTCATCGAGTTACCTTTTTCCTTCTTCAAGGCTGCTGCGCCGTCGATAGTCGCACGCGATCTTCACTTTCTTTTCGACGTCTGCTACATATCGTGAGGCGAGCCACCACTGAGAGGGTAGCATTGTCGCAGAAAAAGCTGGGTACCAAGTATTGAAATCTTGTGTTCCTCAGCAGCCCTATCAGATTGCTAATGATATAGATGCTAACGCTGGAGATCTCCGATCTTCCTGGTTGTGTCCGGCTTCTTCGATTACACGACAGTCAGCATTGTCAAAATCTGTTTTCTTGTAGTCAATCGAAGGTTTGATTCAGCTATCTGCAAAGTCGTCATTCTTTCCCCCATCTCTCGCCCGACATGTTCCTAGGCAGTCTCAACGTGTTCGGCGCTCCTGTTCTTCTTCGGCGCTCCGCCGTCAATCTCTTCAGCCTCGTCTGCAAAGTGCGCGTTCTTCAGCTTCTTCGCGCGCGATGTCTTGGGGAAGGTATCCTTGACACAGCCAGCAACGATGCTGCCCTCAAACAGGATATGGATAGACTCGAGTGGTACACCCTTGGTTTCGGGTACGCAGAAGATGGCGTAGATGCCCATGATGATACAGCAAGATCCAAAGAGCAGGAAGGTACCGTAAGTGATGTCAGCGAGCATGATCTGGGAGATGTTAGCATACATATATCGAAGTGAAGCTCCAGGATACTTGCTGGTGTGATCTTGGCAATAATGAAGTTGAAAAGCCACTGGGTCATCAGAGCGGCAGCCATGATGAGTGAGCGGACGTGGTTGGGCGCGCACTCGGAGGAGAGGACGAAGGGGATGGGGCCCCAGCCGAATGAGTAGAAGACGACAAAGAGGTACACACAAATGATGGCGAAGATGGCGTTGCCATCAAGCTCACCAGTAGGTGGATGTACGGCCTGGTTGATGCCGATGTAAAACATGGCAAACGCCTGACCAGCAGAGCCGATGAGCAGAGACCACTTGCGGCCGAGCTGTTCAGTAAAGGCCATCAGACCAATGGCAGTGACCACGATCTTAACAATACCGTAAACCCCGGTGGCAAAGAGTCCGGCGGAGCCACCAGTAAGACCGATCTGCTTGAAAATCTGGGGTGCATAATAATTGATCGAGTTAGTTCCGGTCCACTGCTGCCAAAACATGAGGACGACAGCGAAGGAGGAGCGGTAGAATATCTTCTTGTTCGAGCAAGCCGACTTGAGCTGAGCAACCATAGGCATTTTCTCATGGCCATTGAAGTCAGCAATGATGTCGTCGAGTTCCTGAACAACATCTGGATCCTCAGCAGGCTTGCCACGGACGTGAGCAAGTGCCTTAGCAGCGTCGGTGATGCGGTTCTTCTCAATAAGCCAACGAGGACTCTCGTTCATGAAAACAATGCCGGTCAGAAGGATCACACCCGGGAGCATCTGCAAGGCAAAGGGCACACGCCACTTGGCGGAGTTGTAGCGGCTGGTGATGTCGAGATTGATGCCGTAGTTGACGAAGAACGACAGACAAATACCGGTGACGTTGAACAGCTGCATGCAACCAACACATCGTCCTCGAATCTCCTTAGGCGCGTTCTCGGAGATGTAGGTTGGTACAACAGCTGAGATAAGACCAACACCAAAGCCGCCAATGACACGCCCAACGTAAAGCTGAGCCAAGCTGGTCGTGCCGATTGCGCAAAGTGTTTGAATGAGCGATCCGATGATGAAAATGATATCCGCGACGATTAAAGCCCACTTGCGACCGAATGTGTCGCTGACGTAGAAAGACGCGAGAGCACCGAAGAAGCATCCGGCCTGTAGAACAGAGACGATGTTGCCCTGAAGGTTTGCGAAGTCGGAACTCTTAGCGTTGAGGTTGAAGGATTCCTGGAAAGCATCCATCGTCAAGACACCACCAATCAGTCCGGTATCCCATCCAAAAAGCTGGAGAAGTTCAGCGGTGAAGGGAGGATCTATGTGGAAGTACCCACCATGCCACCGAACGAGGCCACTACGGTCAGAAGGTAGGCGCGACGATACGTCTTGATGTCGCGCCATACAGCGGGAAGGTCGAGCTTTGCCATGACTGCGAATTGTTGAGGCAGGCCGGTCGTTGAAAGAACCTTTTCAAAGTCGCGCGACGTATATGTGACTTGGCCCACAAACACCAATGTCGTCGCGAGCGAAAGTGCGATGAGATTCAGACATCCAGGGACGTCAGTCAAGTTATATATTGCAGCCCCAGAAGAACACGAAAGTGCTGATCTTCTACTTCATGGGAGTCGGAATAGCATAGTGCGATAGCGCCATGACGTGGGGAACACTGTGGGGTATCCAGCAGTGGAGCCGCACTGCGGTGGACAGTTCTTCCTCCAGTCAAACAATCAAACGCCGACATCGTAAGACTCCTTCTGACGTTTCATCAGAAATGTTGACAATGTTGCATAGCTTTGCATAGCTTTGCATGGAAGCGAGGATGCGGCAACTGCGCTCGGAGCAAAGCCGACACCACCCTTGCTGCAATTCTGTCAGCGAGTTGCTTGATTGCGTCTGGCGTTGCTTGGGCAGGTTTGCGGCATCCAGTGGACCACTTGACGTTGTCTTGGCCTCTTGGCTCTTCGCGAACACCATCCTCTATTCCTTCTTCACCTTCCACGGCCATGACATCAGAACTTTGGGTGCACCTCCGCGTACCGACCATCTGCGTTGTGAAAGCAACCGCCGACGGGAAAGTAGTTGTGGAGTGACAGTTGAAAAGTGCGTTTCGTCCAGTCAAGAGGTTGACTTCAAACGCCGACGCTGCCGTCAAGAGATGCCGGTAGCGCGTGGAAGAGGCGTTTCGCGTCTCTCCACTTCAAGTCAAACACCGACCCCAGATTTCCCCTCCACGTCGGCCAAGTAAATAGTGCGGGGAGCATTCATTGCGAATCGGTATATGCTTCATTGATCTATGTGTAGCCTGAAGATGAGATGGATACGTTCGCTTATCCTTGCTGAGATCTCGGTATTCGAATAAGGAATGACGGACGATCAATTAGTCTGATCTTTCTGCTCCGGTACTTGTGTGATCAGCTTCTCATGCTTGATTGCCGAGGCCAAGTTCTCCAGCACCAGCAGCTCCATGTCGCGCTGTGAAGTCGTCAGTCTCGCTTCTTTCACTCTCCCCTACCCAATTGCACTTACCTGGGTCTCGTACGTCGCCGTGCCCACATGCGGCAGCAACACTGCGTTGTCGCACTCCAGCAGCCCCGGGTGAATCTTGGGCTCCTCTTCGAACACATCCAGTCCAACAGTCCAGACTTTGCCGCTCTTCAGCGCATCCACCAATGCCGCCTCGTCGATCAGAGCGCCTCGCGCTGTATTGACAATTATGACACCGTCCTTCATCTGGTCGAACTCGGGCTTGCCGATGATGTGCTTCGTCTTGGGGTTCAGTGCCAGATTCAGACTGAGCACGTCCGATGTCTTCAGCAGCTCCTCGAAAGTAACGTACGTCGCGCCGTTCTCCTCGTTAGGAGGTAGTCGTCTGCGGTTGTGGTACTGGATCTTCATGCCGAACGCTTTCGCTCGAGTCGCGACTGCCGAACCGATGCCGCCCATACCCAGAATACCGAGCGTCTTGTTCTTGGGGTCGTGGCCGAGGGCGAAGTTGCCGCGCCATTTGCCTAGCAAGGTCAGTGAAATGCAGCACAAAGCTTGGTATCCTAACCTTGTCGTACTGCTGAATACATCTGATGAATATTCCGCAGAGCGCCCAGCATCAAGAAGATCGCTATGTCGGCAGTGGCATCGTTGACCGCAATTGGTGTGCTTGACACCTGAATCCCTCTCTTCGTGCAAGCTGCTACATCGATGTTGTTGTATCCCGCGCCGTTGTGGCAGACGAACTTCAAGCTCTTTGGCAAAACCTTCAAAAGCTCCTCGTTGAAGTCACCAGTCAAAGGATTGGAGTCGTTGCCGCGGTAGAGAGCGAACACGCCGTCAAAGTCGCCGTTCTTGCACTTCTTGATAAAGCCGGCGCGGTCGCCTTTGGGGTACTCATGTAGCTTCGACGCAACTTGCGCAATGTCCTCCCATTCTTTTCGTGTGTGGGCAAGAGCGCCGATGAGAAGAGCCTCGCGTCCAGACATCTTGATGAGAGGCGTTGTGAAACAAGAGGAGGGTTGTGTACAAGAAGCAAAGACTGGAGGGGCAGCATGAAGTCGGAGGAGCTCATGCGGCAATTGTTTCCTCTTGAACGCGCCTACAGCATCGTTTACCCGGCGTATCTCGGACCGATTTGCTGACACGCAGCAGCTGTCTGAACGTGGAAATTGACTGCGCTATATAGGAGGCAAGCTGCTTCACCGTTTGAGTACCTTTTCGACTTCATACTGGCTCTGTGGTATACATCGTTGCTGCAACCCGTTTGCGTATCAGACCCCGCGGATGCACTTTCCTTAGGGCCCCACCACAACACAGCTACGTCATACCCATCCACGAAGTGACCACCAAATTAGTCCGTTGGAGACATCCAAGAGATAATCCTATATCAAGGCCAGCTGATTCGCTCAGATTTAGGTCTCCAAAGACCGACTGTACGATGTCAGTGTGATCATAGCGAGTGAGGCTCTTCGGCAATTGAACTGCCAATTGCTGTTGCCGGGAGCCACTCTCCATTGCCGACATCGTACGTAAACAGCGTTAACCCACAATTTTCCCCGGATCACATGCAGTGCTTCAAAGCTCGCCTGATCGCGCCTCTGAAATTATTTCTATAGAGTTCAGGCTGACTGGAAAGCTGAAGGCGGCTGGTGCCTTGCTGCCTGCAGCAGAATAGCTGATTAGGCACGCACAAGGCAGCAATGTGTCGGACGTTGCTGGACGCCGATGACCCGCTGCGGCAAGCCTGACGCAAAACACCATAAAGGCATCAGATAGTTAGAGTCCAAGAATCACATTGCAGGTTTCTTTGCTACAGTGGTGCAGCCGTTCACAACCTTGATAAACTCACAGTTCAAACCAATAACGATACAAGTGACAATATGGAGCTCAAGAACATCGCCATACTTGGGGTACGTAAAGCATTGTGAGTGCCTTGTGTTACATTCGGAACTAACACTTTAATCCACAGCCCGGAGGCAACGTTGGAAGCGCCATCATCAACGAGCTCCTAAATGACGGACCTCGTTTCAACATCACAGCAATCACCCGCCCAACCTCATCTTACACCCCACCTACAAACAACAACATCATCCACAAGACCGCCGACTACACCTCCCTCTCCTCCCTCACCTCAGCATTCACCAATCAAGAAGCAATCGTAAACTGCATAACCGGCAGCGCAACCCAATACGCCCCCTCCAACCTCATCATTGACGCCGCGCTCGCAGCAGGCGTGAAGTTCTTCTTCGCAAACGAATTCGTCGGCCACGTCGATAGCCCGCAGTACCAGCGCATGCCGGAAGCCTTCATCGGCTCCAAAGTCAGGATCCGCGAGTACCTCCGCGAGCTCGCCGCGGCGGGGAGGATCACATGGACGAGTCTGAACGGCGGTCCGTTCTTTGATATGTGGCTCATGAAGGGGCCTGCAGGGATTGATGTTAAGAATTGCAAGGCGAGAATCTATGGGACGGGGGAGAATGCGTTGTTTTGGACGCCAGTCGGGGTTATTGCGAGGGCGGCGGGGAACATGTTGCGGAATCCGAATGCTGTAGCGAATCGTCCGGTTTATATTTGTCCTTTTGAGAAGGGCGAGCTTACGCAGCGGTCTCTTGTTGATACACTTGAGGCTGTTCTGGACACGAAGTTTGACCTCGAGGTGGTTGATATTGCGAAGATCAACAGAAACGCGAGGATTGCGTTGGAGAGGGGAGAACCCGCCAAAGCCATGAAAGGCTTAACTGTCAGCAACCAGTTCTACGAAGAGGACAGCGGGGGTGACTTCAGCCATCTGGTCGAGAACGATCTTGTAGGCGTGGAGATTATGGCTGTAGAGGAGGCAGTACGAGATGCTGTTGCGAGATGGGGTCAGGATTGTTCCATTGTAGAGGGGATGTACAAAGTGGAAGCATGTGAGATCTGAAATCCTGCGGTACACTTCTGAGATCTCATGTCGCTTTGGGAAATGATTCGTCATTACAATTGCCTCATGTGCATGTGTTTGTCCAAGCTCACTGCTGTGTGGGACCAGCAACTCTGCTTTTCACCTGCGTCAATATTCTCGCCCACAACAATTCGCGTTTCCAGATACTCATCCTTCCTGCATTCTACCAGTCGGTCATTCAAAGTTTTGTGCCGTGACCTCATGCTCGTGGGCCAGATCTTGTGTCGTCCAACTAAGGCTCCCTGTGATTTCTGTGTCAGAAAGGCAAGTGGTTTGGGCACTTCGAAATCTTTTGATCTGTGACAAGACAGAAAGATTGGTTCCCAGAGCTGAAACTTTTGTAGTCCTCACAATGCTTGTGTCCCAGCGAGAGTCGAGCAAATCAACCTTGACTACCTCCTTTAAACAATGATTACCCTCCTCCTTGGAGCCTGGCTCGGCAAAAGTGCATAGTGATCGAGGGAAGACATGGCGAAAGAGGGTTAGCGCTCTAGCAATGAGGAGCTGAAGGGTCTCGTGGAAGTACAATAGATCATCTCTTTGAAGGTGCACAAGCCGTTATTTGCTCGTTTGCTTGGTTCTACAGCAGAGATTGTAGCCATCAAACAGACCGGTCGTTTGCTGCATCGTTCAATGTGAATCGCTGGAGACCTCCAGCAAGTAAGGAATGAGAGTTAACACGATTTGAGGAGTCCACACATCGGCTACAATTTAGTGCTGCACCTCACAGCACAAGAAGTCGTACTGGTGAGTGGCGGCAGCTGCGAAGCACCTGCCCGCGTCGTCCACGCTAGTCTCCACAGCTTAGTCATCCTCCCTCTTTCGCGCGCTCATCAACGCAAAGCAGAAAGAAGGGTCCACGTCGCCTTTCCACAACTCCACACCGCGCCCAAACCTCGCAGCTCAACTTCAAAACCATAAGCAGGTTAGGCCCAACGGCAAAAAGAACGATTTGATTTCGCCGAGGTTCGAACTCGGGACCTTTCGCGTTCCATTTGTTTTAAAATGTGAGGCGAACGTGATAACCAACTACACCACAAAACCGTTAAATGATTTGATGAATGAAGATGGTATTATATAGTATATATACAGAATATTACGGCCGCCAGATGTTTGGATCATGTTCGGGGGTTCACGCTGGGCCCTGACGGGAGCAATGGGTGGGGCAAGCTTCGCCCCACCAAGGCTGAAACATATCCATCATTACGTACAATTGATTCTAGACAGTCGTGGTAGCGTGTATGGCTTGAAGCTTGCATTTTGTGACTGTGTAAGTAAGTGCTGAGTATGTATGCCGTTCTAGGCAAGTACCACTCGTCCATGGAAGCCTGCAATTCGGGCAGAGTTCTAACCTTGTCTTTATTCCAGTTAACGCATTTACCTCCATATTCTGCACAGAGCGTGTCGATCGACTTTTTGCTCTTCTAAGCACAACAAGGGTTCAGTAGCCGACGATGGGGAATATAGTAAGCTGCCAACGCCTTAGCGAACCACAGTCCTGTATACCGTAAGATGCGCGTCTCCGCTTAACTCCGTTGACAAGTCACCCTCTCCATTCGTCCATATATACGAGCTCTAATGCAGCGCCTGCGAGCGTCCTTTCGTGCCGCACCTTCTCGTGTAATCCTCAGCACTACACAGCATCGAAGACTCATCACAACGACTCAAGCAAACATGGCTCCCCTCAAGGACTGCTTCCCGTGGATCAAGGAACCACTCATCATCAACGCGCCAATGGCTGACAATTCGGGCGGTCTACTCGCAGCGACCGTGACACTCGCTGGTGGCTTTGGGTTGGTTGGCACCAAGACAGACATGAGCATCACTCGACGACAATTGAACATCGCTAAAGAAACCCTTGCAGCACATCACGCAAGCACTGGAGTGTTGAACGTTGGTGTTGGTTTCTTGCCCTTCGCTCTCAAGCTCGAGTCTGCGCTCGAGGTGGTGAAAGAGTTCAAGCCAGCAGTAATCTGGTTGTTCGCAGCGAAAGAGTTTGAGGACTACGCTGTGTGGGCAAAAGCTGTAAGAGAGGCCTCGCCAAAGAGTCAAATCTGGGTGCAGGCTGGTAGTGTCACCTCCGCGCTGCAGATTGCCAAGCAGACAAAGCCTGATGCACTATGCCTGCAGGGTGCAGATGCAGGAGGTCACGGGTTTGAGAAGGGTGCTGGTATCGTCTCGCTGCTGCCTGAGGCTGCAGACGCTCTTGATGCTGCCGGTTTCAAGGACCTCCCATTGTTGGCAAGTGGGGGCATCATGGACGGACGCGGTGTCGCAGCGGCGCTAAGCTTGGGCGCCGCAGGCGTCGTGATGGGTACACGTTTCCTAGCTAGCAAGGAAGCGCTTGTGCATCCAAACGTACAAGCTTCCATCCTCGAAGCGAGGGACGGAGGTCAAGTCACGACAAGGAGCAAGCTCTTCGACCAGCTGCGAGGGCCGAACATCTGGCCTGAGACATATGATGGACGGAGTCTGGTCATCAAGAGCCACAAAGAGTACGTTGAGGGTGTAAGCCTAGAGGAGATCCAGAAGAAGCACAATGAGGCGTTGAAGGAGGAGGATCTAGGATGGAAGACAGGCCTTGAGGGACGTGCTGCGATCTGGGCAGGAAGTGGGGTCGGCCTAGTCAGCGAAGTGGAAGGTGCAACCACCGTCGTGGAGTCCGTCAGAGACGATGCGAAGAAGATACTGGGCAAAATTGCCAAAATCTGAGCATTTTGGAGGTCTACAATCACGACAGCACTGAAGCTTGTTCACGGTCAGTGCATGATAAGAGATACGCACGAAAGAGGCATGCGTCACAAGTGAGAGGGCTTGCACCAAATCTTCAAAACAGTTCTGTGATGCATGTTGGTTATCACGTTCACCTCACATCCCGAGTGATCGCGAAAGGTCCCAAGTTCGAGGGTTTGTGTAGGACCGAAGCTCCAGCCTTATGCCATGTCGTTGTGACCTATCCCTAGCATTATGCTTGCTTGTCAGCTTCTCAGATCGTTGTTATGAATGTATTGGTGATTGCTGTTCTTGGGTAGGCCAGTGTGCTGTTAGTGCAGCTCAAGGGAGATGCTGAGAGGGTGTATGTAAGCGTCCATACGTTCACGTGTCTTTGATATGTTCACTAAGGTAAGACTAATGTGGTGTGATGACCAGAGAGTTGTAAAGCTTAAAGAAGCTGAGGTGTCAGTGGTACGTTATAAGTGTCTTTACTAAGACTAGAAAAGGACGGCGATATTGTGGCATCTTTGAGACAAATTGCGAAGGTGAATATGGATGTTGTTGGCAGTTGTGATGTATTTGTTATATACTGGCGATGTGTTATTCTTGAGGCCTTTCAAAGGCAATTGTTGGAGCGTCAGCTTGGACACGATCACATCCGTAGATAACGCCCTCCTCCAACCCTGTAAGGGCTGACTTTGTCACAAACAATTGTGTCCATACTTGCAATTAGAATATTGACTGCTTCAAAATCACACAACAATTTCTTTGATTACTGGGCTGGTGATCGCGGTATCCGCAAATACCCGTATGCTGGATGATCGGAGCACATGTATTTGAATGCCGAGCTGGTGGAGGGATCTACGCAGGACACTGCCGCGGTATGGTATCCACACCATGGAGCGACTGTGTGGTTGAACACGAAAACTGGGGCAGGACACATGGTAATCCGCCGACTGCAGGGTACTTAGCAATCATCCCAAATGAAGGGCCTAAAGAGTACTTGGCTTGAATCAGGCCAAGAAAGAAAGGCGTGAGTGGCGTCATTGGATGAAGAAGCGGGAGAGGCGAGAGGACCGGGAGTAGCAAGACTGGCATGATGACCAAGAGAGGCGCGAGCGGCGGAGGGAGAGGTGTAAGATGCGCGACTGGCAGGAGCGAGTCGAGCAGTACAGACAGCCCAGGAGGCACACCACGATCTATATTGGATCCCCGGAGCAGGGCAGTCGTCGAGGTAGTGGATGGGGCTGTGGTGGTATTTGGGATGTGTTCAAGTGACGATTTTCCTTCCCACATTGAGTGGAGGCATGACCATATTGTGAGATTATAGGGCTTAAGTAGTCAAGTCAGAGCTTCATCGAGGAGAGCGTTCGCGGTATGGTGACGGTGATCGTTTTGACCTTGGCTTTCTCTCGTCCTCGTTATCTGAACTGTGGCGGCGTTGTCCGCGCTCGCGGTTCTTGTCTCGGCCGTCACGGCTGCGATCGCGTCGGTCGCGGCTTCGGTCACGGCGATAGCGTCTGTCTCTGTCTTCAGAGTCGTCACGACGTCTGGACTTCTTCTCTCGGCGGTCGTCATCAGACGCCCTCTCCCGGCTTCTGCGGTCGTCTCTGCGTCGAGATCGGTGATCATGACGGTCGTCATCTTCCACGTCCTTGATCCTTTTCCTGTCGCGGTCTCTTGAGCCATCTCTGCGATGCCGTCGTTCGTGTCTACTCTTCCTCTCCTTCTCTTTGCGCATCTTGCGTTTCAACTTGGCAACCGCCTCGTCGACCTTCTCTTGCTGCTGTTTGATCATGGAGTCGCGCATAGGATCGTCCACATCTAGCTTGTCCATCAAGCGACCAAGCTCGATCTCTTCTGGTAACAGCGGCCTGTCATCCTCCGAGTCAGTCTCGCTTGTCCTCCGCTTGCGCCTGCCTCCATCCGAGTCGTTGGCAGCGTCCATGTCTACATCACCCATCGTGTTGTCCCTCATGTCCTCGTCGTCTCTCGGCTTGTATCGAGCGTGGTCGACCCTGATCACTCTGTCCATAATCGTTGCGCCGCCCAGATTGTCCACAGCCAAGTCGCAGCTTCTTTGATCCTCATATTTTATCCATGCAAATCCACGTGACTTTCCCGTCTCTTTGTCGCGCGCCAGCTTCACCCATACAGGCTCGCCATACTGTGAGAAGATGGTGATGATGTCACCCTCAGAGAGCTCGAATGCGAGGCCGCCGATGTAGATGAAGGCTGTGTCGCGGTAATCGGTATGCCATGAGCCTTCTGGGTTGATGCCGGCCTCGAGCTCGCGCTTGTTCAGCTGCTGGATCGCACGGACCGAGTTCATGGCAGAGTAGCTTGTAGTATTGGGCTGAGTGAGGGTAAAGTAGTATTCTGTTCGTGAACTTTTGAAGCTCGGTGCTTGGCAGATGCAAGTCGCGGGACCCCTGCAGAAAAGGTGCCGACCAACAAAGAGCTGCCAAACACTCCACAACACCCCACATACACATTGAGTGCATGCCGCAACGCTCTTTCCACCTACGATTCCTTTGTTCACCTCCCCATATTAATCCACGTCTCGCAAAGCTGCTGCAAGGGAAACCGTTACACGCGAACAAATTCCGCATCACCTCCGGCCTCCGCAATGGCCAGCGCGCGTCGAGTCTCAGGGTTCCCCACGCGCACGCCGGGCACCAACGACCGCCCAGGCAGCAGAGACACAGACAAAGAGGAGATATGGAATTCCTTGTTGAACAACATCTCGAGTGGGAAGAGACTGCCTGAGAAGAGCTTGCTTGTACTAGGTGCGCTGGCTTCAAGGGGATGCAGCGGTGAAGGCTAACAATAGGGATCAGGTGGAACACCAGAGACACAACGAGAGTTTCTTGAGTCAGTGTCAACAGACGGACCAAATGGCAGAAGACAGCAAGATCGAGGAAAGAAACCGCCTATCGCCAATCAATTCGCGCTGGGGTACACCTACCAAGATGTTCTCGACACAGATCATGAAGGTATGGTATTTCGAGATCTCAGTCTTCCGTTGACATGATGACATGCTGACGCTGCTAGACACACTTGCGCGACTCTCCCTCTACCTTCTTGCGAACCCCTCTCCATCGTTTACACCCCTCATCAAACCCTATCTCAACCAACGCACTATTCCGAACACGCTCGCCGTCATACTGCTGGACTGGAACCATCCTTGGCTTTGGATACGGCAATTACGAGATTGGATAAGGGTCCTGCGATCTCTCATGTATTCACTCGATGACGCCTCAAAAGACGTGTTGGAGGAAAACATCAGAATGCTGCAAGAGAAAGACCGCAACATCGGTGGAGAAGGTACGACATCGATGGAGAATGTGAAAATACCATTGGGACCCGGAGAATGGGATGAGCCACTGGGAATACCGCTCTGCGTTGTGTGCCAGAACGCTGACAAAATCGAGTCCCTCGAAAAGGAACGTGGCTGGAAAGAGGAAGAGTTCGACTTCATCTTGCAGTACCTGCGGACGATCTTGCTCAAGCATGGTGGCAGCTTGATCTACACAATGCCTGCAGCACCCGGCTCGCTACAAACACTGGTTCATTCGACACTAGGCATCAAATCGCTCCTCAAGCAGGAGCAGCTCAGACATAATGTAACGGACAGAGATCGAGTGCTCGTACCGCCGAACTGGGACTCATGGGCAAAGATCAGAATTTTACGAGGCAACTTCGAGGTGGAAGAGCTCAGCCAAAAGTGGAGTGTCGATATCGACATACCTCATGGCGCAGCGCAGACCAATGGAGAGCAAGAAGAGGAAGATGGAACAGAGCTCTTGACAAGTCAAGGATTCCCGTCTGGCCAAGAAGAGGATATCAACTCGGCGACTGCAATCTATGAGAAGGAGATCAAAGATCCTGAATACGACTATAGGCGAACTCCCCTGTCGAACCAAGTCAACGGTATCGAAGTCACAAGCATGGATCCACAAGCCTTCCTTTCTGAGCAGGTCAATGTTCTCCAACAGCTGCAGCAGGAGGACGAGAAGGAGGCAGCCGCTAAGGCGGCACGGAAGGAGCAAGATCCCTCGGCGCGCAGTTGGGTTCCTGCTGCCACGAGCGGAGACGACACTTCCGGCGTTGTCGAAGAGCACATCGGGCCCGTGCAGTTCAACATGGGCGGCATCTCCATGGATGCGGATGATATGGTCAAGAGGATGGTAGATCGCGAGAAGAGTCGGTCTGGCGAGTCCAAAGCATCTACACCAGATGCATCAGATCCAGCTATGAGCAACGACAAGTTGATGTCGTTCTTCTCCGGCTTGATCAACAAGGGTGCTAACAGCCCGGCAAGAGGATCGTAAGATGAGGCAAATGCCTTCACACTGATTATGCTTTCCTATTTGCATGGTACGGATATCTTGTCTACATGGTTATATACCCACAGCGTAGTGCGCCTTGCAATCCTACCCAACCTTCTGCGATGTCTTTTACAACATGGTTTTGGCCACCCATATAAGAGCTTTCCTGTCGTTGTCTCTCTTCGATTAGGTTACTTGGATGATTTGGTTGCATGGTGGTGTAGCTGTGCAGCTGACCGCGTCCAGAGCAATATCCTAAGCGGCAGAGCCCCCGCGAACGGAGGGAGTGTACCTTCTCCGAGTGCCTGAGGCTGAGCACTGTCTGAGACGCATGACCGCGATGCATGCAACAGCGGGCCAGAGCAAGCCTGATTGGTGCACGTGTTGTGGGGTTCAGCGCAAGAGCACAGCCTCGCCGCTTACTCTTCTGTCTCTGCCCTCTGTTCACCCAACATCTCATCAAGCTTACCTTGTCTGTGCTTTCTGTTCGCTCTATTCCGATGCGCTTGATCAACGTTGAGAGCAGGAAGATTGAGACATTTTCTTTCGGTAGCATCCCCCCGTACGCCATCTTATCTCACACTTGGGGCGTGGAGGAGGTCAGCTTTGGTGAATACATCAACGAAGCTTACCACGATGAGCAGATACAGTTATATACAGGTTACTGGAAGATCGATGCATTATGCTCACAAGCTCACGCGGACGGCCTCGAGTACGCTTGGATAGATACCTGCTGCATTGACAAAAGTTCCTCGGCAGAAATGAGCGAAGCCATCTACAGCATGTACCACTGGTATCAGAGAGCTCATATCTGTTATGCGTATCTTGCAGACACCAGCGCGGCCTCTCTGGGTCTAGAAGGCGGTGTGACGGTCCAAGAGGCTGAGCTTGCAAAAGCGAGATGGTTTACGCGTGGATGGACGCTGCAAGAGCTGATAGCCCCTCGACAAGTCCAGTTTTACGACAAGGATTGGCGATATCTCGGAAACAGAACAAGCTTACAGGGAGCACTTGCTCGTATCACCGGCATCGATGAAAGCATTCTGGCCGGCACAGCGAGCGTTCAATCCGTGAGTGTTGCGACAAGAATGACCTGGGCAGCTGGTCGCAACACAAAAAGGGAGGAAGACATTGCCTACAGTCTTTTAGGCCTTTTCGACATCGTTATACCTCTGATATACGGCGAAGGTGCAAACAGTGCTTTCGGACGCTTACGAAGAGCAATTTCGGAGAATACCGATGACACAAGTCTGTTCACGGAGCAATCTACCGATGCCGGCGACGTCCCTCGAATGCACGAAACAGACAACTATGTTCGGTCCAAGCGTACGGATAAGTTTGCAGAAAGCCCACCTCAATTCTTAAACCTTATGTATCGTTCACAGCAGCAACCGAGGGAAGAAGAATTCAGTGTTTCAAATAGCTGGAAACATCCGAATGATACACAAGAACTGCCACTGAGAGAGCCAAAGACTGCAGAGCCTGACATGGACCTTACACAGATCAATTCGAGCGATACGTTGGTTTCAGTCTTAGCCTATTATGGTCTCACACGGGAGCAATGGGAGACTGCCGAAGATGTAACTTTAGTTGGAACCGACGCCAACCGTGACTGCGAAGAGAGAAACATAGCAGGAACAACACGCATCGGATCGTCATTACACGAGGAAGATATGAAGGCTTCGGCCGGTACAGGGATTGGAACGGAGGCCATCGATTTACGATCGTTAATTTCCAACGACAAGGAAATTGCTTCACAAGTACACAGGCGAAGAACTGAGCCAGAGCTTCTTGCCGTAAAGCTCTTTGGTGCATTTTTCGCCAGGTACGATGGCCTACGTGCTCTCCATGAGGAGCTTCTAGGAAAGCTAGGAACAGCACGGTTCGTTCACAACTATCGGCGGAGTCTCAAGATCTACGTTCTGGAATTGAAGAAATCGGCTCGCACACCGCTTGAAAAAGACGTCATTAAGGTTCTTGAAGATCGTTCAAACCGTCAAAACATGGCAATACAAGTTGTGGAGTACATCAGTCCAGAAGAAGCCGACTCCAGAAGGGGGTTCAGCAGTTTAGCCAAGGAGACACTCAGAAAGCAATTCCTCGAGGAATGGATGGGTAACACTTATGGCGCTCCTGATCCTTCACCAGCAGTACGAGATGACTGGGACGAAGGAGGTACGAGTGAAAGTGACGAAGAGGACGAAAATGCTGGAATTCGGGATCTAGATGAGTTAAAGACCACTAACATCGATATAGCGCAACAATTCCTGGAGAAAGGTGTACCACTCCGCGCTATGATATCGCAACTTCATTTTCTGTCGCTGCCCTTTTGGCTCAGAGAAATCATGGACACTACACCACCCCATGCAATCGAGGTCTTCGACGAGGGTTATGACTCTAGCAGATCGGTTGTCAATACTTGCAAAGCCTGGATCGAGGAAAGCTCCATGAGTACCTGGGATTGGTGGCCATTGCAGCCGCGAGTTCCACGATTCCCTAGCGAGATTTCCCGTCTAAAGTGGGAGGTGAGTGATGTTCACGTAAAACTTGTCGTTTACTAAAGGTATGAAGCTTTGTGGTAGGCCTGTGTATAGCGGGATCTCATTACAACAGGGAGTGACGATCAAGTATCTGTTGGACACAACGAGCGAACATCCCTCAAGATGCTACTGTTGTACAGCGTTGCCGGCCAGGCTGAAATTGACCACAGCGCTCAAGCATGTCTCCCAGTACTGTCGGTCTTGGTCACCGCTACAGATTGCAAAACCTTCAACAAAGGTTGCAGTGCAGATAGGATCTCATCAGCAATCAGCGCGAGCCAGTATGAGCGCAGCAACCTCCCTGCCCAGTCCACCACAACCACATCTCTCAGGATCTCCTCCAGGCATCACTCCGCACGCTGGAGTCAGCAACGCCGCATATGTTGCAAATCAGACCAATAGCCCAACACTCGATACACTCCGAATAGTGTTCGGCATCAAGGACCTGCATGGGTATCATATCATCGAAGAAATGGACATACATACACAACTGACCGATGCAACGTTTTTCCAGGATCTGAAGCGGAACCATAGGAGCTATCGGTCCTTTCTTCAACGCTGGTTCTCGCCTTACGTGTTCCGATATTGTCGCTTTGTTCAGGTAAGCATACATTCCACGAGCGCATATCCCGTTCTAAACACAGCAGTTTGAGGAGCATGTCAACGATCGCATCACCTGTGCTGGTGAGGCATTGCCGGACGACTACGGCTACGCTGCCGACTATGAGTACAATCCACGGCCTCCTCCGGTCAAGCCTCCAATCAGCCCGGATACCTTCGCGGCATTGCTAGGCGCGTGCGATCCCCTGTGCTCCTGGTCCTTGCTTCCAATCTGGATGCACAAGTGCCATCACATCAGAGCCGACAGTCGATGCTTGGTGCGGATCCCTCAGAAGAAGAGCGCATACCTTACTGGAACATTAGCGCATGTCAGCCAAGGAAACTTTGCGGAGCCAGTGGCGTTTGGCATCCAGGCAAACTATATGCTCTCTTTCGCCAGAGTCTTTACATACCATGTAATCCCAATTCTGGGAGGGTTCGCTTTCTGGATCTGGTGGCTAAGACATTACCCATCAGATCTGCAGAACGCTTCCGTGCCACTTTTTACGATTGGTATGCTCCTTGGAACATCTTGGGCTTTGATCGGAATGTACACAGACAAGCCTTGATCTCTTCGGCATTTTGGTGATGATTGAGTTGTTGCTTGTCTAGTTGCTAGAGCAGCTATGAGGTGGAATCGATGGATAAGATGCAGGATTGCACCATCGCTTGGCAGACGTTCCTGCCCCGCTGCGTTGCCAGAACAGGCAGCTCACATCAACATACAACCTTGTAAGTCAGCAACAAGCATACCAAGAAGCCGCCACGGAGCGGAAGTTGACATCCTGTTCGCACGCAATGATCGTGTTTGAGCACGCTCAAGATAGGAGTCGGGGTATAAACATGCAGGAACCATCGCCTCGATTGTCTACTCGGCATCGACGAACAAAATGGTGTTGTCAATAAGAAGCTCGTTCGTGAGCGCATTGCTCATCGGCGCAAGACTCACAATGGCTGATAGCTATGCGAACAACCAAAGTCCTACAGTGATTGACACGCCTCAAGTCGCAGCGAATTTCCCAGATGTAGATGTCGAGCTGCTGTCACCGGCGTTCATCAACCCCGGAGGTGTTCCAGCAACTTTCGCCAATGGTACTTCCGGACCAACTCCACAAAACACCCTGGGTAAGTGAGACCTCTCTCCGCTGAACCAAGCACATGACTAACCAATCTCAGAAAGCTTTGTTAAAGGTTTGTCGAATCGCACAGGATGGATCACCTACCACGACGATCTGGAATCCGAAGAAGCTCGCAAGATTCCGTATGTCACCCTGAGCAATGGCAAGCAGAACGACAAGAAGCTTCGCATCTTCATCCAGGGAGGTCAGCATGGCAATGAGCCGGCCGGCGACGAGGGCACCCTTGCGCTACTTGGAAAGTTTGCTGCTGATATCCAGTGGACTTCGAAGGTTCTTGAGAAGGTCGACTTGCTCATCCTTCCCCGCTACAATGTTGACGGTGTTGAGTACTTGCAACGTCAGCTTGCATCCAACTATGATCCCAACCGAGACCACTCGGTTCTGGTGCGCGAGCAGACACGCAGGATCCGGCAGCTGCAATCTGCCTTCGATCCGCATATCTTTGTTGATGACCACGAGTACACTGGTGTTAGCCCTGTTGCACAGCGGTACATTCGCTCGCAAGACCTTCTCGTTTCAGCAAATAAAGGCCTCAATGTCAATCTCGACATCCGTCGCCTGAATGAAGACTTCGTGAAGGATGTCTTCGCAGCCACCCAAGCGAAGGGCTTACGTACACATGCGTACTTTACCACCGGCGTTTCAAACGGCACAATAACTATTCAGGAGCCAGATGCGCATGCGCAAGCAAATCACAAGGGCGCCGGCAACTACCAAGCTCTGACATTCTTGGTCGAGACACGAGGCATCAGGCTTGCAGACCAGCATTTCCAGCGCAGAGTTGCGAGCCATCTAATTACCTTGGAAACCATCATCAACAAAGCCGTTGACGAGTTCGACAATGTCTACAGTATCATCGAGGATGGGCGACAGACGTTCATCAACAGCAAGGAGGATATTATCGTGGTCCAGGACTACCAGCTTACCAACAAGACTGTGCAATTTATCAACGCCGCCAATGGAAGCTTCGTCGATGTGCCAGTCGTGAGCCAGAATGAAGATCCCGCAGTTGTCGTCCTATCACGACCAAGACCAAAAGCATATGTCTTTTCACGCGCCTGGAGCGACGTCGCGGCACGCTTGCGCATCTTGGGCGTGAAAGTCGACGTTCTTAAGGAGCCTTTCGTAGGCAACGTGAAGGCACTAGTTGTTCAGAACGCGACTGTTGCCAGGACCAAGTTCGAAGGCATTGCTGGTACTACAGTGACTACCAATACGACAACAAGGCAAGTCACGATACCAGCAGGTGGATTCTATGTGGATACCAGGCAAAAGAATGCTGCATATGCGTTTGTGCAATTAGAGCCGGAGAACGAGGCGAGTTTGGCGTACTATAACCAGATACCGCTGGAGGTTGGTGATGAGTACCCTATCTTTAGAGTAGTCTAGGAAGCAGAATATATAGAGCGCGGTTTGTAAAATGCATCGATGATCGATTCTGACCCAAAAGCCGTTGCAAAGCGAAGACCAATCACAATGAGTTTGTAGTTGATTATGCCCCGCGCTAACGAGAAGTGTGTTAGCGTACCTGCCCGCTCCATTCACCGCATTTAGAAAGCTTCGAGGTGCATCCTGCGCAAGGCTGCAACGCAAACAGCAACAATAAACATAGCTATATGGGAGAAAGGTCGCCAGAGGACTGCTTGTGATGCATCACGTTGAGAGCGCTCAGGAGAGCGCTCAGAACACTATCGAATGCCATACTAATTCTCACTGTCTGAACAATGTGGAACCATGCTGATGCCTCAGCTCTACGTCACGCTACTTATTGCTAAACAACCATAGGGCCCGGCAAACCTGGGGTAGTGGGTAGCTTGCTTCAGACGGGTCCGTCAAAGAGGAGCTCACTCCACTTCTTGTAGCAGACCCTTCACACTCACCGCTTGCACTTATACACAAACACCACACACAGCACAGCAACAGACACCATGGCTACCTGCCCAGTTATCGGAACCACCAACAGCGTCCTCCCGCCCAACCACCCGGAGGTCGACCTGAACGTCGATGGCCAGACTGTACTTTTCCCTCCCTGCCAAATAAAGCTGCATACTAACGACTCTCAGTGCCCCGTTGTAGGCGCAACAACCGATCACCACCACAACCTCGACAAGCACCCAAACATCCCCGGACTGAACTCAACCGAGGCGACCTCCTGCCCCGCCCTCAAGTCCGCCGTCAATGAGCCCAAGGCGCAGGAGCTTGACGATGCCCTCTGCCCTGTCGTCGGCACTGCGACCACCATTCTCCCACCCGACCACCCTGATATGTTGAAAGCTGGCCCGGATGACGTCTGCCCGGTCACGAAGGCGACGGTGGGACACCACAAGAGCAAGGTTCAGACGCACCCTAGCGTTCAGGCTGCGGAGAAGGGCGCTGTATGCCCGGTGACTGGCCAGGCTGGTCCTGCGCACTAGGCTCGATACCCAAGGGCTGGATTAGGATTGGCATGCTGGTATGGCGTTGGAGGCTTCGATATGTTACCTAGGCCACAACGGTAGGTATATGAATGTATGAATTCTGAGTTCCTCCTACCACGCTCTCTAAATTTACAATACCTTCTCCCACATACCATCTTTCTCAACACTTTTCAACACCTCACTCCGTACATACCACTCTTCCTTCTTCATCCTCTCGACCCATTCTCTTAACTCATCATATCCCTCAATCCAGTCAGCGCCATACATCATTTCATGATACTCAACCTGCGCCATCAACACTACCCCAGCCAGCGTCGCCTCTTTACCCACACTCCCGCTCTCTTCACTCCACTTCTCCGACCTCCCGAGATAGAAATCCAACTTCCTCCCCGCATGCGCCGCCGCACTAGGACTCATCTCCTCCATGCTTAGTCCCGAGAAGAACGTCGTGTTCGGATCCGAGTGTATCAGCTTGATGAGACTCCAATGCATAGCATCGTTCAAAAGACTGACAATATCTCGCGTCTGCGTTCGCTGCTCTGCTGTCTCACCCCTCAGATCTTTCCACTCATTTGATGTACTGCCAGGGAAGAGTTCTTCGAAGTACTCCAGTATGGATAGCGACTCGCGGACCCAAGTCACGCGCTCGTTGTCATACTCGATACGCATGATCGGCAGCAAAGTATCTGCAGGGCGAGGCTCGTGGCCTGGCATTGACCGAAGTGCGGGAGGAGAGGTTGTGAGTTGGACGGGGATGAGGTATATGTTGTGTGCCTGGAGGGTGGAGAGGGTTATGTGTTTGGCGCGGAAGTAGTAGATTAGACGACGAGGGAAAAGACCGGAGGGCCAGATCCAGAGTGTTGTTTTGGTGTCTTGGAGTGTGGGAGACATGGTTCTGGGATTTCTGGTATAATTGACGTTGTTTTGCTGTGTGGATGATCTATTAAGTGGATTGAGTTTTGATCAGTCTGGTTAACGTCACGACGTGCTCGTGATAGTTAATTATATACTCAACAACGGAACGTTTGTGAAAAGTACGGATACAGGAACATGGAGACTTCATTTTGACACGAGTACCTTCGTGGCACATCAACTTGCCTACGGAAGCATACAGTACCTTGGAGGGCAGCAAAGCTTCCGTCCGCATACAAAGTCTCCGAGGATCGTCAACAATGGCTCGGAGCGTTTTATCCACAAGCATAACAAAACAAACGCCAAGTCAAGTACTTGAAACTATCATCGCACGAAAACCACACCTTCAGCATTCTCTGTTACGTACTCATGTCTTGTATGTCGCCATGATGTTGACTGTTCGACAGGGCTGGAGCTGCAGGTTATATCTCGGCTACATGACGACTTCCCCACATCGCGCGATATGGTCGAGACCCTTAATCCACCACCGATGGACCCAAAACATCATCGTGATTCCACAAAAGTACCGCGTTGACAAATGACGATGCTGCCTTCTAGCTCAACTGAGTCGCTGCCTTCGGTCAAGAGGGTTGGCGCCTTCGACATGATGTACCCCGCTGGGAAGCTCCGGTTACTTAAGTACAACACCATTATAATCGTGACGCGCCTGCACACGTTCTTCTGACACAACTGCAATCGTAGCTCAAATCCTCCCTCTCAATTGTCTTCTGTAACTCTTGCGCTCCTCCTCAGCTGCAGCTACTGACGCCATGTCTAACGCTCCGATCATAGCATTCGACTACGGTGCGCAACTCTATTTTACCACCAAAACCCCCAACACTAACAACTCCAGACTTCTCCCCCTTCAGCCAGAAAGTCCGCGCCGCACTCGCCGCCAGCGGTGTCTCTTTCCAACGCAGCGACCAACCCCTCGTCCTGCCGCGCCCCATTCTCGAGAAGCTCGACATAACCTATCGACGCATCCCGCTGCTCGCCTTCGGGAAAGACGTCTATGCCGACTCCTCCCTCATAATCGACGAAGTGCAGTCTCGCTACGGCAAACTGCCCACCACGCCCGCCGACAAAGCGTACGAAATCTTTGGCGTGCAGATCTTCGCCAGCGCTTTGAACGTCATCCCTACTGCTGCTCTCACGCCCGAATTTATCAAGGATCGACTGACGATCTTCCCGGGTTTGAATAATCCGAACTATGGCGAGTTGAGACCGAGTGGACTTGCGGAGATGAAAGCCAAATTCCAGATCATCGAAAACGACTTTCTCGGCGCCTCCTCTGGACCATTCATCGCAGGCGAGAAGTTCGGACTCGCAGATATCCACGCCGGGTGGGCCGTGGGCTGGAGTTTGAAAGCCATTGGACTGGGTCAGGAGCCCGGGTTTGGCGAGAAGGACTTTCCCAGGATCTACAAATGGGTGGCCTCGTGGCCGACGCCGCAGTACACCGATCTCCCCCAGGAACAAGTCTGGGATGCTGTCCAAGGTGCGGAGTATACGGCCAAGGATATTGGCGTGGATGAGAAGGATCCGCTGGGGATCAAGGCGGGCACAGACGTCACTGTGGAGAATAGTGATACGGAAGCTGGTGCGCATCCACAGAAGGGGAAACTTGTTGGTGTCAACAACAAGGAGGTTATTGTGGAACTGAAGAATGGTATTAGGGTGCATTTCCCCAGGATTGGGTATGTGGTGAAGGAGGCCAAGGTTGGGGGAATGGCGTCAAGGTTTGGTCTCTGAGAAGGAGTGGAGAGCGTCGCTTGCTCACTTGTACATAGGCTGTAGGATGAATCGATACGCTGGGGATTTTTCGCTCAAGACCAGATGCTTCGAAATGGCGGTCCCCATTGATGAATCGAATCTGGACGAATTTGTCTGACTAATGTCGAGTCACGAACTCACGAGATGAGATATTAAGCAAGGTTGTAAGTTGAATGATCATATTACATCGTTATAGTCTATCGACTGGTCTATCCATAAGCACACGGCCTTGCATTATTTTCATTTTCGTAAAGTATCATCCTCGTTCAAACTCAGACTCTTACTCATACCACCCGCTTAGGAAGGAGGAGAAGTGGGCTCAGGGACGCCAGCAGGGCAGTGCCAGTGGTCGTCGTGGGGTGTGCAGCCCTCAGCAGCGGCGCTGGTAGCACTGGCAGCAGCAGAAGTAGCGGCAGCAGCCGAAGAAGCAGCGTGGGAAGCAGAGCTGGCAACAGCAGTCGCAGAAGCGGCGACAGAGGAAGCAGCGGAGCTGGCAGCAGCGCTGGCGGACGAAGCGGGCGCGGCAGCAGAGCTCGAAACCTCGCGGTAGTTACCCGGGCATCCAACACCAGGAACAGCAACATCGTGAGCGTAGACCTCAAGAGCGAAGTACTGCAGAGTGTCGGAGTTGCGGACAGCCTCTGCGGAGTTGGATTCAGCAAGAGCAAGGACACCGGGGTACTCGTCTGCGCCGCCGTAGTGCTCAACAACGCCCTCTCCGACCTTGGGAACGTGGAGAAGACGGTGAAGAAGATCAGAGGCCCAGTAGAAGTTGGTTGCACCGTTCGCGACATCGTAGCCGAACATGCACAGGCCCTCCAGAGGACGGCGGAGGATGTAGCTGCGGTCGCAGATCACTGTCTCAGAGGAAGCGTTGGCTCCGCGCCAGTGGCCGGCCCAGTCTTGTTGACTTTATTAGCAAAAGTGTAAGAGAAGGATATATAAAGAGGTCTTACTGTCTTGAGTGGCGCAGTTCTGGTCAGGGTCGTCGCAGCGGAAGAGGACACCAGATTTGTCGCCATCGACGATCTTGGTGAACCAGCCGATGGGCTCACCAGTGGAGGCGTTACCGAAGTACTTCTGGTAGATCTGCGAAGAGTTGCCCCAGCGGAGAATGTGGTCGCGAGCCTGACGGCTGATGGCAATGGTCTCGTCGAGACCGTTCCTGATGTAGGCATGCTGGGTAGAGTTGCAGGATGCGTGAATAGGGTAATCGTGAACGGCACCAGCATCCCAGGCGGAAGCGGTAGGGGCCACAGCGGCAGCGGTGACGGTGACGGTAGTAGCCTCACGAGGAACAAGCGGGGAGGCGGAGACAGCCGCAGCTCCAGCGAGCAGAAGAGAGGTGAAGCGAGCCATTGTGGAGAGTGAAGGTCCAATTAAGGTATCAGTGATTGGCAAGATGAAACCTTGGATGTAGCAAAGATGCGAACAGGTGTTCAGCAAGTCTGGTCCGGATGACTGGATGGGGAATCTTGCAGACGGCGTGACACCAGGTCTTTATACAAACCGAGTCCATGGACCTTGAGCTTGGTCAACAGCACTCAGGTCCTTCTCGGTACTCTTCCACCGAAGTCGCCCTGTTTCTCTCAACGCCGAGACCGCATGGTATACGCCTCAATGCTACATCCGTAGGACTATCACCACCTCTGAGGTCACTTTTTTCGACTAGGAAGGTGCTCTAGCGATTTATTCTCTTGGCTCGCGGCACGATTCGCGTGGTTTCTCGCATGGTTGAGCCGCTGCTGCGGGCCTGAAGTGCCTGGCCTACGAAGTTTCTCCGCTGCGGTGCTTCTTCGAGTACATCGAGTACCATGATGGTCTACCAATGGCAAGATTTTCGCGCCTCCAAGAGACAAAGCGTCGGTAGGAGTACCTGCGTTCGGAAATGCCGAAGGCCTGACTGCATCGAGCTGCAGGTTTCCGCAGCACATTCCACAAGATGTGTCATGATGGTCAGCAGAAGAAAGTCTGAGTATGAGCAACCTCAACACACTGTGGCGATTGCAGATGTTTGCGGGGTACGTGGTATCTGCATTCGAAAGCAGCTGCAAACCGTGTAAGTGGTAGTCTAAGATCCCGAACACCAACTCGCTATCTGAAAACACCAGATATCTATACGGTAAAGCATCTTCACAAGATAGAAATTCTATACCAGTGTCCGGATGTGACATCTGGCGGAGTAGTCCGAGCGCATGCCATCCACCCCACACCTCGTATGTTACCCAACGTTCACCTGCCAAGCCTAGCCAAGACGAGGCCCGGAAGCTAAGTATACGCCACGGACCCGCTCACTCGAGTAGGATCGCTGCTCAGTACAATCAGCATGATGCGTTGTTGCTGCTCGCATACTGTCTTGAGTTGTTCTTGCAGATGTGGTATTGTGCTCGGGGTCGCTTGATTAACACGGTGTACCGTGGTCCAATGGTGGCTTTCGATATTGACCTCTCATGAGACAGCTTCGCTCATTCTCAGAGTTCTGTCTGCTTGGAGCGTCGAATTCTACATCATCCTCAAAGCCTTGATTCGACGAGAAAGTGGACTCCGCCGTACTTGGCAGCCTTGGCCCTCTCCATCACGGTGCTCAAACATCCACCCACGCCAAGCAACCTCAGTTGGGACGGTGAATGGCAGATTCTTCAAGGTTGCATATTTTGCCGCTCCAACACGGTACTTGAGAGCCGAATAGGTGTGCCGCCGAACCGACCGTCAATTGTCAGGTCGATATAATAAGGTTGCGTTGTTGCGGCTTGAACCCGACAGCAATTCACCCGCCCGGCAACGCTTGACGTACTACACGGCAACAGAATATGGCTCCCGTTGCACGTTTCGCCGCCGCATTGGCTCTTGCGGCATTTGCTACCGCTCAAACCAACCCTGAAGACCAGGCTTTTGCAACTTCGACAGCTCCTCCAACCTCCGCCGCAGGTTCCGCCGCAGGTACCGCTGCAGCGCAGACAGTGACGATCACAGCAACAGCGACCATTACCCAGGGTTCTGCGACACCGTCTATCACAGCTGTGTCCGAATGCCATGCCCATGGAACTGTCAAGTAAGTGCAGACCCTGTCGATAGTCACCAATGAGGTTTGGCGCTAACTTACAACAGCTGGTGCATGGTTGGTACTGAGGAGTACCAGGTCTCTGGACCTACCAAAACAGAAGAATTCCAGGCAACATACACGGACTGTCACACACATGGCAGTGAAACGTAAGTACGACCATGTCATGTCTGTAGCGCACTGCTAATCGAGGGGTAGATACTGCGTTGACGATGCTGGCGAAGATGTTCAAATCTTGATCGAGTCAGAAGAGGCGACAGATAGCAGTTCTAGCGAGACGACTGAAGAGCCTGCCGGGTCAGAGGAGCACTGCCACTTCCACGCTGGCGTTGAGTAAGTTCCATGAAGATGGTGTCGGCCGATCATCAACTGACTTCGATCAGGCACTGCGTGGGCGGCAGCGAGAGTGAGGTATCCTGCGATGCTACCACCCGCGACTACAACATCCCACTTCGCGTTGGTCTCCTGTTCGTCATCCTTGTCACCAGTGCTTTTGGTGTCTTCCTGCCGATCTTGACCACTCGCTTCAACATCATCTCCCAGACGAACATCATCTTCGTGATCCTGAAGCAGTTTGGTACTGGTATTGTGCTGTCAACCGCTTTCATCCACCTGTTCACACACGCTGATCTCATGTTCGGCAATGAGTGCTTGGGCGAGCTCCAGTACGAGGGAACCACTGCTGCCGTCTTCCTTGCCGGTCTCTTCCTGTCATTCCTCGCAGACTGCCTCGGTGCTCGCTTTGTCCAGTGGCGCTCGAAGAAGCAAGCTGGTACTGACAACGAAATCCACGGAACTAATTCCAACGGCAGCGATAAGGCAGTCTCCGCATCTAGCACACCTGAGAACGAGTTCAACCGCAGCCACGGACTTCCCCACGCCCACGGAGCGGTGCACGCCCCTACACCCATGGAAGAAAAGATCAACGTCTGGAACCTCGAGGCTGGTATCATCTTCCACTCCATTCTCATCGGTATCACCCTGGTGGTTGCCGGCGATTCCTTCTTCGTCACACTCTTCGTTGTCATCCTCTTCCACCAGATGTTCGAGGGTATCGCGCTGGGCACATGTATCGCCGAGATGCCCAAGGCCGCTGCAACAACATTGCAAAAGTGCATCATGGGTGGCATATTCGCTCTCATCACACCCATCGGTATGGCAATCGGTATCGGTGTTCTGAACTCGTTCAACGGAAACGACCCTTCTACCATTGTCGCTATCGGAACTCTCGATGCGCTATCTGCTGGTATCCTTGCATG
Source organism: Nothophoma quercina (assembly GCA_021642125.1). Taxonomy (NCBI): domain Eukaryota; kingdom Fungi; phylum Ascomycota; class Dothideomycetes; order Pleosporales; family Didymellaceae; genus Nothophoma; species Nothophoma quercina. The sequence goes on along the minus strand of JAKIXB010000014.1, from coordinate 682,059 downwards.
GGTTGGTATTGTCGAGATGTTGGCACGAGACTGGATGCACGGACGCCTGTTGAATGCTGGCCTGATTAGGACACTTGCGGCTCTGTTTGCGCTGGTCTGCGGCATGGTGCTGATGAGTGTGCTTGGAAAGTGGGCGTAAAGAACGACAATAAGACGACTGTGAGATGTGCGATACCCCGAGCGAAAATGCTTTTTGATGCTCTTGCCCTACTGGGGGCTGATAATGATTAGACTGGACTATTACGAATAACATCAATCAAGGTGTTGCTTTATCATCTCCAGTGCATGTATATATGCGTGTTTTGCAGCTCGTTATTGACATGTGAAATAAATAAGGCAATCCGACTCAAGGTCCTATCAACCAAGATCTTTGGAGGTACCTGGCCTTGAAATAGGAGTATATCACGATCTAATGACAAACTTGGAGAACAAAGTGTCCTTGGTCCTTGTCCCACTAAGCAGCTAAAAGGCTGGCTCAGTCTGTAAGCCAAAGTCCAGTAGAATTGTCACAAGACAAAAGCCTGTGTGAGAATTGCAACCAACAAGACACTAAAGGAACTCTGGTCACTGTCATCAGGTCTCGTGCTCCTATATGCAAAGGGAGCTATGCAATGCTATGGATGGGTCAAGGTGTATATGGCAGCTTTGATTGAACCAATTGGGCCCGCCAATCTTGTCGGCTGTCCAAAGCAAGGTATAGAAGGTGGAATGGGTGAGCGCGGGTGTCTGTTTGTGGATGTTTACGCGCTAAGCGGCGCACGGTGCTTGGCAAGGTGAGGTGAAGGAGTGCTGTCGGGCAAAAATGGCAACATAGAAACCAATAGAAATTTTCCAATAGAAACATTCCTATCACATTATCGTACGATACCACCATACCCACTCAGGTGCAATCACTTCTTCCCTCAATCATATAGTCTCTTCCGCGACACCCTCTTCGGCTCCACATCCATCGACGCAAAAGCGATGTGCCCAACATCGCCCGCACTATCGACGTCTCCGATCCTGATGCGTACATCACGCAGCTTTCTGGCCGCTTCCAGGCCGTCAAGATGAGACGGTATTTGCTTCGTAACGTAGGGATTTTCGCGTGCGGATGTGGAGACGTAGCCGAGCGTGTCCGGAGCTATGGTGAAGATATGTAGCACTATGGACGCGACCGCCGCGGTGAAGAGCAAAAGGGAGGTGGTGATTGTGATGGTCGCAAACTGGAAGTTGCAGGCATATTTTTCGCCCTCCTGCCGGATGCCAGCGAGCTCAGTCGAGTTCCAGAGATAATTGAAACGTTTCTCGAGGTCCTGAACATCTTCCTTGGTGACGTTGCCCATTATGAGGGCACTGCCAAGTGCAGATTGCCAGAATGTGTTGAGTGCCAGTTGTAAGTGGCGATTGAACACCTCAGGTGGTAATTCAGTGACGTTAACATATCGGTTCTTGAATCCCTCATCCTCTTTCATGTACCGATCCCATGTAGTGCTGAGGCTTGGATCGACTATCCAACGCTCCACCAATTGGCTCGATTGAAGTTCTTTGACAGGTCCTTGATCAGACTTAGACATTTCTCTTGCGAGCGCTTTGATATATAAATAGTCTAATCCCCACTTTCCACGGGTATCGTCTCGGCGACTAGGCAGCCTTCGTATCGCTTTCACAGCACAGGTTCGTCCTGAGCACGCGACCTGCAATGCTACAAGCAGTGGGTAAGTGCGACACGTAGCCGAGGAAATTTGGCCTGAGAGAATACGGTTGCCACTCTGCGAGTCCCATGACTCCCTACTGATGATCGTGGATCGATATGTAAACAGGATGTATTTGTCTTCGTCATGAGTGTGATCGTCGTCCGTGACCATCTCGAAGGAATTAGTCGTGTTCATAGTCATGTTGGTGAAAGTCTCTGTAGTCTCCAGTCTATCACAATTGATTGACCAATAACGGGTCCCCATATCGAACGTGGTATTACCTACTTCTGGTAGGCCAGCTGTTGGTATACCCAGAAGAGAAACATAGTCCAGTTGAGAAGTCTCATCAACATCAAACCAGGTTTCAATCGGTGATGCACTTGAGTATGTAGGGAGCTGGAAAATTTCCGGTATCTTGATGTTTCCAAACTGATCCATCGGCGCAGACATGTATTGTCGTGATGTTAGCAAGGCAGTCATGTACAAAGGTGCAAACAGCGACCACGATTTCTCTGTGTCACTGTTGAGCTGACTTTGCCTTCCGTATTCGTGGACAGGAAAATACATCAATGTGTCGTTGAAACGCGTGACTAGCGGTTCCGTCATAAGGAGACGTAGCGAAGCCTGACCGCCGATAGGGGACAATAGCCATGCAATGGAAATTGCAAATCCTAAGGCGTCCAAACGTCGAACTGCAATTTGCCGTTCAAGAGCAGAGAAGAACGATTGACACCCTGCCAAGCGTTCTATAGTCTGTGAAACCTTAGCGAAAGGAGACGATGGTAGAACCTAGGAACTTACTCCAATAGTGGCACTTCTTTCCGCCTTGTACAAAGCAATGCGACGAAACAGCTTGCCGAGTATGGCTGCATATACGATTGGGAATATTGTGGGTGACAGGAGGGTGATTGCTTTGATCTTCTCTCCGTATGTAGATCTCTGGCGGTCGTGGAGTGCAGTGCACATGCATGCAACAACTCGATTTTGTCAGACCACGGCTGCCTCCGAAAACAGTATTGTGATCGACTGACCAAGGAAGAACAACGGGGTCAGTGCAAGCAGCACATCCAAAGGCGTTGAAAGCCACCAGTAGTACAGGCTTCTGGTTAGCATTCCTCTCTCATTGTCCTTATGTTCTGCTTCGTGGGGCTTTTTCAAGCTTGCGGTGAGCGACGTGACCGAGACTGTAGTATGCGCTGGTTTGGCCTCGATATCGCTTATTGGCACCCGTTCGTAGATATGGACATTGGAACCGTGGTGGTGCGGCTCAAGAGGAACGTCTTGCTGTTCGGGATCGCTATGAACGACTTGTTGGAGAGCATCTTCGTCAATAGAAGGCCAATTTGCCATCGTTTCGGTCAGTGTTGATGGGACCACAGCATGCGGGAGGAGCGGAAGCGGAGTTGAGGGTCTCTTAATTGCTTGACAAAGCTGTGCCACCCGCCACAAGCGTATACGAGCTTTTAATCTTGTGGGCAATTCAAAGTTTGTCTTGATTTGATCCTCGGATTTGATGGCAAAGTAAGCTGTGTTTTGATGATTGCAAGTCGTATGCCTCTTGGAAGCCATCTGCATAGACACACAGATGCATCCATGGCGAGCGATGAATGCATCGTCTGTTTTTAGAGGCGCGACTCTGTGACGCGCAATAAAGGGGGAGGAACAAGGCTACATTAGACCGATAAAGTTTGCTTGGACAGATCGCATCCCGTGTAGAGTGCAGAGACGTACGTGTATGGAGCCAAGATTGACCAAGCAGGGGAGGTGCAGACAGACCCATGGACGCACTGGCCGGTGTGGCGGAAGCAACAGACCAACATGGGTCCAAAACGCAATAACAGAGCAATCACCCGTGATTCGCCGATTTGAGGGACTACACTTGTGCGAAAGTTCAGCCTTGCGAGTTAACCAAAACATTATCTGAGTCATTTTTCTGCTATTACGATGCGATGATTGTGTCTTTCGCCGTATGGTGAGTTGAATGCCTCTCAGAGAATAGCTGTGCCGACACGTACGAGGTCTATGGCGGGGCGAAAATGGCAAGGCTGAGGTACACAACAACTGCCAAGGACCAGAGAGGGAAGGTGCAGACAAGTGTGCCGATGAGCAGCAGGAGCACAAGCAACTCGTGGTCAGCAGGTATGCAGAGAAACACGTCTGTGACCTGCCCGTTGCTCTTTCCCAGATGATGTTAATGATGATTAGGAGTACCGCACCAAGCCAAGGTCGAGACAGGATGACGCCGCAAGGCTGAGATTGAAAGCCGTGTTGCTTACAGGAGGCTTCTCGGCTCATCTAACGCTTTCTCGAGTTTGTTCCACGACCGCTCAGCCCTTTCCGCACATTGTTCAGTCGTAACACCCTCCTCCCTCATCCGGCGATCAAAGGTCTCCATAGACACCCATCCTCCGAAACCTTGGTCAATGATACAAGCTTTCACGATATCAACCATAGGTAGATACCCTCCAAATTCGGCTTCCAGTGGAAACGGCCTACCATACATTGACCACGAGAACTCACTCGCCCGACCCTCAGCGTGCCACGGATGGTCTTTTGACATTGGTGGACTAAGGCGTTCGGCGTCAGACAGTTGGATGTATGCTAACTTATCCATCGGAAACCGGCTGACAAAAGCACGGAGATCTTCAGCCAGGCGTCGGTCTGCATCCGGATATCTGCCACTCGGATCGTGTGGTGAAGCCCAGAGCTTAGTCCCAAGATGAAACGTATCCAGACAGATCTTAAAGTTCGCTCGATCGACCAGGTCGACGAGGTGAACAACGTCTTGCCACGTCGAGTAGTAGGTCGACCAGGACATCGGCTCGTAGGCGATAGTAATGACTGGTTTAGTAGCGCTGCATAAGTTCGCGAGTTGCCGGAGCTCGGAAATGATGATTTTCTGATCGCCGCTTGCGCCCGCGCCGAACTGAGCGGGGACTTGGATATGTGCGGCGCCGAGCGCGTGTGCGATGCCGACCCAGTGCGACGCTTTTGCAAGGCGTTCATGTAGTGGTGATGGGTGGCCTTCGAAGTTTTCGAACGGGCAGAGCGAGAGGATTTGCAGTCCGAGGTCAAGACAGAGTTGGCGTATCTGCTCTGCGGCCTCCAAAATCTGGAGGTTCTGAGATGCGCTGTAGGTCTCCAGGTCGCCATGTACAATCTCCACTCCAGTGAAACCGTGGTGCGCCGCTGCTTGAAGCTTGCTGTTAAGGAGGTGCGAGGCGTGAAGTCCAAGTGACGAGGTGCCAATTGCGCGGTTGTTGTTGAGGATCGCCATCCGTGCCTGTAACTGCTCGTGAGCAAATAAGGAGCAAATACAACAACACGATCAGAGATATCAGTCCGTTGTTATTAATGTTAAGTTGATGTGCAAACAATTGGGTTAACGTTGCGTTGCGGTCAAGAAGCCGAGTCAGAGAAGCCGGGTTTCGAGAAGCCGAACAGTACCTGCTGAATGCGCAGATCTGCACAAGATTGGAAGTTATAGAAAGGTGAAATCAAAGTGATGAACAACTAGATGTGGGAAGAGAAGTAGGATCAAAAGCTCACCCGAAAAGGGTATTTCAGCCCGAGCAGGCACACAGGCCTCCAGGTCTATAATGGTCTTACGAAGTACTCACTATCCAAGACCTCGCGGATGTCGTCGGTCTGATCCTGCAGCTGGTCAAACTGACCAGATTGGTCATTGTGCTGCTGTAAAGGGGCAATATCGAGAGAAAGATCAACAAGACCGTCCGCAGGCGGAGAGAACTGCCGCAGCTTCACTCCGCTTTCAGCGAAGATACGAGCTGTCTGGTCATCAACAAGGTAGCCTTGATTGTACACAACCTCGCTAATACCGACTTGCGTGATCTTGACACTGCACGTCAAGCAGGGGCAGGTGTTGCAGTACAAGATAGCTGCGTCGCCGATGCGATCTCGTCCGGCTTCGAGGAGCGCATTTTCTTCGGCGTGTAGGCACAGACATGTTGATAGGCCTACGCCACCTTTTGCCGCGTTGTTGCATCGTGGGCCTGTGGAGGGTCAGTATCGCGTCCCCGTGCAGAGAAGTGTTGCGAACATACATCCGCCCTCGTTGCAATTCGTCATGCCCCTCGGTGTGCCATTGTATCCAGTGCTGATGACTCTCTTCTCTCTGACTATGACACAACCCACTCTTCGCTTCATGCAGTTGCTTCGCAGCGCTGCAAGGTCCGCTAGCTGCATGAAGTACTGATCCCAGCTTGGACGAAGTCGAGCTTCGTTCGTGAGGTTTAGAGATCGCACAGCGTCTCGTAGTGAGGCGATAGATGTGGTAGAGTTCAGCAGCTTGAGCTGCGCTCGCTGAAACAGAGCACTGAGACCGGTGCGCTGGGCAAACAGATGGGCATCGTTGCGCAGGACGAACTCTTCGAGGGTGGGCGGTGTGAGCTTGTTGACAGCACAACGGTCCTTGAAGCGCTGCCACCGCACGCTGACAGGTGCGTCGACGCTGATGAGCAGGAAGAACGGCCGTCGAAGCAGTGCGTCAACCACCTTATCGTCCCAGATATCGGTCGTCACCCATCGTTCTCTCCATCTCAATGTCACGAATTCGAGCAAAGCATCGACGTTGACGAAGGTGTGGTCGATGGTCGTGGAGGCTGATGGCGAGGGCACGTGGGCGTCAGACGCTGACTTTTCGACGGCGGGAGTGGCAGCGGTGCGGGTTAGACGGAGACGCTTGAAGCCATGCTCCTCGATGAGGTATGAAGCTATCGACGACTTCCCTGCGCAGATTCCTGGATGCTATTAGTGAGCACTCATTCTGTCCAACAGGGTGCTTGCCTCCACACAACCCAATAAGCATGATGAATAAAAACACACTGTTCTGCTTGATTTTGTCAACTATCCCCAGACTGCCGCTGTGAATTGAGCGTGTTCCTAGCGCGTCACCCCTGCAGAAACGCGTCGAGCCGCGGGTGGGGCCGAGGCGGGGTCCAACGAGCTCAGCTGCCTCGAGCTCCAAGACACTCACCACCAGGCCGACGATGCCTGACAGCGCCCACGTGCACTGCTTTGTAACCAGCATCGATACCTGTGACTCCCATGTCTGCCGCCTGAACATCCACGTACCTTTGTATATACAGGACCGTCTTACCATATCCCGTAGCAACACCAAGTAGCCACCCCCACCATGGCAACACTCAAGTTCGCTCCCTGGCAGAGCGACGTCGACGTACAGTTCTATGCAGCCCTTGCGCACATTAAGATCAACCATGACAAGCTCGACGACTCCGCGCGTAAGGTGCTCGGCTTGTACGAGACTCGCCCTGGGGAGCATGCTTCGCGCTCCATGCGTGTACAGATACACCCAAATGCGCTGACATCGGACGAGTGTGTGCTCTTGCTCCAGTCCAGTATGCGCCGGCGCTGATCAAGGAACTGTAGCACACCGCCGAACTACTGCCGCGCCGAGGGCATCATCAAGAACTGCAACACTATCGAAGACTACAAGAACCTCGACCGCACAGCCATACTCGATAGATGCGCCCAGACAGTGCGCCACACTCTGAACCATACAAATACGCGTGACTGACGCTGGTAGATATGGGACGCGATCCACGACGGCTCGATATACGAATGCCCTTCTCTCCTCTCCTCCTTCACAGCCATCATCTTCGCGAACTTGAAAAAGTACAAGTTCACATACCACTTCGGTTTCCCCGCGATTCAGTCCGACCCGCAGTGGAAGCAGGTCGGTGAGACGAGTAAGCTGAGCGCAAGCGAGACGACACATCTAGTAGACGCTGTGCAGACATTTAAGTACAGCAACGATGTACGGCAAAGAGGCTTCTTCATCGCGAAGCGCGTTCGAGGTGGCGGTGAAGTCGATGATACGCCCAAGACACCCGTCACACCAGTGGAAGAGATAGGCTACAAGTGGGTAGTTGGGAAGCTGGGAGCATATGAGAAGGGCTTCTTCGACGACGTCGAAACTCAAGATCGCTTTATCTGCTTCTCAGACCCGTCAACATACACAGACAACCCTGGGTGGCCACTGCGAAACCTACTCATCCTTATACGGCACCGCTGGCGGCTGAACGAAGCGCAAATACTGTGCTACCGCGACACGCACCTCCGCCGCGACCAGCCAAACTCCCTCATCCTACAAATCCGCTCCGACCCCATCCCTGAACTACCACCCACCGCCCCCTCATCACCCAGCGCGCGCCTGACCGCCCCAAAACTGCCCAAAGTAACAGGCTGGGAGCGCACCGAAGCCGGCAAACTAACATCCCGCAACGTCGACCTCTCCGAATACATGGACAGTTCCAAGCTCGCCGACCAAGCCGTGGATCTGAATCTCAAACTGATAAAATGGCGCATCGCACCCACCATCGACCTCGACGTGATCAAGAACACCAAATGCCTGCTCCTCGGCGCCGGCACACTGGGGTCCTACGTCTCCCGGATCCTGATGGGCTGGGGCGTGCGCAAGATCACGTTCATCGACAACGCAAACGTCAGTTTCTCGAACCCTGTGCGGCAGCCGCTGTTCACATTCACCGACTGTCTGGAGGGCGGTGCGAAGAAAGCTGAGCGTGCTGCGGCAGCGCTGGCGGAGATATATCCCGGTGTTGATGCAGAGGGGCATGTGATGGAGGTCCCGATGCTGGGTCACCCGATCACGGATGAAGCAAAGACACGAACGCATTTCGATAAGCTGAAGAAGTTGATTGATGAGCATGATGTTATCTTCCTGCTCATGGATACAAGGGAGAGTCGATGGCTGCCGACCGTGATGGGCAAGAGCGCGGGCAAGATCGTGCTTAATGCTGCACTGGGGTTTGACACATTTGTCGTGATGCGACATGGCGCCAGACCATCTGCATCCTCCACGAGCGCCCCGAGCGAGCAGAGCGGCGGTAATGTCTCGAGCGGCAGCGAGACCACCACCAGCACCACCTCCCCGTCCTCCAGCGGCGTAGAACTCGGCTGCTACTTCTGCAACGACGTGGTCGCGCCAGCCGACAGTCTCTCCAACGCAACACTGGACCAACAATGCACCGTCACACGTCCCGGCATCGCACCGCTCGCCTCGTCGCTCCTCGTCGAGCTGCTCGTCAGCATACTGCAGCACCCGCTGAAAGCGCGTGCGCCGCCTCCAGCACCTCCCGGTATGCCTGGTACCGCTCCAGCCCCATCTCACCCCTCTCTTCCACCCCCTTTTACAAACCCCCTCTCCACCCTCCCCCACACCCTGCGCGGCTACCTCTCCACCTTCACCACGCTCCCCATCATCGGCCATCCTTACTCATGCTGCAGCGCCTGCTCATCCACCGTCCTATCTGCGTACGAGACCGATCCGTGGGGCTTCGTGCAGCGGGCGCTGAACGAGAAGGGCTGGGTTGAAGAAATGAGTGGATTGAAGGAGGTACAGCGGAGAGCGGATGAGGCAGCGGATGATCTGGAATGGGATTCTGGGGAAGAGGGCGGGCTCGATGATGAGGGAGAATTGGTGTAATAAGTGATGAGGTGACGAGTCGGTCTAGAGGGTTTCTTTGATGTTCTGGCGTGTTTAAGATGGGGTTGGTGCACTGGGAGGTGGCAGGTCACCTAACCATGGGCGCGCCGAGACATGGCATGACTATACCTAATCTAGTAGGTTAGCTATTAGCGTTTACCCCTTTAATGCTAACCTAAGAAATTAGTAGATCTTAGCTTATATAAAGAAATAAATAGTAGTATAACTAAGTTTTATTTAGAATTACTTTAGAACTTATTCTAATAAGTTGCCTATTCTTAATAATTTATATTAACTCTAACTCTTTTAACCTTAACTCTAATTACTATAACCTAGATATTAATAGTAATATATATAGTATTATAGATATAGTAGTTAGTAAAAGATAGATAGTAGAGAAAGCTAGTAAAAAAAGTATAAGTTTAAATATATTATAGAATTTATTTAGAATTAATTTAGAATAGAACCTAATTCTATTTATTATTAGTAATAACTAGAATAATAGTTTATAAGCCTCTACTATTAAATATACTATAGTAGTTCTTTAGTATCTAAAGATATTAACTAATAGATATACCTATATTATCTATTTAGGTAACACATAGCTATAATAAGCTAAACTAAATAGTCTTCTATAAAGAGTAAAGGGGGTATATATAAGTTACTTCTAAATTAATTCTAAAATAGTTCTAATTTAGTAGTTCTAATACTTAAAGGCAAGTAAAGTTAGGAAAAAGGCAACCTTTTACCTATTTCTTAATACTTAGGTAAATTAATAAGTACTTTAATATACTAGAATAAAGTATTATAAATTTATTTCAAGTAAATTATAGCAGATTATATATATAAAAGTAAATAATAAGCTTTTATTATAGATCTAGCAAATTAAGAGCTCTCTTTCCTAAATTAAAACTAATAATAGAAAGAGAAAAGCAAAGAGCTACTATATAGGACTATTATAATACTTTTAAAATTTATATAGCCTAGTTAAATAAAGCTATAGTTTAATAGTTTGCTAAGCCTAAAGAGTAGTAAGGTTCTCTAATCTAAAATAGCTCTAAATTAATTCTAAACTCTTTTAGCTAATTATAGGAGAACCTTCTTAGCTTATCTAATATAAGAGCTAGGTACTAGGTATAACTAGAAAGTACTTTATCTAGTAAGTACTACTAGAGATAGATATTATATACTTATCTACTCTACTTTATAGTATAGTTAAAATACCCTAAGAATAGTATAATATAGTTAAGCCTTAGTATTTAAGGCTAAAATAGTATAGTATAAAACTCTAAGTTAATTCTAAATTAATTCTTAATATATTTAGGAATAGACTATATCTAGGGATATAGCACTTTGTTAAATAAGGAATATAATATTATATTTAATATTATTATTCCTCTTAATACTTCCTAGACACCCTATATAGTTATAGTATCTACTAGAGTCTATATATATATACTACCTCTACCCTAGCTTATTAACTAAGATTATATTAAAGATATTCTAGATATATTATAACTAATTCTCTACTTAAAAATTATATAAAGTATTCCTCTATTAAACTAGTCTTAAATTAATTCTAACTTAATTTAGTAGAATTCCTAAAATCTTTAGCGCTCTTTTTATATCTTTAAAAGATTAGCTACTAGTTAATTAAAGAACTCTATATAGCTTTTATAGATAAGAATAGAATTACTAGGCTTATCTACTATAGATATTTACTTATATATCTATATAGTAGTAGTCTTAAAGGGGTAATATTTAAGTAGAGGACTAATTACTTAGACTTATTAACTATAGGTGCTAATAATTAAAGAAGTTAAATTAATTCTAAACAATTTAGGGTTATATTTAGCGTGTCCTCTCTAAGTATACTAGAGATATTATAATATATCTTTTTAAAGAGTAGGCTATTCTACTTACTTCTTAGAATATATTTTAGATTAATATATCTTTTAAAAAATTCTAAGATAGCTAGGCTAAAGTTTTATTTATAGTATTCCTTATTTAGTATAGGAAGAGTAAAAGAAGTAAACTATTTTAGAATTAATACTAAATTAATTTAATAGTCTTTACTTTTAGAAGAATTATTATAAATACCTAGACATCTGCTATATATAAGAGGGCATTTATAGAGTTCTTTTCTATATATAAAGAGCTAACTAAAGCACCTTTTAACTAGATATATCTTTCTAGTGTTAGTACTATTAGTATCACTATAGAAATAAATATAAAGTAAATAGCTAGTAAGTATATATATCCTTAAATTAATTTAGTGCTAATTCTAAGTTAGTTTTAGTAAATACCTCTTAAAGCTTAACCTATAGTAAAGGTCTTAGTAGTACTAGTTAAGCTACTACCTCTAATTCTATTATATCTACTTTCTTTATAACGTGAAGCACTACCAAGGCGGTAACACCACTAAAGCGGTAACTTTTCCTTAGTATTGCGAACACCACGTATAACACGCAATAGCTTAATAATACAAAGAGCAACTACTGTAGTAAGAAGGTAGAATTAACCTTACGCTAAATGCGTATAACTTAAGTTAATTTAAGAGTATACGCCTTGCTGCTAGTGCATATAAAGTCCTATAATAACAGCTTTCTAATTAGTAGAATAAAATTACCTTTTAGCTATTTATAACTACTAACAGACGAAAGCTTACTCCTATAAAAGAGCAAACCCTTATACAACATATTCTTAACCTAGACGCGCAAGGATTTGCCCTTAAACTATCTAAGGTAGCAGATATAGCTAATTAACTGCTAGCTGCCTATAGCAGGACACCTATTAGTAAGAACTAGGCTAAGCGGTTTATCTCTTGTATAGAGCAGCTTAAAATAGCGTTTAACTAAGCAAAGGATTACTAAAGAATTGTACAAGAGGACCTAGAGCTTATTAGCTTGTAGTTTAAGCTTGTATAAGACACGATCACCTAGTATAGGGTCTATCTAGACAACGTCTATAACTTTAATAAGACAGGCTTCTAGATAGGTGTAATTAGCTTAATAAAGGTTGTTACAGGTTCTAAGAGGCGTATAAGACCTAATCTAATCTAACTAGGGGATTGTAAGTAGGTAATAGTAATTTAGGGCATCTACGCTGCTAGGTATGCTATCCTACCCTTTATTATCTATAAAGGCATTGTACACATCTTAGCCTAGTATAAGGAGGAAGATATACTGTATAATTAGAAGCTCTTAGTCTCTACTAATAGCTAAACAACTAATGTACTTAGTCTTAAGTAGTTAAAGCACTTTAACCAGCATATAAAGGCGCGCTAGAAGGGGTTATATAAGCTACTTATCTTAGACAGCTATAAAAGCTACCTTAACTAGGATTTTAAGGACTACTACTTTATACACAAGATCCTAACCCTTTATATGCCTACTTACTTATTATATATCTTCTAACTACTTAATGTAGTTTGTTTTTTACTATTAAAACGCAGGTACTCTAAGCGTGTACAAGGCTTAGCATTATAACATGTCTTCTATATTAATAAGGAAGGCTTCCTTCTAGCCTTTAAAGACGCGTTTTTTTACGTGTTTACGTACAATAACTGCAAGAAGGCCTTTAAGGCTTTAGGGCTAGTGCCTGTTAACGCTTAGCGTGTCTTAGATCGCCTTAATATGCTAATTTGTACGCTCTTACCAGTACCCTACCTAGAAACACCCTAGGAGTTAAGAACACTAAGCAATACATATGAATTTAGATTACAATTAAGACTAGTAAGCAATACCCTCGTATAGGACTTATAATTAGCCTAGAAAGGATACTCGCAGCTAATTAAAGGAGCTAAGACAATACTACACGAGAATGTAATTATAAAGTTACACATTTACTAGCTTAAAGAGCAGATAGTAGTACTTACTAAGCGTACAAGTTGCAAACAAAAGCAGATCTAGCATAGTAGTATAATAGAGTATAGCGCAGTAGTATTAACAGTAGCTAAGAGTATGTCTAGTAGTTATATAGTAGCAAAGAAGGCACGTAGTAGTAGTAGTTAAGAAAGAGCCTAACTAGGTTAACAGCACTGTAGCAACTATAGCAAGACTAGGCACAACGCGCGTACATGCTAAAAAGATGCAGAAGAAGATTCTGTATTAGATATAAGTGCTTTATACGAGGAATTTATATATAGTGTTAAGTAAAGTAGATGTTTATACGTGGTATTCGCAATGCTAAGGAAAAGTTACCGCTTTAGTGGTGTTACTGCCTTGGTAGTGCTTCACGTTAGTATTAATAGAGCCTATCTATAATCTAAGCATATTAAGGACTCTAACTAGGGATAGATAAGAGGATTTCTAATAGTAATAACCTATACTAAGTATATAGAGCTATATAAACTTATCTTAAGTTAGCTAATATATAAACTACTTATAAATTCTCTCTAAATTAATTCTAGAATCTATAATATTATAGGCTATTTAAGACTAGGTTAAATATAAGAAGAACCTAGTTATTACTACTAGGTTAAACTTCTACTATAGTAATATGCTATAAGTAGTATAGAAATCTCTTGAATCTTACTCTAATATAGTAGAATAGGCTGCATTAAAGAAGTATTATATAGAGACTTATTATAAGCTACTTTAGGGCATAAAGATATATAATAAGATAAACTAATTCTTAATTAATTTAGAGCTAATTTGCTAGGGTAATATATATAGATATATAGAATCTATAAGAATATAAGGTCTAGAATAAGTATAGTATAAGATATAGGTTAAGATAGAACTTTAATCTTAGTACTTAGTTCTACTAAAGTATTAAAAGGAAGATAAGTAAGTTTATACTAAAACTACCTCTAAATTAATTCTAATTTATTTAAAGTAAAAATAAAGTCTTATAAATCTAATTATTATCTCTAATAATAAAGAGGTAGATATACTTAAAAGTTTAGAGAACTTTACCTCTAGTAGTATATGCTATACCTTTATAAAGTAAAAAAGGCTATTGAATTTATAGTCCTAAAGAGTTTACTACTTATTACCTTTATAGAGCTTCTCTATAGTATTTCCTTTAGGCCTAACTTAAAGGTAAGAAAGTTAAATTAATTCTAAACTATTTATAAGCTAATTTAAATAGCATCTTAGCTACTAGCTAAATACTTAAATAAAAGAAAGAATAGTTTAAGGTTAAAAAAGCCTATACTTTCTTAGATTAAGAAAGGTATTAATTTACTCTTAAATAGGAGAAGGCTAAGGTATTACTTAGAACTTATAAAGCCTAACTTAGGGTAGAAAAGGAGTACCTAGGCATAGTATAATATAAATATTCTAAAATTAATTTAGAAAGAGTTTAACTTACTAGCTAGGTTAAGTATAGTACTAAAAAAATTTTATATACTAGATATAAAAGGCCTATAACCCCTCTTTTATTATTCTTACTACTTTATACTTATACTTCTAACTAAGATAGTAAGTAAGATACTTCTTATATAGGCATATATTTAAAAATATTTTAAAATTAATTCTAATCTTACTTAGCCTTTTTACTAGGAATATACTTCCTTAACTACTTCTCTAGTAAGCTTAGTAGAGTTTAACTTAAAAGATAGTAACAGCCTCTTTATTATATATACTAGAGAGATATTCTATAAGGCTACTATAAAAGAAAGTAACCTTCTATATATAGTAAGTAACCTCTAACTAAAGTATTCTTAAACTAGCTCTAAATTAATTTAGTAAAAGTTTAGTTTAAGAAGTACTCTTATATATTATATTTATATCTACTATCTATAGTATAGGCTTTCTCTAGTACCTCCTAGTATAGCCTCTCTTTAGTAGGTTTATACTACTCTTACCTACTTCTAAAGTATAATAAGGCTATACTATTAACTACTTAAAACAAATTAGAATTACCTTAGAATTAATTCTACTATATATTCTCCTTCTAGTAGTTCTATTCCTACTAAACTTCCTACTAGTTCTATAAGTATACTATAGGAAATAAACTAAGAAGTAAAAACTAAGTTTATCTTAGTAAATTATTCTAAAGCTAATTTAGAATTAATTCTAGTCAATATATCTCTAGCTCCTAGTACTTAACTTATACTATACTATAAAGTAATAGATAAAGGTAAGAAGTAAAAGAAGGGAAAGATTAACTATATATAAGTATATTAAATACTCTTATTACTTAGTCTAATAAGTCTATACCTATAGTATAAGAGGAAGAAGGTAAAGTATAAGTATATATATAATAAAGTTTTAATTAACTTCTAATTAATTTTAAGTTATTAGCTAAAGAGTCTATATAGTAATTAGCATATTTTTTATAAAAGATAAGATAGTTTAATATTTATAGTATTCTATTTATTTATATATAAGCTTTAAGCTTAAAGCTAAAGTAAGAATTATATTAGAACTAATTTAGAATTAGTTTAACTAGGGTGCTAGGAGGGGTAAGTAGAGGACAGAGTAGAGGAGTAATTATTCTTCTCTTCCTCCTCCTCCTCCTTCTTACTCTCCTCCTTCTTATCCTTAGTAGCAAGCTTAATCTAGAGGTTGCAATTTATATAGTGCTAGGCAGCCTATAACTTAAAGAAGGTATATCCTTAAAATTATTTAGTAATTAATTTAGAGTAAATTTAATTAGAACTTACTACTAAGGTACCTATAAGCCTTATACTCTTTAGCCTTATAGAAGAAGTAAGAAACTAATACTTAAAGGAGAGTATAGTAGGCAGTATTTATATAGATAAGGTTAAGCTAAATATAAAGTTAGAATTAATTATAAACTTTTTTAGAGTTAAATTAATATATACTACTATTAGGAAGGTAAAGGATAGCTGTTATGGGCTGAGCCCTGAGTGTACGAGACTACGTACGGAACCTGCTTACGTAACACACTAAGCGAAGCTTGGCGACCCCTACTTATCTTGTACAAGCAGAGATAGCTTCTTTTCTCTATCTTTCTACTTCTGTAGTATAGGACAAATGCATACTCGTTAGAAGGCCACTTTGACCCTTAACAATAGCCTAGAGAGGGAAATAAGGCTATATAGCTATTATAGTAGTAAAGTTAGCCTATAGGGCCCTCTAAGTAGTAGTAGTAATATTATAAGTAGCTATAATCTAACTATACTAGACTAGAATTATTTAAAAATAAACTTAAAATAAATTTAACTAAAACTTACCTAGCTTAGCCTACACCTAGGTACCTTATGCTAGGCTAATACTATAGCTAGAAGGAGAGATATCTTAGATTCTATGCTAGATTTATAAGTAGTTCCTTAGATTTCCTTAGTAAGTATAGTAGTGCTATTATTTATTAGAATTAATACTAAACTAATTTAAAATAAATTCTATATACTGTATAGAAGTCTACTACTAAGGTCTATATAGTAGTAAATCTCTCCTATATAGATAATAGGATTATTATTATAGTTATAGGCAAAGGCAGTAATACTAAGAAAGAGAGTAAGAAGTATAAAGTACTCCTTAAAAGTAGCCTAAATTAATTTAGAATTAATACAGAATTAATTTAAATAATTAACTTATATTACTAGCTAGTATACTATAGGTGTGCTATATAGTAGTAGTATTAGTAGTTATTATAGAGCTATAATTAGTAAAACTATTTTAAAATTAATTATAAAATAATTTTGCTTACTTAGCTAGTGCGCTGCACAGACACTTAGCATGCTATATCTCAGCGCGCCCATAGTTAGGTGGCCTGCATCCTAGTGCACTGGCTTGAATAGTTTGCATTCGAGGCGTTTTGGACAAGGGACGGTTAACTCCTAGCAATGAATCGTATGCATTACTCCTGAACGATCCTGTGTCTCCTCGTGTACCTCAGACTAACACGGCTCCCGATAAAAATACCATAGCACGTCCCTAAGCCTATCAGACATACAACCCAACTCATGTCCACCCTGTCCTGCCATTTCATTTCTCCGCCTGCTCTACAGCCTGTCCATCAACGCTCACCCTCTTCGGCTTGCCCTTCACCCTCCATCCAACCTTCCTTAGCCCAACGCACGTCCATCTCCAGCTCTGAAACCAGTCCTTCAACGAGGTACTCTCATCGAGGCTAGTCCGTATCCTCTGTCCCCACGCATGTGAGTTCGCAGGCCAAACTTTCTTCCTGGCCAAGTCCTTGAATGCTGGCCCTGTCGGTCCATCAACGTATCTCTGGAAGCTGAGCAGTGCCGTCTGTCTGGGATCGATCCGGGGGTACTCTTTGTCGCCCCAATGACCCCTGAACTTGAGCCAGCTTGGACAAGTCGGATTCTGGGTTATCTCCTCAAACTCGCCAATAATATCTGCGGGGTTAGAAGTCCTCGATGCTCTTCTGATCATATCTTCGGCTTCGGGCTTGTACGTGTAATTGTATGACGCTTCCAGTGGATCGTATCTCTGTCCCTTGTTGCAGTAGTCGACGAGGAGAAAGGGCAGCTTGGAGTTGTAGTTCGGTATTGTGTGATCAATTGCGCCGGTTCTTGGGTACATTGCATGAGAGCCCTTGGCAATGTATACAACTGGCTGAAGGATGTCAGTGAGCACTTGCCAGGGCTAAAGCCACGGGCGAACACGTACACGCTTTCCTGAGCCAAATTTCTCGAGTGCTTTGAAGTCGTATGCTTCGCCGTTGGAGTGTTGACTGAACCACACAAACTTAGGCTTCTCATCGATGAACCGTATCATGACGTGTTCCCAGTCGCCAACATGATTGCCTGGAAATTGTCAGTATGCTAAATCCTATCCCCGCCTATGCGAGAGTCCGACATAGATACTCACCCAAGTTCTTACCCAGTACGACACCTCCATAGTTGAAGGCGAAAAAGATAAAGTAGAAGATGTCGACGATGCCGTTACCCTTGTGCACCACTATATTGGCACCAGTTCGATGATACTTGCAGTCTACCATGCTGACACCCTTGAGCCACTCTGGAGGAGGAGATAGCGAGACGTGGTCGAGACTGGTGAGATAAACTTCTTTGCCTTGGTCGCCTATGTTATGCAGTTGATTAAGATTGCATATGGTGAGCGAGGGCGATTCGACAGGAACGTCTATGAAATTGATCTTCGGATGTGTATGGTACAGGAAATCTGAAAGCGAAGAGGGACGGAAGACCTCATCTGTATGCAGGTGGAAGATGGGTGCTGTAATGAGACGTCAGCAAGTATGCTGCATCAGGCAAAATCCGGCAGTGTGAAACCGTAGTTTAACTACGGCATCAGATGGAGAAGTTGGGAGGCTTCGTACTTACCGTGCTCTATAGCGAAGTGAGGCAGCGTGAGCGGGCGTTCAGCTATGATGGCGGTAGGAGCTTCGCGAGCAGTAACGTTGTGCTCAACTTTAGTCGCCATGATGAGATATCTCGAGTGAGTGAATAACGCGGTAACACTACGACGGGGCCCGGGAAGAGTGGAGTAGTGTTTCAAAGACCGAAGTGCTCTCCGTTTGTTGACTGGTGTTAGTGATTACCGCCTGCCTCAATTCAATGGCAGGTACGAAGGTACGGCTGCCTACGTTTCAGTGACTACCTTTCTTAGAACAAATTCGCCTGAAGAAAGACCATCACTCTTGTATGCTGCTGCACTCATAGCTGTCGCATGGTGCGGATCTCACCTGGTTCGCGTGAGCATCTTCTGAGCTGAACAGCTGCCATACGGCAATCAGAAGCTCCTTCGACCTTGCCATTACTGAGCACATCGTGATGTGCGACAGTTTGGATTATTCTTGTTTGCTCTTAGTCCATTGATGGCAGTGATTGGATGGGTGTCTGGGGTGCATAGAACGCGGGGAATTGGTTCGTGGTGGCGATTGGTCCGAATGGTCACAAGACCGACAGGGTATCCATCTGGGTAGCTGTGGAAGCAGCGTTCGAAGTCAAACTCCAGATCTTTCGTGAATACAGTTGAGTTCGTGCCCGGCCGTTGTGTTGTCATGACCCATTCTGGTGAGGGCTTCGAGATTCTGTGACTGCATGCGTTTGCTGATACCAGTATCAGTTGCCGACTACGTACCTCTAGCATTTGATTGATGATTCCATCGTAACAATTATTCGAGTGTATGTCAAGAGGGGACTAGGCGCGTGCAACTGTCAATGCTGCGGTGTGACACTGTCGCCTGTCAGTCAGTAATGGAGGTGTGGCAGAGCGAGAAATGTGTGGAGGTGCTCGCTGTTAGCGTGCACGCGAGATGAAGTGCGTCCTGATTGGTCATGCATTGTCATTGGCTACCATTGTCATGATGCTCATTATATCGGCTGCGCTCGAGTCAGCCTTCTATGCCTCTATAGTACATAGCTTCAAGACGACGGGGGATAAGGGCGCCTCTTTCATCCGCCTCAACCTGATCCTGCTCTACTCCAGCATCGATGCTTGATTTGTGTACAGCACTTCCACGACACTGTTCAGCTTCTCGATTGTGCTCAGCGCTGCATCATAACCCTTGTCGCGTTCCGATTCATCGTACACGATCAAGCATCCAGCGCCCTGGTCGAGCACTCCGATGATGACCTTGTCGAGGATCATCTGTGAAAGCTTGCGCTCGACCTGCACGGTGTCAAGGCCGACCATCTTAGCGACGTGATCGATCTCGACTCTGCTGTAGGGCTCGATGACCTTGATCAGGTTCTGCTCAAGCATGTTGTCGTATAGGCGTCGGAGATGGCTTGTAATGAAGCGGTCGCTACCCAGCTCCTGTCGGTATTCCGTCAACGCGCTCTCATATTCCTCCAGACTGCGGTTTGTGTGTGCCCGGGCAACGGCCTTCATTGCATCTAAGCGCTTCCCAGCGTATTTGACTGCGTGTTTCGAGGTCATGAGTGTGTTGACATCGTCGCCCAGGTTCAGCATGATCTTGCAGAGCAGCATGTACTGGAGCGCAGATGTGGCCTTCTGCTCCTCATCCTGTGAGTGGTAACCCTCCATGGCCTCGATGAAGTACGAGAAAGATGTGTTGAAGTCGCCATCCTCTGCGTGCAGCATACCGCTCTGCATGTCAAGTCCGGCCTGCAGCAGCGGCGGGGTGTATACAGATGCGGCCGATGTTCGCGCGGATGTGAGAGCGGCGCGACCCTTGGGGATGTTGCCGAGGGCGTGGTAGACTCGCGATTCCAGCAGCTGCACCTCCACCAACACCAGCTTGTCATCCAGACGCTTCAGCTCCTTCAGCAGGCTGTTGATGAGTGCCAGAGCCTCGTAGTATGACTGCTTGGCCATGTACAGCGAGACAAGGCGGGTCTCGAGATTCTGGCGCAGGAAGCCTCTCCGCTCGGACACAGCCCACTCTATGCATGACTTTGTGACAGAGATCTGGGTGTCGGTGGTGTTGGGGATGGAAGTGAACAGGTCAAGGAGTTGGCGAACTGTGTTGGATCAGCACGCATTACATTGTTAGGCAGTCTGAGATACGCACCCAGCTTTGATGTCTTCGCCTTAGCAAACGATGACAGCACCGATCGCGCTTGCCTGACAAGCTCTGCCAGAGCGTCCACCTTCTTCTGATCTCTGTACAGCTCTCCCAGCGACACTAGTGCGGTCTCGTAGTGCTTGATGGCTTGCTCATTGCTGCCCGGGTCTTGTGACAGCACCTCCTGGTAGATCTTCTCGGCCTTCGCGGGCTCGGTCTTTGCCAGCTTCTGCGCCTCTTCTATCCGCTTGCCGCTGTCTGCGACGGCCATACTGGGTGTGAAGGTTGGGTTGGTAGGTTCAGTGTGGGGTGCTGGGTGGTGACAAGGTGAGTGTTGCGTGGGATGGGCGGCGATGTGGCGGTCGTGGATAGCTAGATTGGTGATACGCACAAGCTCGCTGGAGGTACATCACTGAGATGCGGCGGCACGCTTAGCTAACCACCCTCAGCCCCACATCGCCACTCGCCCAATCAGAAGCCGTGCTGCCTCTGGTGAAGCTCGGCCAGCGCCCCATAGCAACGATCCGTCGAACTTCACGCAGCGTGCGGAGGCAACATCTGGGGCAGCATCGCGTTTCTGACAGCTGTTCTACGTGAACCGTCATCGTCCAGCATACACCATGACCTTTCGCACCACTTTTTGGCGCTGGGCGCAGCGGCTGCCAGGGTGACCAGACGGTGAGGCGCTGAGCTGGCAGTCGCGCCTGCTTAGCGAATGACGTTCCTTCCCGGTTTGTTTGTTGACGCCCGTGCGACAGCCCAGCAGTACATAGCGACTACTATGGCCCAGGTTGACCGCGACATACAACACATCCATCCACACTCACGAATCTCACGACCCCATATTATACCCACGCGCTGGACCGCCGAACTACTTGACCGTTCGCCGTACCTCCCCTGCATTGCTCGATTTTAGAGAGGCGCGCCCTGTGCCAATTCATCGAGATCGCATACATTCCGATACCACCTACCAACTAAATTCAGTCGAGTCCAGACGCAATGTCCTCAATGGAGCGCGAAAACTCTCAGGACCGGGAATTGGTCGTCCGACACCACGGCGCATCCTTCTCGTCCTCCACAGACAGGGCCATTCCCATGTATGTCCACTGCTAGTAAACACTGGTACCCACCCGACTGACAGCATATGCAGGTGGGATAGTGCGGACCCAGACCGAGCACCACCACCATTGCCACTCAACCCCGGCTCGCCTACACTCACCACTCGTCCCAACACATCGGCCGCGATAATGCGCGCAGCTAAGGCACTGGAAGAGAAGGCCCGGGAGAGCTTGCCCACCAGCTCATACACAACCAACCCGATGCCCTCGAGGTCACCGGAGCGCTCTCTGGTCAAGGGCAATCAGCACAAGCGCATGCAGTCGTTACAACCCAGCAGTGTCCGCGATCTACGCAGCTATCTTGACACACATAAGTCGCCTGAGCGATCACCGGAGCGTCCCAAGACACGGGACGGCTCACACTCGCGCGACGCCGAGAAGGACTACTTCAGCAAAGAGGACTCAAGGTTTGGCCAGTTCGGCACTCCTTCGCCGTCCTCGAACTACGACTTGTCCCACACTCCGACCTCTCGACACAGGGCGTTCCTTGGGGAGAACACACCACCCTCTGCTACCATGAAGGCGCTGCAGACCATGACTATCCCTCCGCATATTCTTGATCCTCCTCTACAGAATATCACCAACTCGTCTACTCCAACACCCGCACCGGGCCAGCCCCTCGACTCTATTTCCACACAGCTACTCAGCATTACCAACATCGTCTCGAGCCTGCAGAAGGACATGTCCCAGCTCAGCCGCCGGAGCAAAGACAATGCCACAGACCTCATCAGTCTGAAGGAAGCGACCAATAGTCGAGACGAGGACATCCGCCAGTCACTAAAGGATCTGCTGAGCACTATGACTGATAAGCAGAAGGTTGCAGCGGCGGCAGCGGCAGCGGTGGAGGAGCAGCGGTCAGCGCCCCTGAATTTGCACGACCCTCACATGACACCCACCAAGCAATTTACGTTCCCTCGCATGTCGTCACCGAGTGGCTGGGCAGATGAGAGGATGGGTAGCCCCAACCCGTACTCTGTGGAGGGTGCGGCCAGTGTCGCCATGCTCGAAAAGATCATCCGTGAGATGGTAACCAAGGATGGCCAGGAACGCTTAATTGCGAATCTCCAGGTCATTGTCGACAAGGCCAACGGCGACACCGCGAAAAAGGTCTCTGAGCTTGTCGAGTTCGTCAAGCAGGGTTCTGCCAACAACCTCGCTCCGCCAGGCTCAGCATCCTTCCAGCCGTCTCCTGGATCTGGTGCGCTCACACGTACCCTTTCAGAAGGCTATTCTCAGAACTTCGGCAGCTCCAAGGCATCTGACTTTGTGAGCGAGGAGATGTTGAAGTACCTACGCAAGATCAAAGACACCGCTGCCGAGTCTGGTTGTGTCACCATGGCCACCAAGAGTCTGGTTCAAGAACTGCGTGGCGAAGTTCTTGGGATGGGCCGAGAGCTCGCTCGCAAAATCGAAGAGGCAGAACAGGCCAAAGCAACAGAGCCCCACGCCGACCCCGAACAGACAACGGAGGAGATCAATGCTATCATTCAAGACGGCTTAGCCGATCTCAAGGAGCACATGGACAAGGTGATGCGGGAACGCAGGCGCCAGTCGATGTCTTCTGTTGTCACACGCGGCACTGTCGATAACAACGAAGTGTATGATGTCGTCAAGCATGCACTGGCAGAGCGCGGCCTTGATCAGTACTCCGCACAAGGCGCTCCTATCGACAAGGAAGCCATCGTGACAGCCATTCGCGAAGCATACGACAGCGTTGAGATGAAGCCAAATGTCGAGATTCAACAATTCGGTCTAGAGCGTGATGAGATCCTGCAGTGTCTGCGTGAAGGTCTGCAGGACTATAATGGCTCAGGCGCAGTGTCCAGAGAGGAGATTGGAGATATCGTCCAGGAGTCGCTGCAGCAGCTGCGCCTGCCTCCACCTGTTAACGAAGCCAACGAGATCCGCGAGGAAATCCTCATGGCTGTGCGTGACTCCCTCGAGGAGCTCAAGCCATCCCTTGTCCCTCAGCAATCACAAACTGATGCTCTCACTCGTGAGGTACTGCTGGACGCCATCAAGGAAGCGCTCTCCACCCACGAGTTCGGACCTCAGGAAGTCGAAATTCCTCAAGAGGCACTCTTCGACGCCGTCAAGGCTGGTCTTGAAGCATCGCAACCTGACGTCGATGCTAATAACGAAGTCGTCGTACAACGCATCCAGGCTCTTGTCGACAGCATGCACTCCGAGTTCAAGGCTTACTCGGCAGCCAACGGACGTGATACCGAACAGGTTCTGGACGCATTGCGCGATGGTCTGGACAGGCTTGGGGCAGACCTTCAAGGTCACTTCGACAAGGCCCCTGATGCAAGTCAGCAGGATGCTATCGTGGACACCTTCCGGGTAGAGCTCGACAAGCTGCGCGAAGACGTGCAAGGATACGTTGCTGAAGGACCTCGCGGCGATCAGGAATGGAGCCGTGGTGACATGGTCACCTTCATCAAGACCGAGCTTGAGAATCTTCACGAAGGTCTGAGCGCAAAGCTCGCGTCTAACGACAAGGAGGAGTTGCTCGCTGCGTTGAAGGCTGGTTTCGACGAGATGAACTCACAGGTCGCGTTGCGAAGTGAAGATGCCGACTCGAACGAAGATATCAACGAAGCCCTTAAGCATGAGTTCGATCAACTGAAGGAGGTCATTCTCGGCGACACCGCAGGTCACAAGAATGATATTATGGAGAAGCTGGAGGCTGGCTTCGATGGACTGCAAGTTGGTCTACGCGAAGCAACCGCTTCGTCAGCGCCCAATGATGATGTCCTTACGGCGATGAAGACGGAGTTCGAGCACCTGCGCGAGACCATTGGTGGGTCGCTCATGAAGTCTGGCGGTGCTGACAAGGACGATATTGTCGACGCCATTCGGGAGCTTCTTGATGGTCTGCGCGCAGCTCACAACACGACTTCCAAGGAGAGCGTCACTGTTCTTCAAGCCGATCTTGAAGCGCTAAGGGAGTCGCTTGGTGGTGCTCTTGTCCCTGCTAGTGACAACGACAAGGCAGAGATCCTGGAAACCATCAAGACCACCCTGGATGAGATCAAGACGTCGTCCACATCTGCAGGTGTAAACGAGGAGCTCCTGGAGGCATTCCGCGGAGAGCTCGAGCAGATCCGCCAGTCCGATGGGCTCACTCGCCAGCACGGTCGCGCTGACACTGAGGAGGTCTTGGAAGCAGTACGTCTTGGGCTCGATGACCTCCGCTCGCACCTTGAAAAGAAGCTCGACGGTCCACGAGATGGCAGCTCGTCCGGAGAGATCGTCGATGCGCTTAACGAAGGTCTCGAAGGCCTACGTGTAGACGTCACGAAGCTGTCTAGCAAGCCTATTGACATGACTGTGTCATATGAAATCCTCGATACGCTCAGGGAAGGTATCGCTGCCCTGCGCGAAGACGTTGCTCTCCTCAAGGGCAAGGCTCCATCAGCAGCACCTCCACCAGAAGTTGAAGTTGAGGTCGAAGTCGATACTGTCCCCACGGGCAACGAGATGGTACTTGCTGAAGCACCCGGCGATGGACCTGCCGAAGACCGAGAGATCATCGATGAACCTGCCGCTGCAGCACCAGCCGAGGAGGTCGAAGAGACGACAAGCCGTGAGATTGTGTCCGACTCCACCCAGCGCAACGACGTCGATAAGATGGAGTTCATTCTGTCTCAGATCCACGCCAAGGTTGAGGCCATGGATGCGAACGCTAAGGCCCCTGCTCCAGCCGCCGAAGCAGCTGTTACTCCTGGTGCTGCTATGAAGGATGACCTGGCGTCCATCGAGGGAATGTTGAAGGAGGTTCAGGCGGCGGTGCTTGTTCTTCAGGAGCGTGACACCCCTCCACCAGTCATGGACGGCCTCGCCAAGAAGGAAGACACGGACGCCATCGAAACACTTGTCGCCAACACGAAAGCCAAGATTGAGGAGCTTGTCTTCCCTGATCCTGCCACTGCCGTCACAAAGGAGAACCTGGAAGATGTTGAGCTGGTCGTGCGCACCACTTCAGAGGCTCTCGACGCGCTCGCTAAGAAAATCGAGGAAGAGGGCGCGACCAAGGCTGACGTGACTGTGGTTCAGGTCATCGCTGATGACATCAAGACTGCTCTCGATGAGATGAAGGCAGCCAAGCCCGAAGACCCAACAGCCACTAAGGCCGATGTTGACGGGGTGACTCTCCTCGTCGACGACCTCAAGGCCAAGCTTGATGATATGAAGATTCCTGATCCAGATGAGATCCCCTCCAAGGCCGACATCGAGCAGTTGACCGGTCTCATTCATGAGTTCCGTGACAGCCATGAAAAGATGAAGGATACGTACGAAGAAGACATCCTCAAGACTGCCAACAACTTCGACGATCGCCGCAAGGAAGCCGAGTCTCTTGTCGAGAACATTTCTGAGGTCAAGACTGCTCTGGACACGATGAAGGAGGAGATTTTGGTAAACTTCAACGAAGGCGGATCTATCGAAGGCTTGAAGACGTCACTCGCCACGATGCAGGAGACGATCGGCGCAAACAACATCACTGCCGACGTCAAGGAGCTGATGGAGACATTGACTCGCGAGTTTGAGCGTGCTCATGGCTCCATCGAAGGCCTGCAGAATGACCATGCCGAAAAGTCTGCGCTTCACCTTGAGAAGCATGACGAGATCAAGGGCGCCATCGTCGCTGACTTCACAGAGAAGCTTGAAGAGAAGTTCAATGTCTTAATGGCCAAGTACGACGATGCTCAGCTTCTGGCCGATGAGCAGGCTCGTGTCATGAAGGAAAAGGCCGAACAGCAGGAAAAGATCCTCGAGACCACAAAGACCATGGCTGATGAGCTCCGCTTGACCATCGACACTCTTGGCGCCACCATCGCCGGTATGAACGAGCGCTTCGAAGAGCACCAGACGAAGATGGCTTCCGATTCAACCACTGCTTTCGAAAAGCTGGATGGCTCGCTCGAGAAGATTGATGGTGCTGTTGCCAAGTTCGAGGAGCAGAAGCTTGAGGAGAAGTCCGAGCACTCGCACACCCGTGATGAGTTGAAGAACATCGAGAACATCTTCACAGGTCTGCAGGATGAGATCACCGAGCACAACCCCAAGTTCATGATGGCTCTGCGTGAGATCGAAGCTCTCGTTAAGGCGCACTACGACCATGCACAGAAGTCGAAGGAAGAGGCTGAAGAGCATACTCGCGCAATGAACGAAGAGGCCAAAGCACGCTCCGTTGAGATCCAGGAGCACTTCGCCAACCTTCCCAAGATGTTACCTGCCCCGGTTCCCGAGCCAGAGAAGTACGACGATGCTCATGTCCAGGAGAAGCTCGACAAGTTGCTGGCTATTGAGCCTTCTGCAACCTATGATGATGCTGCTGTTCAAGAGAAATTGGACAAGCTCCTTGGTCACGCTGACGATGTAACTAAGGCTGCTGGACAGCTTGAGCGTCTAGAGGAGATCCAGGCACAGGTCAAGGCGACGGCGGTCGAGGTCAGTGATTTCGTGGCTAAGCAGACTCAGCTCACTCTTGAGGGCAATGAGTCCAAGGAGCGTGAAGCAGAGGAGCTTGCCCTCCTCGTTGAGCGCCGCTCTGCCCAGAAGGAACAGCTTGAGGCTGACCTTGAAAACCTCAAGCTTGAGAAGAGCACATACAAGGAGCAGCTCTACGCTGAACTTGACGATCTTAAGGCTGAGAAAGAGCATGTCCTTCAAGAGTTGAAGGAGGAGAAGGCTCGCGTTATGGCAGAGCTGAAAGAAGAGAAGGATCGCACCATGCAAGAGCTCAAAGAGGAGAAGGACTCGCTACTCGCTATTGTTGCCTCCCTCCAGGCCGAGCGCGAAAACCTTGCCAACCAGAAGGTTCGACTCACTGGTGAGGTATCTTCACTCCACACCGCACTCGATATCCGTCGCGAGGAGTTGCACATGATGGACGCCAAGGCGGATGCTCTCGAGCGTCGCATCTTGAACGGCATCATGGATCACTCGCGCGCCCTGATGATTGCGAAGGGTTCGAAGAGCCCTAGCAAGATGAAGAAGCGCATGAGTGTCGATGGCGGTGCCGAACGTTCGTTGCCACCAACTGCAACCGCCAACGCCGTCAACATGGCCCTCAAGGCTCGCCCTGCCATCCGCCGCAGCGCTCCTAACAGCACTGCAGACCGCCGCATCTTCTCCTTGGGCCAAATCAGCGGCAATGCTCCTCCCGCTGCGAAGACCCATCTTGCACCTACCACAGCAAACACCGGCAGTGGTCTCAAGCGCGCCCACTCGGTCAAGACCAACCCACGCAAGTCCTCCTGGAACGGTCGACCTAGCGCCGTCGTCGCAAACAAGGAAAACGCCCCGCTCATTGAGGAGGCTGAGCCGGACGCCGAGACTCAGGCGCCAGCCTCTGTCGCACCCTCCACCATCGCTGAAGACGTGCAGTCCGAGACCGGCACTGAGCGTAGATACAGTGTTGCAAGCGAGTCCAACTACGATGAAGGCGAGACCCCGGGTGATGCCCGCTCGAACTACGGCTCAGAGTACACGTACGGTTCTGGCTCGTACATGACGGGCAGCGATATCGATCGTCGCACGAGCTATGGCTCGCAAGCCACGCGCTCGATCGCTCCAGCTGAGAGCGCCGTCGATGGTGCGAGCGAATCCGAGTCCGAGTCCGACGAGGAAGAAGATGATGAGCAAACTACTAAGCTAGACGCAAGCGAGATCTCTGGTGTCACAGGCTCTGAGGTTTCGGACGTCACCGCTTCCGAGGTCTCTGAGATGCCTATGCCGACCGAGAGCGCCATTGATCGTGCGGTCGCGGCCGTCGCGCAGGAGATGAAGGTTGATCCTAAGAGCTTTGCACCAACGGATTCGGGACTCGGGACTGAAATTCCTACGGCGGACATGAGGGAGGGCACGCTGGTGGATGCTGATTACTTCCGCCGCGCTGCAGAGGAGGAGAGTGTGATGGGGAGTACCGTTGGTTGAGTCAATCATTCACTCACGTCATTGATCGAAGACTAGTAATACAGACTACTGACCGCCGGGTCTCACAAGGAGATCCAAGGCCTCGACTCGCTCAGAAAGCGGACGCCATCACTCGCTATATGGTTTGAGATTTGGAAAACGTCTCGAGGGCTTGAGTTGGTTCTCGGGTCGATATTAGAGGAAGGCGGTCGGGTTTCCGCTGCTTACTAGCTTGGCTATCGAAGATGGAAATGATACTTGGAGATGGTAGGGGTTAATGGGTCGGATGTTCGCTGTTCTTGTATGTACATAGTTGTTTCTCCATTGGTACGGTCCGAAAGGTTTGTAGTATGACATGGTGTTCTGGGTAATGGGTCATTGGAGTCAACAAGGTTTAGCTAGGCGCAATTCAATTCTCACTGTTCATTTGATCGGACTTATACCCATCGGTCTTGTGATATAATGCAATTCGTCGCGAGAGGTGGTTTCACACATGCCAGCTCATCCGACTCAATGCATTGGACCTAGTTGCAAACAGTCTCAAGAACTGGCCTAAGCGAGTTGAACTCGTTACATACAAATGCTCCACCTCTCAGTGCAACTTTACACCAATAAATACCGCAGTGTACACGCACCTACAATAACACCAGATGACAGCCTTGCACTAGCATACCAAATAGTGAACTAGTGCAACAGTCTAATTCAGCAGTCCAAACTACCACGACAACATAACAATATTCTGAAAAACGCGTTTGTATTGCTCTTGAAAAGGCCGCGTGACGCGCCGGTCACTTGACGATAATGATACTTTTGTCCCCAAACACCAAAGAGTATGCGATGCAAATACCATTTCTTCTACGCCATCACAGTTATCCTCTCCACTATCCTCCCTGCTCGATCGAGCAATTACAAGGTCACCGCGGCAACGCCGTTGGTCTGCGCGTTCGCCTTCGCAACCCTCTTACTCATGAAATCGAAGAAAGCAAACTGGCTCGCGCTAGCGCCAAACTCATATACGAAGCGGCTGGCAAGGTACGAGCCGAAGATGGCGCGGAGGTAGTTGTCCGGGACCTGTCTTGTTGTTAGCAGGATTCTGTGCATCAGTGGGATGTTAGTATCGACTTACGCGTTCGATAATCTTCTCCAGACCAATTTGCTGCAGAAGCAGAGGCGGGAGTGCCTCGGACAGGACAGAGTGGCGGAACGCGATGTTGTTCCACAGATCGGTGTTCTGCAGCTCTTCATCCAACTTCGTGATTGCGTTGGACAACGTATCCGAGAGGATCGAGCGCGGCTGGCCGGTGGCCTGGTGCTCGCGCCAGATGGCTTCGAACTCGAGGCGGGCGTTGTTCTGAATGATCTTCTGCACGCCAGCGACGTACCGGTTGTAGAAGTCGGGGGCTACGCCATTGGCGTCGACGCACATGTGCTTGACGAAGGACTCGTCGTCGAAGGAGAGCGAGGCGAGAACTTCGAGGGAGGAGGATGTTACACCACCCTTGTTTGCGGAGGCGTCCTTGTACAGGATGCACCCAGCCTTCTCAAGGCGCAGCTTCGCGTCTTGTGTGATGAAGAGGTTGGCGCCTTCCACGAGGTAAGGGATTGTGCATTTGCCGTCGACAATGAGCTTGTTTGCGGAGGAGAGGTCGATCGATTCGGGGCGACCACCACAAGGGACGAAGGTGTCGTACTGGATATCGCTGCGTAGATGGAAGGTGTTGCGGAAAGTGGTGCCGTTGTAGACAAGGTCGCCAGACGGAAGACGGACGTTTGTGTCGTCGACAAGGACACGGTAGCCTTCCTTAGACAACTTCGAGATATCGTAGTTGTTGATCATCTGGCGGTTCTTGGCCAAGCGAAGCAGCTCAGCGTGGTCCAGACCGTTAGGGTCAACGAGCACACCGGCGCCGTCAACGATGGAGACGTACTTCTCGTTCGAGAGCAGAATCTCGTTAGAGCCGAGATCGCCGTCTGGACCACCGGTCTGCAGCTTGCGTACCTTGCTGGGGTCAAGATTCAGCTTGCGGTAGATACCCAAGACGTACTCGCGGACGGAAAGAGTAGTCATGCCGTAGCGGTCGTGAGGAATACCACCAAGCTTGGGGCTCTTGCCAGTGAAGAACGATTTCCACCACGGCGCACCTCGAGCCCTAGCGTGCTCAGTTGCCCAGTCGACAAGATCAGCAGTGTTCTCATCAGGACCCATGAACAGAATTTCCTGCTTGCCGTGCAGATCGACAATAGGGTCCTTAATTCCGGGACTGTTGGGAGGTAGCAACAGGTCGAGGATACTGTCGATGTACTTCTCGAACGCACCAGCAGCCTTGTCCTGGTGCTTGAAGTCGAGCAGGACAACGCCCTTGGATCCACCTTCGGGGATATCCTTGTTCTTGCGCTGCTGTGTGTTTGCAAGGTTGTAGTTCTCATCGAACAGCGACCGAGCGTTGATAGAGTACGCTTCTTGACTCCTCGACTTAACAATACGGATACCACCACGAGCGATGTCACGGAAACGGAGGTGGAAACCACGGAACTCTGAACCAATCACGAGGAACATACCGTACAGAGGCTGAGGGTACTCCGAGGGTGGCAGGAAGTTGGGATTCAGGCGGAAGCTGACGGCAACCTTGGTGGGTGTGTAGAAGTTGGTCTTCAGCACCGAGTTATTGAAGATGCGGAACGAGTTCATAACCATCTCGTGGTGGTCGTTGACGACAGCCTTGTTGATGGTGTCGGTCAGCTCTTCGCTCGTCTGAACTTTATCAATCTGGAGACGCAAGTAACTCAGGGTAGGAAGGAAGTCATCCTCCTTGCCTCGTGTCTGAACGTAGTGGGTGTTGGCAAATGAGAGATACAGAGTGTGAACGAGCTCGGGGTAGGCGTTGATGATCTCGAGGATGTAGTCCGCAGTGAATGTCTCAGCACGCAACCTGCGCTTCAGCTTGGAAAGCAGCTCGGCGTGCGCACTGTTCTCGGGGTTCAAAATCGACGAGAGCGCAGTGTACTCGTTACCAAGTCGGTTGAGGAAGTGAGTGATGAAGACCCAGACGCAGTGCGCGTAGATGGTCTCCTGCAGACTCAGCCTGCCCGTAGCGAAGAGAGTCTGAAACTTGTTCTGGGGAATGCAGTACAGCAGAGAAATCTCCTTGATGATCTGGTGAATCGAGGCCTCAATGGGAGGGTGCTTAGCACCAGCGGCGCCAGGTAGTGGGCTGAGGTACAAGGACATAACCGTGTAGCCGTTGGAGAACTGCTCGACGTACTTTCGCGAGGTGGTCAGTCCATAATAGTGGTAAAGATCACTCAGCGCGCTGAACATGCCCAAGGCAGAGCCCTGCTTGTAGCCAACGACTAGACGCTTGTCACGCGAGCCCTCGATGTCGAACCATTCAATGACAGGACCTGTTCGCTCGACAGCGACCTCAAGCGCCTGTTGGTAAATAGCCTTGGTGTTCGCCGTAGCCTTCTGCAGGAAGCGCTTGTCGCCGATCTTCTCGACATCGGTCTCGGTCTCGCTCGCATTGGGGTTCTCGAACTCGCACTGGTAGACGAAGTAACATCGAAGCTGCTGGTCGTTGCTGCCAGGGAGCGGGCTCGTTGATCGGAAACTCTCAACACGGTATCCGGCGCCAGCCTTCGAGATGTTCAGGTATTTCGAATCGATGCGCTGTTCGTAGCGAGGTCCGTCGAGGACTGAGACACCGGGCTTGCTGGTGTCGATGTACACAGCGTGGTCCTCAGCCTCCTTGTCGAGTCTTATCTCGAGACGTTTGTCGTCGCGGGCGTATGCAGCCACCTTGGCAGCGTAGAGCGAGTGGATATGGGTGACGACAGCCTCGACCGATTCGGTAGCGAAGTACATGTCGTCGATGCCGAGCTCCTCGTAGAACCACTTCACCTCAGACTCGACGAGTTCTGGAGGAATGAAGCCCTTGTCCTCGACGCCGTCCATAACAGCCTCCATCTGCTGCGCCTTGCCTTCGAATGTTGGGGCGACATAGCCGGAGCCGCTTGTGCCCTCTTGTGGGAGCACTTTCGGTGTAGAGCTACCTGACCCGGGGACGCTCCTGCAACTACATTAGGGCACAATGTATCAAGTGAAGTAAATTACACTTACAGATGTGTAGGAAGAGGGCTTGGTCTGCGAACATCGGCATTAAGCAGCTTGTTGGCCACAGCCTGTGCGCCATTCGGTGTTGATGCCGCCATGGTTGAATGTGTAATAGTATAATGGGTGTATGAATGCGGCGAGAAGCTCAAATTTGTAGCTTCAAAATGCTCAAACACGCAGCGAGCGAAACTGCTTGGCTAGCAATGTAGAACTGGGCGGGGTATGGGCGAATGTGATCTGAAGTCTGAAGCGTTCAGTCGCGGGGTCTCGTGGAGGGGCCACTCGCTGTCAAGTACGCGGCGAGAAGTTTGGAAAGAGCGAAACGTCGAGCGTGTCTGGGGGTGAGGAATTAGCGACTGCCAATGCTTGCTGTCAATGCTGCTGTCAATGCAGAGCCGCAATGGCCGCCCATCCTCTTTTAAACTCGTGCCCCAGGTCGCAAGCTCAGACGCGCTTCGCAAGCTGAGCTTGTGAGGACCACTATTTTTGGGCGCAGCATGACGCAGAATTAGCTTACCTGGGAGCCGCAGATCCACACCGCAATAAGCCGAGCAACCGTCGGGTTCTCCTGCCTTGTGAGCTTTGAGCGCGCGCTGGGCTTCGAGGCACCCGTGAAGTGATCGGAATAGATAGCTGATGAAGCTGCGATTGGCTACAATTGGTCGCTGGAGAGCTGCGTTTACCGCTTTTTCTGACGGGATGTGCAGATTGCGTCTATTTCAGCAGAAGCTCTCGGAAGGTGCGCCGGGTTATGATGTCTCAGTACGACACTACAATCTGCGATGGTGACACCGAGATCGAATTCCAGGGGTCTTCAAGATAAGAGAAGCAGATGATGGGGAGCAGAAAGGGGGTATGATGGGTAGCTGACGCCGTGCCCTCTCTTCCAGGGCGCCTGCCATCATTTATACTGGCGATCTTGCAGTCAGCTGTGCTCTTCCGAGCGCTGATGGCTGTACCTGAGAACGTCAGCCGTGGGCCGATAGCAAGCGCGGCTCTGGCAATGGAAGGCGCTAGTACCACCAGGGAAACTCTGGGGAAGCTTAGTGCTGCAACTGATCGTAAGAACAGGGGTCTTTCACGTAATAGCCAACGCCGCCTCAAAACATGACCTGAAAAAGCCTCACTCGCAGCGTCCAGACGCCATGGATATTGCGCGATATTGCGAAAACTCTGCAATGAGCATGTGTGGGGTGTGGAGTTGCCAATACACGCGGTTTACAACAGCCATGCATTCGCTGCATCCATGTGTGAGTACCACCAAGCGTGCATGAGCGCGGCTCCGCAGTTCACATCCGCAGTTCACGATCCTTGGCTGTGGAGTTTCGAAGGGGTAATGCGAACATTCGATTACCCCTTCGAAACCGTACGTGTCTCCTTAGCACTGGCCGTGCACTTGCACGTGGATGCTGTTGAACGCAGCAGTGCGCAGTCTCAAAGTCACGAGCGCGTCACGGCTCAGGCTCCCGTAGGGCAGAGACCGACCGGAGACATTCCAGCCGCACACGTCCCGTGGCTTCCGATGCATCGTGACCTTCGTGACTTATTTCGGGGAGTGGCGACACACCGCTTGCAAGTCACGATGTCTGTTTTGGCGTTGCTAGGGGGGCTGTTGGGTTTGGGGTGAGTAGGTAAAGGGTCCAAGTGCAAGGAGCCGAGCCTCACGATGCTCGCCACAGTATGAGTCGTACTCCTTGAGTTATCGTATGAACAGTGCATTATAGTCATCAGATATATCTCTACCCAGTTAACCAATTCTAGCTGTCGTTGCCATCGTACTCCTTTCCATTGACCGTGAGCAGAACCTTGTATCCTTCTCCGTGCACCCAGTTCTTCTTCTTGCCCGCCTTCCCAACTTTCCTTAACGCTGCGTCCAGGCCTTCATCTAGCTCATCGATTTCTTTCTTGAAATCAAAGTCGATGCACAACTTCTCATTCCCCTTCTTGTTAACCGTCCATTGCGTTCTGATGCCTACCCTAGGCTCCCTGATCGCACCAGCAGGATAAACAGCTGCGATAACGGCAGCTACGCGTCCAAGATACATGCACCACCACTCCATACCATCAGGCAGCAAGCGTACCATGCGCTTGTAGAAGTCTTGCTCAGTAGGACTTATGGATCCATAGCCACCGTAGCGCTCGCAGAGCAGAATGGCGAGTAGTGCTCGATCTTCGTGACTTGCGCCGTGGGCCGTAGAGAACAGGCCTGTTGTCGTGCTCCGGAGAGCTGAGCCGCCGCGGAGGTCTTTAACTTGCGCCATGTGCGCGAAGACGCCCTGAATGAATGCTGTTACGAGAGGCGTGCTAAAGAGAGGTTTGTGATCTGGCGAAGGTGCAGGAATGGCGGAGAAGAGAAGATCGACGAGCTGTTGCATTGAGGGTGGCGCGTAGGGTCCTGTTGCAGTGACGAGAGGGCTTTCGGCGCGGTATTCTGATGACATCTCTGCGAAATGTATGCCCTCTCGTACACCTCCTTGACAGAAGTATACATTAGTAAGAGCGGGTAGAGCTTGTGAGAGACATTCGACGAGGAAGGCGACCGCTGGGACCTGGCTCGCTCGGCGTGCTGATACTCGAAAGATTTCTGGAGTGTCGTCTTGTGTCACAGCGGCCTTTACAGACATTGTGTCAAGGAACGTGTCTGTAGAGGTGCGGAAGCCATTGATGATGGGTATGGGGTATGGCTTGATCGCATGCTCTGACATCAGTACAAAACCCCATCCACGGAAGCCACCTCCTGAGAGGTAGAGATGAAGACCGTCACGGGACCGAAGAAGCTCTTGAGGAATGTCGATAGCCTGCACAGCAGCCTTCAGGTCACTGACCACCTCCTTCGCGAAAGCCTGGTACTCCTTGCTCTTCCTTTTGCCTGCAGCTTCGAGTCGCTGCATGAGGGCTGCAGCACCATACGGAAGGCTCACACTTCCAGCTGGGCTCATTCTGATGTCGCCATCCTCAGTGATGATCCAAGTCAATTGCGTACTTCCACCTCCGAGATCCATCATCAGGCCTCGTACATTCTCATAGGAGCTCGCCACGCCCAACGCTCCAATTTTACCTTCCATCTCTTTAGGCAAGAGCTCTACAGTCCACCTCGTGGCCTCTTTGATTGCAGCTCGGTACGCTTCAGAGTTGATCGCTTTACGCGTCGCCTCGGTCGCAACTATGCGAATTTGACCATCAGGTACGCCAAAGTCTTCACATGTTGACTGAAAGCGTAAAAGTGACTTCACAACCTGACTGATTGTATGCTCAGGAATAGGCACGGCCTTGCCGTCTTCATACTGGGCATCGTACAGTGAGATAGCTGCGCGATCAAGATACACGGTCGGTAGGATACGCTGAGTAGCTGGCGAAAGATCCGTTATCGAGAACCGAATACCATTGCTTCCCATATCCACCAGTCCATGATAGAATCGCGACCTCTCCGCGTGTCTCTGTGCCATGGCGCGCGGTCGTACCCCAGGTTCTCCAGATTTGCAGCGCTGCCGTGCCGGAAAGTACGCTAGCTAAGGCTGCCGGTGCAAAGAATGGCGTGCAATGGCGCGTTTCGGGACCCTGGTTGTAGCCAAGTCCGACAACGTTTCTATTACCCCCGCGAAATGTCGAATCAAGAATAGAAAATGCGCTATGACTCCGAAAGGCTCTCGACTTGGGTGCTTGCGTTTCCGAGTAGTTTCTGTTACCCCCTTTTTACATAAAAGGCGGCTTCGGAGTGCGTCTGGTGATGCGCCAATATTTGATGCTGAAGAACGGGTGTCTGATATGACGTTTGATTTGACTTCCGTCCCTGCAGGTGGAAAACTCTGACGCTAGTCGACGGCCAGCTACGCGAGACTGGGGTCAGTGATGCGGGGTGTTCGCAACTCGTGCAAGACGATATGGTCCTCTGTAACCAGTCGGAATTAACAGCAATAATTTTGCTGCGCCGCTCTTTTGCCTTCCAATGTTTACGAGTGGCTTGTTTTGGCAGAAGTATGGAGTGCCTTCAACTTACTTCGACTTCGCCGGCTGGGCAGCTCGTGCAGGTCTCAGCATCCGGTAACATTCAAGAAGAAACTGGCGCTCGAAGAAAAGGACTTGTAAAACGTACAAGCCAGCGACGGTACCCATACTAACCAGTTCTCCAAGTACACCGAAACTTGCAAGATATTTGAAGCCAGGTCTTGCCTTCATCAAGGTAGGAACAATACCAGCTGAAGCAAGGGAAGTGAATGACGGCAGTGCATCCAAAAGCTTGAAAGGCGTCCCTTTTTGACTGAAGAACCTGTTGATGAACCACGTATTCCATATGATGCGCAGTGCCATATTAACCGTATTGGCAAGAACCACACCACTCCCTCCAAGCTGGAGTTGTCTAAGGAAGAACCAAGCGCTGCCGGCAAATGCAGCAAAGAAGAAGCTCATGGAGATGGACTGCGCATACAGCTGCTTATTTGTAGCAACAGCAGCCACAAAACCTTCTGTAACTCCGTTGATGGCCAGGAAAGGTATGTAATAGCAGTACGTAGCCAAGACATTCGAGGCGTTCGTTGCAGACCACTTCTTGCCCGCAACAACAGACAGGAGAAGCGGCGCGAGTGTTGGACCAAGAGTCACTGCGAACAGCGAGATGATAGTGTAAAGACGCAGGATGATGGTCAGGACCTTAGACGCTTGGAATAGGTTGCGCTTTCGTTCCTGTGCTTGTTGGTCGTTGAGATCTCCGGTGTTTGGAGCTGATTCGGGGCTGGCGCATAGCTTCGCAAACATATTACGACTGCTCTCTTCGATGGGCTGGAACAGCATACGTGCGATCAAACCACCGTAGTTGGATGCAAGCGCATAAGCACCCTGATCAGCCAGTGACGTGTAAGTTGTGATTAAGAGCGAGTCTCCTTGTGTCAAAATGTACTTGAGCGCTGATTGCAGAGTCAAAGATCCTGTGAGCCTGAGGAGAGGTTTCGAGAAGTACTTGAGTACGATTGAGGTGTTTTGCGTGGACGGCAGCTGGCTTGGAAGCAGTGTGAACTTTTCATTGCGTGCAATCGACCACATGTTGTACAGATACACAACCAGCAGTCCTAGAGCGTAGGCGAACTGACCAACAGCGAACGGCAAGACTCCAATGTCGGCACCAACGCGACTCGCCAAGATGGCGGAGCCGCATGTGCCAAAGCATCGGAGAAGCGTAGCGGTGCTTTCGGCGGAAGCTCGAACCTTGTACAGTAACTTTTGTTGTGCAGCCGAGAAGGAAGGCTCGGTCAGAAGCTCGATGAAAGTAGCAATGCAGTAGACGCCTAAAGCTTCGACAAAGTAAGGCACGTTGGGTGTGTCCGACCGAAGCCATAAGTGCGCAAGGAAATATATCAAGGGAAGTCCTGTGAAGACTGCAAGATAGGAAAGATTGACGACGGCTTGCGTTCCATGTGCCTGGCGCTGGAGAGCGACACGCAGACTCTCGCGCGCGAAATATAGCACCGAGATTGAGAAGAGCTCAAGCTGAGCAGACACGCCAAGAAGCTCTGGAGAAAGGAATCTGAGCAAGACCTGGTTGACAGCGAACGTCAGGGCACGAGAGGCCACCTGCAGCAGGATAAGAAAGGTGGCCCCTTTCGCGGAGGCTGACAGGATCGACTGCGACATGGCTGGGAATGTTCTTGCGCAGAAACAGGGACAAAATTCGAAATAAGCTTCAATACTGCTCAGGGCGACATGCTGATTGGTGATTGAGGTGATGATGTCGTGCCTGACAAGAGTCGTGGTTGGAGGTAAGAGCGATGCGGTGTCGAAAACGGCGCTAGCCAACGCGCTCATGGAATTGTTCCCCAGCTCCCCGAAGCACGAGCATCAGACACGACCTGACTTTTAACTATCGCAGGGCACACCGCAACATGATGTTGCACTTATCCTCTCATGCAATTGCTGTCGAGAATGGTGGTTGTCGACCCTCACATTGTTGCGAAGACTGAGAGGCTGCTTCTACGGCCTTTGAAGCTGGAAGATGCAGAAGATGTCGTTCTGATGCGCAAACATCCGGAGGTGATGAAACATACGTCAGTACTGACGGATCCATTCGTTCCATACCATATTTTAACGGTATACAGGTCCATCCTTCCCAGCGATGACCTCGAAAGGACGAAGCAATGGATTCAAGGTACGTCATATCTTGCAGCTATTAAGGGCATACGAGAGTTACCGCTACCCTCGAGCAAGAGCTAACACAACACGACCAGGCTGTCACGATAGAGACGATTGCTGGAACTTCGTCATTGAACTTCTGCCATCCACCAAGGCCGACTCTGTACTCGGGCACCCGTCGAACTACGATGTCGAACCGTCACACGAGCACCCGACCCCACGCGTCATCGGTCTCATAGGCGCCGTACGAGCCCCAGAAATTGGTTACATGCTCAATGCGGACTACTGGGGCAAAGGCTATGCGACGGAAGCCATGAGGGCTTTCATGCCGCTCTTCTTCGACCACTTCTCTGGCGGAGACTACGAGAGATATGAGTACGCCGAAGCGCAGACCGATCCAGAGCTGGAGGCCAGCCAGAACGTCTTGTTGAAGGTCGGATTCGCCTTATACGAAAAGAGGGAGAAGGACTTCGAGAACCCCATACTTGGCTGGAGGGATACCTTGGTCTATCGGATGGTCCGTCCCAGCTAGGCTGCTTGGCTGCTCAAGCATGGCGTTTGAAGCTTCGTAGTCAGTGAGGCTAGGGTTCGTTTCGTTTATCAGGCGTTTGTATAGAGGTTGTCAGTGCTCAAGCGCTTGCAGAAGCCACTCGGTACATGTAGCAACAATGCAACATCATCCATTCAATTCGGTACCGTGCAATGCCTTGCAACTGTTCATGCTCAATGGACCAGGCTTTGCTTATGTGATATCTGCCATGGTATTCAGAGTCACCTCGACATATCTGGGTACTGTGACACCATAATCAAGCCTTCAATCCATCCAACCACTTAACAATCACCTTCGCGCTCTCTTCCGGTGCTTCCTCCGCCCCAAAATGCCCAATCTTATCTCCAAGG
Source organism: Nothophoma quercina (assembly GCA_021642125.1). NCBI lineage: Eukaryota > Fungi > Ascomycota > Dothideomycetes > Pleosporales > Didymellaceae > Nothophoma > Nothophoma quercina. The sequence goes on along the minus strand of JAKIXB010000014.1, from coordinate 642,351 downwards.
GCGTGATGTTGAATATCAACCCCCTCGCCCACCCAATCTCTCCAAACCTCCGGAAATTTATACCGACTCCCGATATACGCCTCACTATACAGCAGAAACAGCGGAACATTGATCTTCCTGCCTTCTCTATGATCCTCCTCTTGTCTCTCCACATCGATTCCCGCACCCGCTGCGTAGTCCTCACAACTGGCTTTAAGCACGTGCGGCTGCGCAAAAAACTCGCCGTATATCTTGATGCTATCGTCGGCTTTAAGAAATTTCTGACCGGATGTGTTGGTGCCAGACCAGGCCTGTATCATCTCATCGAGGAAGTTCGCAGGCCCGAAGGCGGTGATCATGCGCGTTGCGAGGTCCACGTGTGACAAGAAGGGCCAGTGGAAGTAGCCAGAGATATCTTTCGCTGCTCTTGCTGGGCTGCCATTGTGTTGCCATTGGGTTGCGGTTGGGACCTGGGTATTGTTAGCATCACATCAACACAAAGGAGCAAGAATTGAGGGTAGAGTGAGGAGCAAAGAAAAGGCGTACGATATCAATCAAACAGACTCCCCGGATGTCGAAGCCTTCTGCGCCGCTGACGGCTAGGCGGTGCGAGACTCGTGCGCCGCGGTCGTGGCCGATGATTATGATGGGGATGTCGCCTGCTGGAGGTTTGGAAGAGGTGCGTTTTACTTCTGTTCTGAGAGCAGAAAGGACGGCCGTTCCAACGGTCAATTTGTCGTGCTTTTCGATTGCTGCGCTGGCGCCGTAGCCAGGGAGGTCTGGGGCAAAGATCGGTGCGTCTTTTGGGAGCAACGGGATGAAGTGACGCCACCTAGAGGGTGTTAGTGAGGTTTGGCGCGGAAAAGGTATGTATGTGTAGAGGTGTCAACTGCAGGTAGGAGATAGGTCAGACAATGTCGGGGTAACTTGCATGTACGAGCTCTGAGGGTAACCGTGGATCAACACCAAGATTGGATTTTTATCTGATACAGTGCCCAAGCCGCGACTATACGAGCATACTTGTTCCTTGTTGACGATTGCCTTTGAAAAGCCGAGGCTGTTGAATTTCTCATCTTGGATCTTGTGCGCTGATGTGGTGGCCATGCTGGAGACTTGTATACCGATTGCTAACTCTTGAAATATTCTAGTAGATTGCTCGAGGATGAATAGGATCAAGCTCTGTGAAGGTGGAGTTGGAGGTGCAAACTGTAAATGTATATTCGGCTGCATGTAGCATTCGTCACAACCGTCACAACCAATGACGCAACCCCGCGATCGGCAACTCCGAACAACACCATGCAAGTCTCCATCCAAACAGAGCAGTATGTTGCAAAGGGCTTCATGGGATACATCAAATTGGGTATACTAGATCTAGGAGACTGTCAAAGGATCATGTCGACAATATTCTTACCCACGCATACGTGCAAATGCAACTAAGTTTTACCCAAAACGCCATCGCTATGCTCTTAAACCAGAGGCGGTTTTACTGCTCTTTCGCCAATACCATCTTCTCACGCTCAGCCTTTCGCCTAACTTTGCCTTTCTTGGTATGTCTCCTCTCGTTCTCTTCCTTCCTTTTGATTGCCTTGAGCTCCTCGGCCTTGATCTCGCCAGCCTTCTTGACGGCCTTGGGGATGTGCCTGTGTCTGTTGATGCGCTTGATCTCAGGCATGTGCTTGTAGCGCTCCTTGAGCGCGTCATCATACTGGAGCTTCTGCTGCAGTGCGAAAGACTTGACGCCCTGCCTGGCGGATGCCTTTGCTCGCCACAAGCGCACGTTGCCATCGTCAGAGCCACTGAGCACGTAGTTGTTGTCAGGCGACCAGGCCACGGAGAAGACGCGCTGCATGCGCTTGGTGTAGTACATGTCACGAGAGTGTCCCTTCTGTCGCTCCCAAAGACGGATCGACCGGTCGTAGGAGCCAGAGACAAGCTCCTCTCCGGTGGGGCTGAACTCAACGCTCATGACAGCAGCAACGTGCCCCTTCAGGACTTGCAGTGCTCGCTTCATGTTGCGCATATCGAAGATCTATATCTAGTCAGATTTGACTGCAAATTTCATAGTGTGTAGACTTACGTAGCAGTTGTGGTCCTCGTTGGCGACGGCGAAGTTGTACGCTTCCATGGGATTCCAGGAGATGCAATTCGACGCAAAGTTGAGGACGGTACGGTGGAGAGGAGAGCTCGTGCGCATATCGTAGAGGACGATGGCACGATCAGTTGCGCACGACGCAAGAATTGAGGTTTCAACCTGGTTGAACGAGACGTAGTTGATCGTATCAATGGCTGACGGCCAGACCAGGTTCTGCACCGGCGCACCAGATGTGCGAGCAGTGTCATATATGGAGACGACATTCGAGGCAGCCGCAAAGGACGGTATCGATCGGTGGTGTGAGATAGATGTGAAGGCGGCGTTTCCGTGCCATGTTGCTTTTGGTGGTGACTTCGAGGGCTGAGCGTAGGGTTCGAACATCTGTATCTGCTTGTCCGCGCCACATGTGATCAAACGCTTGTCGCGCGTCCAGCACATGCCCTTGACCATGTTCTCGTGCGCCTGTGCCTGCCACTTCTCTTCCCTGCTGGTGAAGTCCCATACTTTGACGACACCGTCACCACTGCCACTGGCGAAGTGCTCGAGAGAATTGGGATCCTTAGCGAAAGAATAAACACCGTCTACGTGGCCAGGCTCAAAATCACCCAGGAAGGGTTGCGCAAACATGCGCTCCATCTTTGTCGCATTGAGGGCCCTCGTGTACTCGCGTGCTCGTTCAAAAGGATGCTGGTTGGGGTCGAGGTTGCGCGTGATCTTGGCGACATTCGATCCGGGAGCCTGCGCCGACGACGTCGACCGGCTGAGGGCTTTGATCTTCATCTTTGGTGTGTTGCTGCAAATCTCGCAGGCGCGGCGAACATGTACAGCACAACCTCGAACTTTTTTGGCAGGGACGAGGTGGGGTGGCCAATGAGCGTCGTCGAGTGGATCGCCGCTGCTGCTCGTCGGCGCCGGACAAACTCGCTTCCGCCTCGACGAAATCGCTTAGCGCCCACTCTGGATGCACGCGAATTCAGCCTTTGACGACCAACTTCACGACTTCGACTAACCCACCAGTATCCCCGCCAGACAAGATGAAGTTGTGAGTGCACCCGAGCCCCGACGACGGATATATGGATATTGGAAGGGAATTTGCGAAGGCTGTTGGTGCGCCAGGAGAGGATTGCTACATAGCAATGGGTCGATTGGCGCACCATGGCTGCAAAACCTTGAATTGCGACAGGACAATTGCTGACATTTCATTCACAGCCTCAAGGTCGGACGCGTTGTCGTACGTTGAAACCGCTCGAATGCCCTCGATCGCACATACTCACAGCTCGATTAGATCATCACCCGCGGTCGCTATGCCGGCAAGAAGTGCGTGATCATCTCGCCCCTCGACAACGGCACCAAGTCGCACCCCTTCCCCCACGCCCTCGTCGCCGGTGTCGAGCGCTACCCCCAGAAGGTCACCCGCCGCATGTCGAAGAACAAGCAGGCCAAGAAGAGCAAGGTCAAGCCTTTCGTCAAGCAGGTCAACTGTACGTGAAAGACAGGAAGAGGGAGGATACACAAGGACCGCGCTGATAGACGCAGACACCCACATCATGCCCACCCGCTACACCATCGAGCTTGAGAACCTGAAGGGCACCCTCACCCAGGACACATTCAAGGAGGTCTCGCAAAGGGAGGAGGCCAAGAAGACCGTCAAGAAGGCTTTCGAGGAGCGATACACTTCCGGCAAGAACAGGTGGTTCTTCACACCGCTGCAGTTCTAGGTTTTCCTTCGGTTACGGCTGGGCGCAGACGGGGCATGATTTGACACGTTAGATCCTGCATGAGCATGTCGGGCGATATCATAGGAACCGGGTGGATCAGGATCAAAAAGCCTGCCATCCAGGCGTGTACTTCGGCTTGATAATCAAAGCATGAAAATCCGGCATCGGGGTCATTCACGAGCTCATGAATTGATGTTCCCTCACAATCTGTTCGTACTCTCTGCTACGGGTGAAGATACTGACACGACAGGCTACACATACGAGACACTGCTGAATCACGACCGACCAGTCAGCCACAGTAAAACGTCATGGCACAAACCGATCATCAAACCTGCATGAACCATGGCCGCTATGTAACGCAGCCAGGATGGCTCCAGCAATCGACACTGCATTCTCCGCGCCTTCATCCGGCTTCAGCATCCAGCCAACGACACGACTGCAACAACCCAACACAATCTCGCCCCATCCAGTACGGACACCCCACAGCACCTCAATGCATGCAGCACCCTGTTCCTCAGGGCTTTCAGTCCGCTGTGGATATAGGCCTGCTGTCGAGAAAGCATGCACCCCACCCAACGATGGTACGTAACTTCCTCCTCTTCTACCCTTCCCGACTGCAATGATGATACCTTGTACCCCTTAACAACCGTGTGGGCCAAACTTTAATTCCAATTGTTCCTGCTGAAAAGCTGTCACACCTTACTGTTCTTACTACGATCAAGACTTGAAGATTGTTATCTGACCAGCAACAGTATTCCTACCCCATCCACATGCGACGATTAGAACAGAAGAGATTCCGAACGGGAGCGAAAGGCGTAGCAGGGTCAAATGTAGAGAAGCGGACCGTCGTTATCATTAACCAATCTAACCCTACTGCGGGCGAACGTACTTTCCCCTACTTTCCCCTAGCCCATCCAAATGAATAATGAAAGGTATCACAACTTCGTCCGTCCCGTCAAACCATATTCCATTAAGCCGCCGGTGCAGTCTCGGGTGCCACCAGCCCCGGCGACGGCGGCGCATCCTCATCAAAGACATGCACCATCGCCCTCTCCCCAAAGCTGACCTTCCCCCTCACAGTCCTAGAAGCTTTACAAACGCACCTCCACTGCCTGATAAGCTCATCGCAGTCCTACTGCTTGACCTCCTCAGCCTTCTTACTCGCCTGCTGCTTCGCCTTGTTCCAGTACTCAACCGCAAAATTGAACGCATCATGTACGACCTTCAACTCGGTGCTGATTCCTGCCTTAACCGTCTTGACGACGCCCTCGGGGCCCTGCGTCTTCTTGTACTCATCCTGGTATGTGCCGACGACGTAGACGACGGGGCTGAAAGCCAGCTCCTTGAGCTTGTTTGTGTCTTCTTTGACGATGGGGACGCGCTGTTCAAGCTTGGACAGCGAGGAGTCACCCAACTCGTCGGCGCGGGTCAGGTATGGCGAGATGTAGGAGTAGGGTGTCTTGAGGTAGGGGTGGAAGGGGGCGACGAGCGAGTTGTATGTGTTGTGGAAGAGGGCGAGGGACTTGGCGCCGTAGGGGTTGGATTTGTAGAATTCGACCGAGTCGTGGACGACGGGGTATGAGTGCAAATGCTGGGAATGTTAGCTGGTTTGCGCATACAAAATTTCTGAGACTGAGAGCTCTGCACATGTGGTGCTGTTTGAGCCGACTGATTGGGCGGGTGGGTGCGCCGAACCGTTCTTGTGTAAGCTGTGCAGGTCTCGTGGGGTAGCACGTACCGAGAGAACTCTCGACTGCGGTGTCTCGCCGTTAGTTAAGGGGGCGCTGTCGTTGCTCATATTGCCGTTTGTGGTGGGCTCCTCAGCGTGTGGTGACATGAAGTCTTGTGATGTTCTGCGGCGGTGGTGTAGTGAGGAGGGATAAATGCTGCTCCGCTGTCAGGAAGGAACAGGATTACTATCACAGTGTAGTGGTGTCAGGGGAGAATATTCGATTCGTCCCAACGTACCTTATTATATGCGGGCTGCCCAGTTGCGCGCGATGATGTCTGTGCCTGTGCGCTGAAAGCGGCGCTGGGTGTTAGTAAATGTTAGATTGGCATGTGAAAGCGGGCTACTGCTGCCCTCTATCGATAAGGAAAGAAGTACCTTCAGCCTTACGGTGATCGCTCGTTTTCCTCAAGTTGAGCACAAGAACACAATTGATACAGATTCATAGCTGCATCAGCGTGACGATAGACATTAAAGGGTGCAGTCTTCAATGTTCAGCGCGTGTGCGACATGCTTCCAGCCCAGGAATGTCGCGACATTGGGTGATACGTTGACGCAGCTTCAGGGCTGTCTGGCATGTGAAAGGGAATTTTGGTACGATAAGCGTCCGCTGGCGCCTCGTCCCGTTGGGTAGACCGCGTTTGTCTGTCGATGGTTGAGTGGCAGGGCCCAGTTATCTTGCCGGCCAGATGCACAAATCCGCCCATATCGGTGCGCGCACTGCCCTGGTCCACAAGAGATGATGTGACGGAGCAGTCGCTATTGACAATGGCCACGCTGCCAGCATGCTAAACTTGCAAAGCTCCCGCTGTGCCGGAAAAGCTAGCTGCTGAACGTGGTCCGTATTGGATTATCGTGATAACCGTGTTACCTGTGATGCTACTCACCAAACTTCCCTTACATTGCTGTCTGGATACAGCATCCGGCTTGCGGCGAGCCTCAACAGCTTCTACCGTCCGGAGGAACGGCCCTCGGAACTGACTGGCGCCACAGTTTACCTCCAAACTGAGAACAAATGTCGTGGAACCTTGAGATGGAGGAGATGCATGGCGCTCATTTCCATACAAGCATTGTATTGCGATATCAGGTCCAATTGGTTGGCCACACGTCTTATCAAAGCGGAATCGAGCAATCGTTGGATGCCTTGGGACGGTTCGCCAAACCCAGCAGACGCGTCTCCATGCTGGAGTGCATTGCATCTCGTCAACGTTCGTTGTTGAGGCGCCTAGAACTCGATTCGATGGTGTGGAACATGTGAAAGACGCGTCCCACGTTGATGATGTCGGCGTCCGGGTAGCGTGCCGTCGGTGGGCCACAATTCAGACGTGGGTGCGTCTCCTTCAAATCCTTACTCACCTACCACAACGGAGCTCGTGAGGTGGCGTTGCGGTTCTGGAAGGATGCTTGGCTACCGAATATAGATCACCTCCGAGTCTTGGTCACTGAAATCACGATGAAGCACCTGATGCTTCTTATCAGATGCTGCCGAGCACGATATTGCCTCGGTCTGCAGAACTTTTCGAACTCGTGAAGGGGCGCACATACAAGCAATGTCTGCATTCAGGTACATGCAGCCACAGAGTAACACCACGCTCTTGAGAGGGGTAGGGCGTACTTTTGAGCATGCACTGTGCTGATCAAATAGCTAAGCGAGCTGGATGAGCGTTGAGGATCGGCACGTTGGTTAGTTTAGTCGGACGTCCAACGCTCCCAGCACACGGCAACGATGTCATAGGCATGGAGATGTTGAGTGGGGTGCTGACCGCAGCATTGTGGGGTTCTAGGGGCCGGCAGTAGATTGTTGCATATTGCATGCCTTCGCGGTTCACAAGAGAGATGGGTCGTATCTGGAAGAGGAAAATCGAGCGACGACTGAAGCAGAAGGCACTGCTGTCGCAATGCTCCTTCCCTTCCTCGATAATGTTACATTCCTCTTACTTCTGCGCAGTCAACACTTCAATCTTGCTATCTGTGCAGCAGGATTACAGGGTGCAACGGATTTTGTACGCCTCGCTTTACTTGTCGGATCCGAAGGAGATGCCTACTGTCAGCAGGACACGTTTCCCGGACGCCATGATCAAAGTGATACTGGCATCAGGAGCCCTAATACTAAGCACAAGAATTCAAGATCATCCCCTACATTGACCGAATCCACGGCTATCGAAAGGAAGATGACACACTAACATGTTCCGTCTATGCTGCCCGTTACTGCATCTTTCAATTCCAAGACCTTGCCCCAATGTCCTTGCAGATAGCATCGAACGCCTCTCCCACAGCTACACGGCGCCAATATTCTTTAATCTCTTCCAGATATGCAGTGTCTTCGACAAATCTTTCCCAATCACTCATCCTGTCTGTCAACTTCCATCCACCACATCATACGCTCTGGCCGTTTCCCATCGTGTTTCCCTCGTTCAGATGGCGGGAAGCCATCGAACCATCATTGAGGCACATACGCGACGGACGTATTCCACCATGGCTATCCGGTGTCAGTCGTGTGCAACTTTGGAGATGTAAGAAGACCTACACGTTTGATCCCTTCCTCTATCACACTCTACTCCCTGGTAATCAGCGCATTCGCAAACATCTTGAATTCCCGTTGACCCACTCTCACTAAGAACACTCCATTGCTTAACCCATTCAGATCCTTCGTGACCAGCAAGTTGATGTGACCGAACTCCGGCTCCAGTAGTAGAAAGATATCGAGTGAGATCCGCGGGTTCATGAGCACCACATCGCGGTCGTGCCACACAAGCCATTTGAGGCGTTCGGATTCGGACTTCGCGAGCTCTTGACCAAGGATGGTCAGGATATAACGATGCTTTGCTCATAAGCCACAGATCATATATTCGCGCAGGTTGGAGTGCGAATAGCCGTGCAGCTCGTTGCGCAGAGCATGTGAGGCGATGGCGGCTTCGTAGTTTGGGTCTGACTCGCCGAACGAGGCTGTGGGTTTGCCAATGCGAGGCGTTGGTGTCAAATGAGATGCTGAGATGTTGCTGATTACGGAAAACTGATGTTTCAATGAAGGAGCGAGGTTGAGTAGGCCATGAGTGGCGAGCTGGTGACCCGGGCGAGCCTGCAGGCCGACGATACTGAGGATGAGCGTAGCGACTCCTGCCAGCAGAAGATATTCGAGGAGTTGGTTTCGAGCAACGTGTTGCCGGTTATGGCTGCTTTAACTGATCACTGTTCAGACGGCAAGGTGGGAGGTGTTTTTGCGCATGAATGCGAGATCAGAATGAGGGCTACAAGTTGTGACGGAAGGAGGTCTAGAGTGCCTCCGTGGATGGAGGACATACTCTATTGCCATAAAAGAAAGGAACTGTGTGATTGGTGCGGCACTCAAGACACTGATTGATTAATAGCTTACTATTGAGCAGCAGTCGCCTGTCTTTTCTAAATCGATTGCTGCTACCTCTTTCTTTTGGGTCGCTGTTCTCCAGATCTCTGGGATGTAGACGATATCAAATAGGGAGTCAACCGCAGATAAGACAATAGACTAGGTGGCGTCGGTTCCAACTTCGAGTATCTTTGTCTTTGTAGTGCAACTTTCGGTGCAAGGCAAGAGAAGGACGGCCACAAAATTGAGCGTTCCGTTGGGATGACTATTGCGCATGTGTGCCTCTTGATCAAGCTGTATGAACGTGCCACAAGAATCTCTTTGTTGCTTTGGACATCTGTCATGGTGTACAGGTTGCGGATTGATGTGAATAAACAAAATCTTGAGAGGCACCCCGTTGACAGCGTGTAGCAGGAGCAATTCAACCCCTGAGGTGTTCAGAAGTGAGCGAATGTCAATCGCCAACCCGTAAGACAAGACAAGACGTGTTTCCCGGATCACACCCGCAAAGGCAAAGGCGACATTCGGGAAGTGTTTATGATGCACGCGCGGAGCACGCGTCAAACCTCCCGCTTGCGCTTCTCACAACCTCAGCCATCCCGCAACCGCGACAAAAACCACAAAAACACAAAAAAGTAATTCGCGTGATCCCAGTTTAGTGGGCACGGAAGCTAGTGTCGCTTCTGTGGATCGAACACAGTACCTCCAGATTTAGTGACTGACAACTTCAGTCTGGCGCTCTCCCAAGTGAGCTAAAGCGACTGGAAGACAATTGCCTGATGGGGTAATTGTTGAACACTGTGGGAAATGCAGCGTTCATATGGCCAGCGAAAGGGTGTGCAATGTGTTTGGAATGCGACTTTTCGCCGAAGCAAGGCAGATTGGAGTTTGCAATTTGGGGTAGGTTTTGAAAGGGGCCCACTTCGTGGATGGTGGACGGGTCGAGAGCGCGTTGTGACGAAGCGCTCAAGCTGAACAGAGACAGCAAGAAAAGCAACCACACAGTGTGGACTGAATCTGTCTGAGACTTCACCAGTAGATTCATCTCGTGATAAAGGTCAGGTCTGTGTAATTTTGGGCGTTTTCGTTATGTACTGTTGTTGCAATGATTTTCCACAATGATGCAAGTCGTTGTGCGGATACAAAAAACAGGGGACACCTTTCTTACATCAGTCGCAATCACTTGCAGTTGTCAAGACTTTTCAACGATACAGGAAGGTCGCCGCAATATGAAGGGAAAGTCATCAGCTTATTTCCACCAAAGGAGCCGACTAGGTCGTCTGTTCATACTCTGCTAGCTACGTTGTATACTTGGAGGTTGATGACCATCACAACTTCTCCAATTCTACGTCGCGTTGATTTCCAGACAAGCGAGGTCTGGCTGCTACAAGACCACATTTGATTCGGCATGATAGCCACGCAAAACCAATCCTACAGCCAAAAAGAAATGCAGCATGGCAGATGGGCTAGGACGAAGCTACAGAACACAAGGCTGGAATCCTATCCGGCCCGATTGCCTCGCTTAGCCCACCACAGCGCGGGATCGCACATTCACCCGCCCAGGCCGGCGCAACATCGAAAAAAATATTCCTGGAGTGCTCGACTATTATCGAACGAATGCTGATGAGGACGGGACTCGAACCCGCGCCACTTTCGTGACCAGGAAGCTGATTGCTCAGCAATGCTAAGGAGGAAGAACCTTAACCTGGCGCCATAACTGTGTGATTGTTAGGATTGAAAGTGGAAGATGGTGACATTTGAGTGAGAACTTACCCAACTCGGCCACCTCACCCTACTCCAGTGGATTGATGAAACGTGTACATCGAAGTCGGTATATATAGTCAATGAAAATAATTAGAGCAAGGCAGTTGAGGTGCCGGCCGATGCCCCCACTTACATCACCAATGAAGCCAACAACTCCACTCGCTGAAGAAGCGTCCACCTTCCCTCAGCATTTCTCATGTAGTCGAAAGGCAGGAATATAAGCTTTGAGGCCCGGGACCAACAAGGGAGGCATCTAGAACTGAACTCTAATCTGTTTACACATCAAAGGAAGTTTTGGAGGATTCAGTATTCCGGTTGCTGTATCCAGCCGTTTCTGCGATATGAGAGAGTACAAAGAGTCAAAACAGGCCTATAATCCCTCCTACCGGACGCTGTTCCATCCGTCTCGACGCAGCGAGAACACCACTACATACTGCTGATCTTAGCGTCCTTATTTGTCTGTATAACATGATTATCCACAGTAAGCTGACTAGTGAACATTGACCTCGTTGGTACCAGAAGTTCAACATTCCAAAAGATAAATACCACCTTCAACAGCACCCATAGCGAGTGGGCAAGACGGCGTCAAAAACACCTCAATAAAGCAAAGAGATACTTTACATCACTTCCTAAGATCTATGAAAGTTCATACAGTCAACCATTTCATCTCCGCCTCTACCCAACAACAGCCTTAAACGTCCGCCTCCCCTGCTTTGCGCGCTTCATCTTGATTCCCGTTCTCCTATCAACCCAATCGCTATCTCTCACCGTCCCCGAGGCATGGTCAAAACTAGCATCTCCTCCCCCTTCTTCCCCCATAAATTCCCCCACCACCCATCCTCTTCCTGCCACCCGTCATACCGCCGCCGCCCATCCCCGGCCCACTCGTATGGTGCACAACATGCCTAGTTCCTCCGCTGCGACCGAATCGGCTGCCACCGCCCATAGCCATAGGCGGCCCGGCGCCGTAGCCGCTGCGGCGAGACATGCGTGAAGGTCCACAACCCATGTTATCCGCTCTATATAGAGCTGTGATGTGAGGATTGGGAGCGTGTTAACGCTCTGCTGGACAAGGACCTGCGGGTTGTGCTGATGTTGCTGTCGATGCGAGTCCGTTTACACTCTAGCCTCGGAGTGTCTGAGTAGGGGGACGACAGCAGCAGAGTTCCGACGGGAGAGTAGTGAGATGCGTAGTGGAAGTATAGTGCCTCACTTGTAGCGGGGTTCTGGGTTGTGCTTGGAGTGGAAAACCGGCGGATACTTGCGAGATTTGTTGGGTTGAAGGTCCTGCTTACACTGGTTTGCTTCGACTTGAGTAGCGTAGGAGTTTCGGTGGGCTTGCGGAGGGCGCGAGAGCTTGAGCGGAAGCGATAGACACAGATTTGCGGGTTGTTCTGGCGTTGTGTGCTTTTGCTGGAGACGTAGGATGTGTGATGCGTAGAGTTTGGAAAACGTTATGATAGTTTGATATGCTACTTTGGAAGACTTACAAGCCAGCTCTTATGTGCGGTCCTTTTATGGCCCATTCTGATGCTGGTCAAGCTCGACGTCACACACTACATGACATGTGCCAAACACCTACCCAAGACCCACCACTTTGCAAACATCTATCGCACACAAGCAGACCCTCTTGTTAGTAGACCCTGCATGGGTAGCCGGCTCGGCTAGCGTGCCAGACATGCTTGGCTTTGGCGGAGCGGAGAGACGGATGGTCGTTCATTGGCTGGGAACGCGTGGATGTGGCACATATCTGTGGCGCATGGAATGGGATGACGTCCGCCGCTGTTCGGCGCCGTTGACGAGCTGGGGAAGCTGAATCGGTAGCGCTGAAAATGACGACACCCATCTTGGAATGAGCACATGCTGAGGAGCTTGAGCTGCCGAGACCCGTCGCAGACAAGGAAACAAGAAAGTCAGTACGCGGGATGAACGAGCAGAGATGACTCAATTGATCGAGCTGAGACGAGAGTCTATCAGGGTATTGCAGCTGCCAAAATGTCAGAACGCCACGCCATGCCAAATATGTCAAACCAAGTCAAGTCTATTGTCCCTTTGCCTGGTTCTCCTTGAAGATGCGATGCCTTGCCAAGAGCTGCGAGATCATGAAGTGAGAAACGTCCTCATCAGCCCAGTACGTCAGATGGCTTGCAATACTGGCAAGAAGTGAGATGTCGAAAGCCTGTTATATGGTAAGTGGCCAGCCTAGCACGTCAGTGTTTTGAACTTACGCCCTCCTGAATGCTGTAATCCACTCTTCCGTTGCTGTTGAGAGCCCTGACTTTCTGTTCTTCTTTCTTCAGCTTCCTACTTCGCTCTTCAAGCTCCTGCCATTCCAGGTCTTTCTCCACTTTACTCAGGTCCTCGGTATTACTGTTCTTCCGCCCCTTCTGGAAGCCAGAATACAAGGTCTCGATCTCTGACTCGATGAGTGTAGGTGGGTGTTCACCATCCTCACCTGTGGTGATCTGTTCATTGCCCAGACGCCGTCTACGCTCTTCAGATATGAACGCAGATACGGGCTCATTAGTGCCTGGGACGGTTGCCGCACTGGCTGTGGAGCTTGCCGCAGCCGTGAGAGGCCGCGATGAGCGTTGCCCTGCCCCTCCATCTCCAAGATCTGTACCACTGATTCCGAGGCTACGATTCAGCAAACCGGACGCGATACCCGATCCAATACTAGACCAGAAGTCTGTGACACCTTGCCCGACGCGCGCACCAATACCCGTAAGACCCTGCGAGGCTGGGGCACCGAAAATTCCCTTCTTGGTGTAGGGAAGCGGTTGAGCTTTCAGCCCAGCCATGGCTGGAGAGATGAGCGGCTCAATACGGTAGCTGATAGGATCGGAGGGATGGAAGATGTTGAACGTTTGCTTGCAGAGCGGCGAGGAAGTTGTAATGTCGAATGTATGATCACGCTCTGCCACTGTTGGCGAGAACGGATCGTCCAGAGGAGTTGCTGGCGTCTCTGGGGCCACAAAAGCTGTGGCTGGTCGAGCAGCTATCGTGCGCCCTTTGAGCATCTGGAAGAGCCCAATTGGTGAGCCCAAGGCATAGAAGTCTTCGACTTCAAAATCTAGCTTCAGGCCCTCCTCCGTAAGGCGACGCTGTTTGCCAGGCTTGGCTTTGGAGGCATCCCGTTGGATGCAGAGGATGTCGAACATGATGGCTGAGCCCAAAGAGTGACCGACTAAGCTGACCCGACCCTTGAAGGAGGGGTTACGTTCCTTGAACAGACGATAGATGCGGTTCAACTCAGCAACCACAATACGAGAAATGTGGCCCTTGTAAGCTGGGCTCTGATAGAGCAGGATATCCAGTGCAAGGTCCGTCAAGAAGTTTCGCACAGCTGGCACCCCATCAACGGTAATGTCTTCGAGGCTTGGAAACTCGTGATCCTCATGGTCGAGATCACCTAGGTCATGCTCTTTGCGGTTGTGTTTGAGACTCTGCTTGGGGAAGTCCAGAAGATGTCTCCATACGATGGGAATGACCTGAATACGGCTGTTCTTTGTATCAGAATCGACTTCAGAATTGAGTGCCTGCAGATCCGGAGAATTGGCGTAGACACTCTTGAAAGACTTGCGCATAGTGTTGACATCGTGTATGAAGTTGATGGACTCCATGCGCATACCCAGGCGCTGCCCGATGCCGTGCGTGACAAGTAACAGATGTTCGATCTCGCGACCTTGCTCTTGCTTATCTTGCGTCTTGTAGTCTTCACGCATCTCCTTTTCTTCTCGCTTGCGCGCTTCTTCTTCTTGCTTCTCTTGGTAATCGGGCTGTGAAGAGGTCATCAATGACGACACTTGTCTTTCTAGAGTTCTTCTTCTAGACTCCTGAGGTGACTCAACTCCCTCATTGTCAGTGGTCTCTGCATCCGAGGCGCCTTCAGACCCGGTCTTGGTAGGCTTCTCGTTGTCAGATCCGTAAGCTAAGTGCTGCGATGGTGTGGAGGGTCTGTCCGCCTCTTTTTTACTCTTGGGATCCTTCGGGGCAGTTGCCTGCTTCTTCTTCTCTTCTGGATCAGTATAACCACGAACGTATCGATACCCGGCGTAGTGCGCTCCACCGGCAAAGCGCTGATAGAGTGTGCTCCCCATACGTGCCCACATGTCATCAGTCAGAAGCCATGCTGTGGCCTCGTCCTGGAAAGTAACTGTAGAGTTCATATGAGCGCCAAACAGCCTATGTGTTCGCAGTGTATCGACATGGGAATCTGGTGTTGATGCTTTGTCACCTGAACTAGCGCCATCTTGCTGCTTGGATGCTTCCCCTCGAAGATTGTCAAAGGATCCTCGGGGTGTGACTGGATTCGAAGTCGAATCTCGATTGAGTCGCCCTAGCTCTTTGCGATAGTCGTCGCTCACGCCAGCACCCAGGGAAACTGGCCGTGCGCGTGGCTGAGAAGCAGAGCGCTTCTCCTCCGACTTTCCAAATCGCCATGGCTTGCACTTCAGATATCCCTCCTCGAGCTGCATGGCAAGACCCTCATCGACTGGCTCACCACTAGGGGTGAACCATGTTCCTCGCTTCACGTCGTATACGGGGCCCAGCCAGTACGATGGCGCCAACTCGCGAGTCTCGATCTCGACGTCGAACAGATAGTCTTCGTTTACGGAGACTTTTGTGGTAGCTGGAGGCTCGTTCGATGGCTGCGCAGGCGTGACTGGGCTCAGAAGGTCTTTTTTCTGCTCAGCAGCTTCGGCCTCGTCTGAGGTCTTCTGAAACGCTGTCTCGATCGCGCGGGAGTCGCTTTTACTGAAGGGAATCCATTTCTTCGGCTTTGGAAGAGGCTTGTCAGGCGTGATGGCATGTTCCGAGAACGGCTTTCGCTTGGGGAGCTTGTTGACATCAGACCTGAACAGTAAGACACATGCGTTGCCTACTCACGTCTACAGCGTGAAACCACCTCACCGCAAGCGGAGGGCAGTCTCGGGGGTATCTCTTCAGACTCAGGCGGTGCCTCCGGTCCACGACATGATCTCCGCCTCGTTGTGTGCCCAGACCGCCGGCACTAGCATCTTGCTCCTTGTCCTTGTCCTTGTCCTTGCCTTTGGTCTTGTCGGCCTCAGCAGTCGTCGGTGTAGGTGGGGGCTTCGGCGTAGCTGCACGTGAACCCCACGGCGAGAGGCCAGCGAGGAAGCCTTGCTTGCCCTCAGCAGGACCTGACATCCTGTCGAACTGAGGGACGATTCCGCCTTTGGGTAAAAAGCTTAGCCAGCTCTTATGGCGTTGACGTTGAGCTACACTGAGCTTTGGAAAGAGCGAGGGCGGCCGATAAACACGGAGGGGTACGCGACGAGATAACGTGGTGGGCGATGGAGAAGATATTGGATTGGTATTCTATGTAGGAAACAGAACAGCGGTCAGCTGGACATTACTTTGGCATTCGCTTGTGGAGCGTGTTTCAAGCAATGTGGTTCCTCAGGTCTCGGACATTGCATGCGGCTGCTGCGGGAGGATCGAGCTTTGACATCACTGAGGGACCGAACACACCTGCCAGTTGGCGCGTGGGGCAGCTGCGACCAAGTAACCACAACAACAGCACGTATTCATCACATGTATAGATACTGTATTTTATAGGTACGCACCGGACATTTTGTTTATTCGCATATATTTGGCAAATGCAATCAGGTAAATTACTTGTTCGCATTTGCCTTTTAGTGTGATACGGTCGGTCGTACTTGCCACTTCGCCTATACTAAGCTGCCTGCCTTCTGTTGTACCGATCTTATGTTCTACAATCAAACGATCTTTATCAGTGTGCTGCAGATCTCCCACACCTTCCTGCCTTTCTAGGATTCGATGATAGTAACAATAGACGATTACCGCGGTGCTGCCAACTCTAAAGCTGGAGACACCAACACAGAGCCACCCAACGATGCCGACGTTCCATTCACGGTTGCCACTGCTGGGCATCTCAAACTCAAGCTACAAGCGTTGAACAATACGCTCATACGAACTCCGCAAAATCAACATTGCCAAATTCAATTCGATGACATCCTAAAAAGTGCCTCGCCTCGTACGTACGTCGACGGCTCAGAAGAAGTGTATTTCTTACTCAAAAGCCTGCCCTGGCCGACCAAGATTCCAGAGGTCTTCATTGGAGCCTACAGCGAGGTGTTACAGTTGCGCCCGTTCACAAACACATACGTTCCCCGAACATCCACGCCTAAGGACGAGTACTTGACACCACACTTCCTCGCTGCCAGGTTTGCTCCAACGTTCTCCAGAATCCGGCCTGTACTGTCGCAACTCGATGCGGTCTGCAAAACCAAGCTAGACACCTTCTTCCAGTCAGCGGATGAGAAAGGTGACTTCTGTTTGTCTGTGCCGTGGACGTCGCTGACCATCGAACAGTACAACCTTTTCCTTTCATGCAACTACCTACTGAACTGCGACTTCAAGTATACGACTTTCTTGTACCTTCTCAGCCATTCGTCCGCCTGTACCTGAACGAGTTCCCTCGACCGGACGCTGGACATAGGCTACCAGAAGGTCTGGAAATTATGCGAGTCAGCAAACGGGTACATCAAGAAACTAGCAAGCATATTTTCGGCAACCCAACCCTTCTGATCGAGGCTCGCAGGTCATCACTGGCCAACGCCAAAGGATTTTTCACAGAGGGCACTTCACCAAAGTATGCTGAACGTGTTGAGAGTATGCACATCGACACCAGGCGTAAATTCACACATCTCGAGATCAAAATCTTGCCCTGTACAGGATCGCTATCGATCCCCCAATCGCTCAGTGGCTTGACTTCTTCCCCAATGCGTCGAATCTTTACCGCTCTCC
This sequence comes from Nothophoma quercina, assembly GCA_021642125.1. NCBI lineage: Eukaryota > Fungi > Ascomycota > Dothideomycetes > Pleosporales > Didymellaceae > Nothophoma > Nothophoma quercina. The sequence goes on along the minus strand of JAKIXB010000014.1, from coordinate 624,931 downwards.
CGAATCTTACTGCCGTAATCATCTCGTACACAGCAATGCATGGAGACATGTTAGCGATTCACAGAGCCAAGGACGGACCGCAGCGGCCGTTCTACGTTTTTCGGCGACACGCGCTTGACTGGATTCGGAGCCAGCTGCCCGAAGACGCGCGAGTCCGCGTTCTATGGGATCTGACGTATTTCCGCTATTTTGTCAAAGATACAGAGTACTTCAGGAAATCTGTCATGCACGAGCAAATGATGAGAGAGCTGATCGAACGAGATGGCGGCCTTGAATTGGCAACGAGCGCGACAGCAACCTGGAAGGACCTGGAAAGGTGGTCTGAGATCAAAGATATGGTAACCAAGGCTACAAGACAGCGTTGATCACGGCAATGCAACGTCCTCAGTACTGATATGCGCTCATGTCACCTGGTGAACCGGCTGGTCTAAGACTTTTCGTACCACAAAAGTCATACCTCACTCGGTGCTGCAATAGGTTTCGTGAAACAAGCTTCATTGCATCGAGTCAGTTGCGCTGGCAGGTGTAATACTTCTTCGACGACTCTCACCGTATCACAAGAGGTTACAGCGAGATATTGTCAGTGCATCCTTCCACGAACGGCAGTCTCAGCAGGTGGTTTAAGACATGTCTTTACAATACCTGCCGGAGCTTCACGCTCGAGTAGCTACGTACTCAGCTACCCGACAAAGACTTGCGGGTGGAGTGAGATCTTAATGCTCACGAAACTTGGCCGTCTTGAGATCGCACACGTCATTTTGCGAAGGAGAAATGCTTGTATCGTCGACTGAGCAGCGGAAGACAGATGGACAGCGCGGAGTGGAGGGCTGGTGGTGGATGGCGGCTTACAACGCCGCTGTCTTTGTTAGGATTCGTGATACAGTCATGTCATTGCACGCTACAAATGGATATATACAAGTACTCAGATCAAAGCGCACATCCTGCGTAGGCTCCAGCCCTCAACGCCAAACACCCAATATGCAGATTCCACTCAGTTAAAACTCCATAGCATCAGCGCCTTCCTGCCTTTCGCGCTTCAGCGCCGGCTTCTCCTCGTCCATCAAACCCGCGACGAATTTGCGGAAGTAGTCAACGTACGGCTTCAAACTCGTCTTCTCCCAATCCTGCATCTTCTTCTCGCCTTCTTCACCCTCCCACTCGTCAATCTCTTGCAAAAGCTGCGTGACGGTCGGCACACTCAAGGGGTCAAACTCCTCCACCGTCCGCGTGTCTATCGGCACACAGACGCGGCCTGTGCCAGGATGCACGACAAACGGGCTCTTGAGCAAATGGTTTAGTTTCTTGGAGACTTCGGCGTCGAGACGCGGGTATGTGTATTCGAGCACGATGTCTTGTTTTGCTTCGAGGAGGTCTTTCGAGGATTTGGATAGTGATCCGGATTTGGCGAGGGTGTCGATGTCGGACCATTTGCTTGCGCTGGGACGGTTCGGGGCGGAGTCCCATTTCTTCTGCAGTGCGGCGCGGAGGGTAGGGTCGGGGAGCAGGTTGAGGAGGTGTGCTGATTTTTCGGGGGTGGACCAGGGGTCTTGCTCGGCGAGGATGGAGGTCTGGAAATGTGATTTGAGGATTTTGAGACTGCGCTCGAGATGTGGGTGTAGAGGGCGCCGCACGTTGACGCGCTTGCCGCCTTGGTCGCCGCCTTTGAGCAGCTCGAGGTAGCCTGCTATAGAGCGGCGTTTCTGGTCGTCCATGAGCCGTGCGCGCTTGTCGCAGACCCAGGCGTGGGCGCCACGACGGCCGGAATAGACCCAGAGGATGTGGGAGAAGCCGAAGTCTTCGCGTAGTGCGACGTCCACAACCTTGATGGCCATTGTGATGAACGCCCAACACCTGTGGCAGATGGATGCGCCTGTGCAGCATGTACGGATGTCGTCGTAATCTGTCATATCGATATCGAAGACCAGCTCTTTCATGAGCGGTCGGAAAGCGCTGGCTTTGCGAAGTGTCTTGCGGTCTCGAGGATTTGTGCTGTACATGGGGCCGATTTCGAAACGAGAGGGCAGCATCTGTATGCATTGCTTGCGGAGGAGGTCGGCGGTCGGAAAGGATTGGTATCGTAGGTAGGCGTCGTTTGGGAGAGTGAATGCAAATTCCCGGTGGGCGAAGTCGTTTGCGGGTGTCGGGCTATGGTTCAGCCACTGGAAGAGATAGCGGAAGGGAAAGAGGCGCTGGTAGAAAGCGCGCATAATTTCTGGGTCGGAAAAGGAGGATCGACTAGTGATTTTGCTGCCATGTGTGAGTGAGCGTTGTTGCTGGGACGAGTACGGTCACGTACAGTGGTGCTGGCTGGGAGGCTTCTTCTTCAGACTTCACAGGTGCGCTCGACGCAAATTCGCCGTCCGAATCATCATCGAAAAGTTCTTCTAGATTTACTTTCGACTTCTCTGTGGGTGCTGGTGCTGGTGCTGGTGGACTCGGTGCGTCCTCCATTGTGGCATCTTGTGTCTCTGGTTCTGGCTTGATGTCGTCTGCTTGCGACATTTCCCGTGACGACCCGCCTGCTGGCGTCGATTCTGGCGATACTGAGTGCGGCATGTTGGGTACGTGTGTATGTGTGTGGTGTGGTAATGGTACACTGCAATCGCTGCTGGGCTCGTGAGACGCGTCGCGTCGACCACTAGCGCGACTTCCGCGTAGATTGATATCGGCCCTTCTCTTTTGGGCTGCTAGCGCGCCGTCATCGCCCACTTGTGTCCCCACCCAGAACCCTCCCAATCACATCACACCTCAACCACCATTGTAGCGTCCCAGTCTGGCCACATGGCGACGACAGAAGATATGGTTGCAGGCGGCGGATGGATTTCGGATGATTCTAGCTTCTACGGTGAGTACAGATGCGTCTCGCAACACACATCACGTCATTCACCACCAATTGAGCAATCACCAGTTGCCAAGCGTTGCAACTGCTCTGGTGTCACCGTCATGTCCTATCGCCTCTTAGCTTTCTCATCTTTCATCTCACAACGCAAGTGCCGCCAATTGCCGTGCTGACCGTGGATAAGGTGATGAAAATGAACAAGAATACCAGGAATCGCACAGCAACCAAAACACACCCAAGGCTTTCTGGTCATCTCACAGTAAGGACTTGAATGCTATTGTATCGCCCGCGAAGCTCCAGGCTCGCAAAGAAGTTGCGTCTGATGTCGACGCCACACCAACCAAGAGGCCCATGCCGCTTACTACCTCGACGCGTGCTAACAAACTTCCCGGTTTCTCTGGCCTTAATAGGAAAACAATGGAAGAAGAGCGACTTGCCAGGCTAGGCAAACGCAAGAGGGACCCTTCGCCAGATTCAAAGTCACATCGCGAATTGTTCAACCCTATGGAGGGCCAACCCTACTCCTGGCAGTTGGGTGAAACCGCCGATGCGTTCGTCAAGCGTGTCCCTCCACGCGGCACATCAGCAGACATCTGTGAATGGATATGGGCGGCGAACCCGTATCGTAACCCACGCGACAAGTCTGCGGTCCCTCGAGTTGCTGCATTCAAAGACCGTGGCGCCAAATTGCTTGCAGACTCATCCCGAAAGCGAGACGAGATTCAAGAGAAGGGACGTTTGGGCCCTCGCAGTACAGTCACACGAGCCTGGAATCAGGAAACCAAGGCGTTGCAACAAAGCCTGACCAAGCTTGCTGTCGAGACTGGCGTCTTGTCGGGAAAAGTGAGCTAGCTGACGGCCAAATCATTTCTTTTATACTAACGAAGTACTACAGTGGATGTTGTTTCCGAAGGTTGAAGAGGTCACTCGAACATGGAGAAGCGTCGTTGACGCTGTCATCACCGACTGCCTTGGCCCGACTGCAAAGGTGGCTCCTGACGATGGCAAGGACGAGCGGCTTAGTAAGGCTTACACTCGCTTCCAAATTGCTGTCCCTTTCTGACGTATGCATAGTCTGTGTCTACACCAAGGACTTCAGGGACGAGGACGACGTTCTTCGCGTGCTTCGTGAGCTGGAAGATCTGGATCTCGTCCGTGAAGGTCGGAGCATTTACTACAAGTCTGATGCCTTCACATACCTGGACCTGTACTCCGCAACTGCCAACAAATATGGCCTGCAAGCAAGCCTCTACACCAGCCAGAAGATGCTGGCTGCTGCTCGGGCAGCCGAGCTTTCCGCATCCCAGAATTCGGCATCGCAGCAGGAGCGCAAGCTTCTGAAGAGCTTTTATTGATAGCAAGGCTCCTGTGATAATTCAGTTCGCACCCGCCGAACATATGTTTGCCCAGCTCTCTCCCGACTGTATACTTTACGATCCCATTTATGATATGCAACTTGGCGCTGGCGTTATGGCGTAATTATACCACTCAATCAATACGCTCTATGTCTACATACTTGTTGCACGTTCTACGCACTGTCTCAGCCGTCTCTCCCTGTGTTGGCGTTCGCTCGTTGCTGAATTGTCATGAGACCACCCATGTGACTAAGGGAAGCAGACGCAAGCTCTCAAACCTCAAAATCGAGAGGGGCACTTAGCGTTGTCCCCATTCTCCGGACTATTTGTGGGCGATCAAAGCTCCTAGACACCACAACTTTTTTCCTATCTTGTGTCCAGCCTTTTCCGCAACATGAGAACAGACTTCGAGGCTATATGCCGTTGCGTCTTGCGTGTGCTTGGGTGGCTTGATGGCCTGCATGTGTGATTGGCTACGAGCTGACGATTGTCGACCAGGATTGTTGTCGAACGAACTTCTGCTTCCTAACAACAACCGAGCATTGGCGCAAGGTTCATGAACTTGTCGAGCGAAAAAGCTCCGGCACACTCTTGACTCAGAGATAATTGCACCACCAGTCATCGACGTACAGCCGGGATGGCGACAGAACTCTATCAATACACCCCACTTTCGTCTGAATCTTCCTTTCGATTGCTTCGTCTCGTACGTCCGCCGCTGGCAGGAGCTCTGAGAACTCCGATCGAAATCGATCTATTCGAAGCACCCATTGAGGACTCTCCGCCGTTCGAAGCTGTGTCCTACGCCTGGGACCATGCAGATACATATTGTACACTTCTTTGCAATGGATGTCGATTGAAAGTCTCGCCGGTCATCGTGGAAATGATAGAGCATTTACATCACATCAGCAATATCGGAACGTTCTGGGTAGACGCCGTCTGCATTGATCAGTCGTCGACGTTTGACAAAAACATTCAGGTGCCCCGCATGCGCGATGTCTTTTCAAAGGCCCATAGGGTATGGGTCTGGCTGGGAAAGGGATCCCACGAGAGCAAAGTTGCATTCGAGTTTCTGATGGAGGTGGAAACACTTTGGCCACATGACGTAGCGGCCAGTAACGGGAAGCGGGCAAAGCAATGGCATATTTGTCTCAAAAAATACCAAGGTACGATCAAACAACAAATTCAGTCGTCAACAACAGAACTAATACTTGCAGACATTGTACGGAACCGTCGCGGCGTGTATGATGCCGTCGACACTGATTTCATTGGCGACATTATCAACCTCCCGTGGTTCCACCGCACTTGGACTATCCAAGAAGTTGCTTTAGCAAAGTCTGCTATCATTGTCTGCGGACCTGTGAACCTTCCTTGGAGTTCTCTCTTGGAGGCACTCAAGCGGTTGCAAGATTCTCAAATCCACAAACAGACGCTGATTTCCATACAGCCGGAACAGAGAGCATTCTCCAACCCAGCGACATTCTTCGACGACATCAGGACTCATGTATTGATGACTGACGTCGTTCATCACCGCAAAAGTCTGCCACTGTCCCGAGCCTTCGATATGATCCGTCGAAATAACTCAAGCGATCCGAGAGACAAGATCTACGGCTTGTACGGCATTCTAGACTATCTCGAGATACAGGACCTACCCCCAGTTAACTATACTGAAACCGTACAACACCTCTATTATCAGATAACTTGTGCCATCATGCGCAATGACCAGAGACTGCACATCCTATATCTGATTGGATTGACGCCGACCCTACCCGATCTGCCGACATGGGTCCCGGATTACAGCAATACCGAATTCATCAGATTCATCGATGTGCACGGTAACGAAGCCTCGGGAAGGCTCTCAGGCTCTTTCTGCTATCCCGTTAATGACTTGACTTTGAGTGTGAATGGAATTCTACTTGATGAGGTAGACATTACAGCATCATCCACATCAATATGCACTCCGGACTTTAGGCAAGGATGGGCTGCAAGAAAGCATCTCAGCAGTCCCGAGGAGCGTCACAACGCAGTCACAGAGCTCATTCGGACGCTGCAATCGTGGATCGACGTCAGCCGAAGTGTGGACTTCTATCCTACTGGTGAGGCACCAAGAACAGCGTTCTACAAGATCATGACGCAGCCCACTCATGCAGGTTCTCAGAACTGGACAATGCCTGTCGTTACGAGGGCCTCCAGAGATGCTTTTAACAGGTGGATCTTTCTGTTGGACACACACCTCCCCGACCACGAAACCCATCGTCAATCCTGGATACGCAACATACAGGCTAACGCCGACTCTGCAGCTATTGTGAAGGATTATATCCGACTGTTTGGATGCTCTCAGGATCCTCAAGAGTGGTCGCTCGAACTTCAAATTAGGCTTATACTTCGAGCGATCGACCTGGAACTGTCAACACTACAACATGACATCTCCTTACTGTCGTACCATAGAACGTTTTTTGCCACCAAAAACGGTTATATGGGTGTTGGACCTCGTCAGGCAAGACCTACAGATCGCGTTGCTTTGATATCCGGATTGCAGCTACCCTTCATCGTAAGAAGGGCAGGTGACAACTACAATCTCATCGGCCCAGCATATGTTCACGGCCTCATGAAGGGTGAGCGTTGGGACAAAGGACTCGTGGAAAGTATCACGATCGTCTGAGCCGCGAACGAACCGTAGTTACCCAATGATTGGCGATGGGCAATGCACGTGGACTTTGAGCTTAGGTGAAAGCCTGCAGAGCAACTGGCCTTTCGCGCAAGTGCGTGCAACCATTTAGCCTGCTTTCTTGACCCTAGCTATGGCATACCTACTCGGGTTCTAGCTCGGACATCTCGCGAGTTTCTCAATCTTGCGCCCACCCGCTTCGCAACAACGAATCGTCATGCGCACCGAACTGAACAGATGCGCTGCGCTGGCAGACGTCAACACCTGCAGGCCATCGAAGATGCTTTTCCGACGTCGCATTGCAGAGCAGAGTCAGCGATGGCGCTATGAAGGGTCTGCTGGCGGAATCGACCACCGTGTCCACGTCGGCATCTGGAACACCGCTGCAAACCACGCGAAGCCGGGCTGAAGAGCGCTATTGTCGGTTCTACTGCACAGCGCGGTCGCGCTACTGAAGGACAACATCTCCGAAAATGTGGAATTTGCAAACCATTACTCGATCGTAACAGGGTCCAGCCGTAGGTCGCCGATGACGTGAATTACCTCACAACAAGCGTTTGTGTGCGATGATTGACAGCGGGCGTGGCCGAACTTCGTTGTGAGAGCAATTTACAACCTCTGGGGTGGTCGTTGTCGAGTGCACAGCGTGGAAGTGCGTCCGGTCGAAGCAGTTGTACAGCGTTGGGACTTGCAGCCCTCGCGAACAGACGCCCGGCAGCGCAGCGGCATTTATGAACCTAGAGCGTAAAAGAGTCTTCGGCCAGGTCCGAAGAATCTCAGCTTCCGTGTTGCGCCTATACCACCGGGACGCTGTCTCGAGATCTGGGTTTTTGTTTCTCTTACTCGATAGACAAAGATCCCATCGAGTAAGAGGAAACCCGGATGCAGGCGTGTTGAGAGGTACGCGGGCTGACGGTGTGTTAGCCTCTCCGGCAACTTCGGCGCACGCTCCGGTGAGCTCATCAAGCTCGCAGCATTCTTGCTCTACGCAGCAGAAGTCAGTATCAGACACAAGACGAAGGAATGCACGCAGAAAGAAGCTCACCTCTCCATCATTGACCTTCGATATCTCGAGGGCGTGGAGCTTTATTAGGAACATGACGTTGAACCGTTGACCCTGCGCTAGCTCCCTTGACCGTAGCGTCGATCAAGCCCTGTTCTCGGTACGATATGACTCCACGCCTTATCAGTTACACGGCCACCTCCGCCGGACAAAGAAATCTTGCAGCCTTCCTTATGGGATACCAGGTGTATCGCTGTCAGTTTCAGCGTTGACAATGATTGAGGTCTCCGCCTTCACTACTTGCAACATATCACAAATCGAGGTTGCAATGCAAATTCAGCAGTTTCGCACGAAGCTACAACTGAGACCGTGCTGGCCGCGCTTGCGCCGAACAACGGAAGCGAGTTCGAGATGCGTCGCCAAGGGTGTTGATAACCTTACATATCGATCCGCCTACCAATTTTGATCGAGTAAAACGAGGCGGTCTGTCGCCGCTAGACTACAACCCCTGGCGCCGTGTCTTTTCCGGGGTGCTACCATAGATCTCGACTGCCCGTTTTGGTGCATAGATAAGGACCTGTACCCCAGGTTTGGGCGTTTTTGGTATCTACGTTGGCATAGCATCTTTCGACTGCTGTGTCTGCTTGTCTCGTCAGAAGTGTCTCAGTCTCGTCAGAAGTCAAGCCCTTTCTTCTTCACATTCAGACTGAACACCACACCCACCTTATCACTGCTTATCTTTGTCTCATACGAGCATCCCACATCCCACTTACCACCTTCTTTTCCCCGCGTTTGCCGAGGCCGAGCATCTATAATCACGCATATATCCTCAACTAGGGGAAACCTAGGATTAACATTTCATCCCAAGGATTATACGGTCAAGATGGCTCCTCACGCAACTTCGCCTCCTCCACAGCAGCACAGCCAACCATCCCAGCCCATCAAAGTCATTGCTTCTTCGAGAGCAGTAGTCGCCGGCCGGCTTACTGAAGCTACTATCATTGTTTCGGAGAACACTGGCAAGATTACATCCATCTTCCACTCCGTTCTGCCTCAGTCAGACTTCCCTGAAGGCACACCTTATACCGACTACTCGCCTCACATCCTCCTTCCCGGACTAGTAGACGCCCATGTGCATCTGAACGAGCCTGGGCGAACAGAATGGGAGGGCTTCTGGACCGGCACTCGTGCTGCTGCTTTCGGTGGTGTTACCACTGTTGTCGACATGCCACTGAACGCCATCCCTCCTACCACCACTGTTGAGAATCTCAACATCAAGGTCGACGCCTCAAAGGGCAAGTGCTGGGTTGATGTCGGCTTTTACGGTGGCATCATCCCAGGCAACGACAAGGATTTGAAGGGTCTTGTAGAGGCTGGTGTACGAGGCTTTAAGGGCTTCCTGTGTGACAGTGGTGTAAGTATACAAAACAGATTATACGAAATCCAGATACTAACCCCGCCAGGTCGAAGAATTCCCCGCAGTATCCTCCGTCGACATCGAGAAAGCGCTCCTCGAGCTTAAAGACTCAGCATCAACACTCATGTTCCACGCCGAGATGATCCCTCCAGTGGCAGACTCCGTCGGCGATGACGTCCAACGCGCCAATCCCCCTCTCGCCCCCAAGGGTCCCCTCACTGCATACTCCACCTTCCTCGCTTCACGCCCACCCTCCTTCGAAACTTACGCCGTCGCCGAAATCCTCTCCCTCGCCCACCTCGCCCCCAACCTCCAACTCCACATCGTCCACCTCTCGGCCATGGAAGCCATCCCCCTACTCCGTGAGGCACGCTCCAAAGGCATCAAGATCACGGCCGAAACATGCTTCCACTACCTTGCGCTGGCCGCTGAGCGTATTGAGGAAGGTGACACAAGACACAAGTGCTGCCCGCCGATCCGAAGCCAGTCAAACCAAGACGCGCTGTGGACGGAGCTCATGCAGGACCAGGCTGAGGGCGTGATTCAGACCGTTGTCTCGGACCACAGCCCTTGCACGCCTGAGATTAAACTGCTGCCGAGCCATTTGGCGCCGAAGAAACATACTACCAAGACGCTCAACCATGATGAGAACTGCGAGAGTGCGTCTGATGAGGGGCCTGAAACACCGATGGAGGGACCCGAGGAGAAGGGCGATTTCTTCGGCGCGTGGGGCGGTATCTCGTCCGTGGGCTTGGGACTGCCGATTCTCTGGACCGAAGGGCTGAAGCGCGATGCCCAGTTCAGTGTCGAGGAGATTGTGAGGTGGTGCTGTAAGAACACTGCCAAGCAAGTCGGACTGGAGCATTTCAAGGGCGATCTAGGTGTTGGGTTCGACGCTGATATCGTCGTTTTCGACGAGACGGCGGAGTTTCTGGTGAGTTCAAGCAATGTTTGGTTATGTAGGGATGGAGCTAACGATGTGCAGGTCGAGCCGAGCACTATGCTGTTCCGTAACAAGGTCAGCCCGTACGAGAACAAGACACTCAAGGGCGTCGTTAAGGAGACTTTCCTCCGTGGACAGAGGGTTTTCTCGCGCGAGGAGGGGTTCCAGAAGAGCGGGCCCAGTGGAAAGGCGTTGCTCGAGCCGAGGACTTCGAGGGTCTGAGCGGGGGGCTACCAGTGCTTGGGGTGGTTGGCAAGATGGTTGAAAGACATGCTGGGCAAGGATAAAGGTACGAATAAGCGGTTGATGTTTATGATTGCATAGATGGCGTTAGCATAAAGGCGTTCAGCATAAGTAAAACCGCCGAGCGTTTGGCAGGTAGCATAGCAATGGATAGATGAGATATCAAGCGCTGCGATGGTTATATACACTTGTTCGTCCGTGTTGGTGTCGGCGTGCAAGTGGGGGATGCCTCGCAGCGTGTGCAGTTCGGGAATAAACTCTGACACCGAACGTTTGCTCAAGGGGCTGATTTGATTCAAGTTGCGATCTGGACTGAGCGACATATCACAGACTGTTTTAAAGGTCATTGTAATAGTGAAGGTTTCGAATCATTTGGATGCTAGTCTCACGTCTGCGAATGGCGCCTATCGGACTGGGCCGAATGGCATTCCCAGCTGACAGCGTGGAATTGAAGCGGCTTATGTCCGCGCATCAAGTTGTCAAGTCAACCGGCTTACACAAAAGTCAGCGCTGTTTGGGCCTTTACATTTGCAGCTGGACTGCGCATGTTGAGAGGCCGGGGTGGCGGCAATTGTCGTGGATACGCGGCGTAGAGGAGCCGGCGTGCAGTCGTCCGCGTTAGTGCTCAGCCGGGTCTGCGGGCGCTGTGGCGGCGAACTGACAGATCTTGACATCCAACATCACGATAGCAACAAGTCCCGAACATTGGCACAAAGGTATTGTGAGTTTGATCCTTGATTGATTCTATATGCCCGACATATGGTGGTGCCTTTTCAGTCCTCCCATGATTGCCTTGATGTCGTAACTCGTATCGATCGTGGGGGCGACGCGCTTATTTGGCCTCGTCGAAGACGTAGGTCAAGTGGCAGCGACCGCAGTACTGGCGGTTGTGCATGGCGGCCATGAAGACACCAGCACCGCACTCGGGCTGGGGGCACTCACGGCGAAGACGCTCGATCTTGCCGTCGCCGTCAACCTTGTAGTACTTGAGCACAGCGAGCTTGGTCTTCTTGCGCTTGTGCTTGATCTTCTTGGGGGTGGTGTAGACCTTCTTCTTCCTCTTCTTGCCACCACCACGCAGGCGGAGCACCAAGTGGAGAGTGGACTCCTTCTGGATGTTGTAGTCGGAGAGGGTGCGGCCATCCTCGAGCTGCTTGCCGGCGAAGATGAGACGCTGCTGGTCCGGGGGAATACCCTCCTTGTCTGCAGAGTGGTTAGATTTTGCGCGATGCTGGCGGTGGCGTGCGCGACGTACCCTGGATCTTGGACTTCACATTGTCGATGGTGTCCGAAGACTCCACCTCAAGGGTGATGGTCTTGCCCGTGAGGGTCTTGACGAAAATCTGCATGGCGGCCTTGTTCTGTCAGTAAATGGAGCGGTATTGTTTGAGGGTTGATCGCTGACCCCGTCTTCGACAGCAGACTGTTCGAAACACAGCAAATGCAGCTAGAGGATAGCCAGCGCTTGTTTCAATGTTCGATATAGCCTGCCATCAAGACGGTCTGCGATTGACTGGGAGAGTCTGCGACAGTACGTCTCACAGAGTACGCGCGCGCCTGCCCGCTCTGCAATAAAGCCAGCAAAGCGCGCTCCTGCCTGCTTCTTACACGGACTCTCCAATCATGGCGCAACAAGACAAGAAAGAAAAGTGCTCACCTAGACAATCGGGTTGTCTTCCTCAGTCGGTGCAGAAGGTTGCTGGAGGGGAAAATCTGATGATAAGGCGAGGCGATTTAGCGAGCCACTGTGGGTTGCTTAGTAAGTGAGAGCCGAGCGTGGCTGGTGCTGGTGGCAGAACTTGGAAGGCGCCATGCAGCGATCGAGGCCCGTGCTGACAGTGGCGCCTGCGTTGCTGGGTAACCGCGCGCAGATGTTTGTGTTGATGCATTGCCGGAAGAGGTACTAGACATCGTCATCTCCACCTCGCTGCGTTAATACATCAAACCTCGAGAATCCACACCCTTCGCATCCCATCCCCACAAACTCTAGCGCATCCATTGTTTGCCTTTCTCTGGCCGCACGTCGCCAGCACTACCGCGCTCTTCATCCATCTATATAGGCTTCGGCCGGTGATACTTACTTGAGGCAGGCTCTGGGAGACTGCACTGTACTGAGGAAGACCTAAGGAGACCACTCGCCCGGCGGAGCGCCGCTTGTATTTGCGTGAGGTATGTTCAACCTATCCTCGAGACGAGACCCATCCAGTTGATGATGAACACTGGCTCACATACATCAGTATCGGACAAAATAGGACACCCGTCCTCGGACAACAACACCGGACTCGACGAGCATCAGAAATGCTGTCCACAAACCAATCACCACAGGGCATCTCCCGCCGACGAATGCAACACAGGCGTCAACTCTCAACCCCAAATGCATTCGAGATGCCCAGCGTACGACACAGCCCCATCAGCCAGCAACAAAGGCGACACAACCGGTCAGGCATGAGCTTGGATCTTCGAGGCCTTAACCTTGAGTCAATCCACCCATCTAGCCCCGGTCCCTACCAACAGGAGCAAAGTACGGTAAGTTTTACTAACCATCTAGGACAACCATCACAGCAATCTATGCAAGTAGCGCAATCGCACAGCCAGCCCCAGCCGGGCCCCCAGGAGGCCTTCCTACACTCCCCAGTACAGTTATCTCCCAGATGCAGGTCACCGCGGACACCAATCTACGCGTCGCGGCCGCAGTCTCCCCAGCAGCAGTCTCATTCACCCACCAGAGCTCCAACCGAGCAACAGTTGAAGGACCTCCACGAGCACATCCAATCTGTGTATGGCTCATGTGGACAGGTTTTCATCAACATTCTCCCCACACCGACGGTGGCACAAACGCCACAACAAGTCATCCCAGAGAAGCCAGTGCAACTACCGAGCCATCAGTCGTTCGGCATGGCGCCTCACCCCACCAACTTTAACGATGTTGCGGACATCAACCTCCAGCCTACATCGCGCGCCATGACTTTCGACTTTGAGAACCCCGAGCAAGACAACGGGTACGACTCTTCAGGTTACTACACTTCCGATGTCTCGCCGTCACCGCAAGCGTCGCCGCGTATGAGGATGACACAGCCCTTCCTCCAAGGCATCGCCGAGGACTCTATCCAAGAGGGACCCTTCTCGCACCCACCCACACTTCTTCCTGCCTTGGAACCGCACAGCCCCACACACGGCATCCCCAATGGTTTGCCTCTCGCTGTCAGCCCATTCGAAGAAGCACCACTCTACACAGACCTTGAGATCGATGCGAGCCTTGAGTACACCGGCATCGCTCCCGAAGAAGTCCAGCGATACATCAGCGAACAAGACCCCAAGACAAACAAGTGGACATGCCTGTATCAAGATTGCGGCAAGGTCTTCGGCAGACGAGAAAACATCCGCTCTCACGTCCAGACACATCTTGGCGACAGGCAATTTAAGTGCAATGGATGCGGCAAGTGCTTTGTGCGGCAACACGATCTCAAGCGTCACGCAAAGATCCACACTGGCAACAAGCCCTACAAGTGCCCCTGTGGTGCCGGTTTTGCGCGACAAGACGCACTCACAAGGCACAGGCAGCGTGGCATGTGCGTTGGTGGATTCGCTGATGCCGTACGACGACAGGCCAAGCGTGGCAGGCCGAAGAAGCATCGTCCTGAGATGGAGGAGCGTGTGGAGAAGGCAAGCAGGACTCGACGCGCTCTTGTCTCTGCATCTTCGTCTGTTTCCGCAAGCTCGCCTGACTCTGACGCTCGCTCGCCATACGAATCGTACGAATCGACACAATCGCAATTGCTTTCCGATACAGGAAGCTTCAACGAGCCACTAAACACTTCATCAGATCCATTCAGGTACGTATCTCTAAGTCATCTGAACGCAACTCATGCTAACATAAGCCAGTTTCGAGCCTCAATCTAGCCCATACCACGAGGACGCCAATGAGGACTTCACGCTGACCACATCATATGCTGGCGAAGTCGCATCTATGAACCTCCTCCGACAACTTTCCGACGAACCCGCGCAAACACCTCCTCTGTCACCAGCCGACTACCGTCCACGTTCGCGCGAGTCGGTACACGACCGGAAACAGTCATACCAGTCGAGCCCGTTGAAGGTCACAGATTCCCCATCGCGAGTTTCAGTCCAGTCGCAACAGTTTTCAACACCACCAACGTCGCCAATCGAGTCCAAGGACGAACTCGAGGAACTCTTCGATATTCGACCTGAGCCCTCAATGTCGCAGTTCGATCTTGAGATGAAGGCCATGAGTGACTTCACAGCGGTGGACAACACCTCCTACGACTTTCTTGACTTCACCACTGTATAACTTTGCGACATTGGACCATTCGGCGAGGCTGTATGATACATAAAGATTTACGAACGTAATGACTGGCGTTCTGGCAATCTTGGGAAAAGCTTCTGGATTAGCGTGTTTTGGACTTGAGCGGGCTCGTTATGCTTTCGCAGCAAGACTGTATGTGCATCTGTTCAGATTGAATATGTTCTTGGTATTGCGTAATAGGGCCGCGCAGCTATGCTGTCGCGATGTTGGCGTTTTGGTTGGGTTACTTTCCTTTGTAAAGAGTTTGTGCCGCAAGGTGGACGGCTCTTTGGACATTCCTTATATGGCTATCGTGAGCGTATCGCAAGATCATAGCTTAGCAATTGAAACCTTGTCAAAGACAAGACAGTTTCCACTCGTTACAGTCCTTCCATCATTTAGTGGCGTTTGTTGCTGTGCAGTAGCCGTCCCTGCAAGATCTGTCTCGCTGTGATTGCGAGCAATCAGTGAAAGCAACCTTTGCCTTCACTTCACTGCACGCACGCTGACTACAAACTCGCTTCCCAACCCGAGACTTCATCTCAACAATCAACAGCATTGACAAATACTCCACCACAACATGTCATTCCTAACTCCTTCAGTCCACGACCCATCTTACTTCTTTTCGCCGGTGCATCTTCCTCCTTCAAAACCTTCTTCGGGCACTTCCGCATCCACCACAGAACATGCATCCAGCGATTCCCACCCACAACATTTAATGGCCGCACCGCACCTTCACAAGCTTTCCAATTTCGTGGATCTTCTGAAGTGCAGCACGGGTGCCACTATCGCGCTGTGCTGGGGCGCTATCGGCATCGCCGCCATGGTTGAGGATCGGTCTGTTCTGCCGCCGCTGGGAGGTCTGGGGAAGGGGGTTGTGGGGGTTGTGTGCGCTGGGGGCTTGGTATGGGGAGTCGTTGCGCTGGGGGATACTGCTGAAGGGTCTGACCTGGTGGATATTGAGGGGAAATGGGGAGCGGTGTGGCGCTGGTGGAGGGATCGAGCCGGACGAGGTGGTGGGGAGAGGAAAGGACAGATGGAGATGGAGGGGACCATGACGTCCACGGCTGAGGGTAAGTCTGTCTTTTTGCAAGACGAACCAGAAGCATGGCGGCCACGAATATTCTCACCGCGGGTGCAGACGCCACAACCTACGATACCTCGACGTTCGTCAGATGAGCGACAGACACAGACTTGCCCTACCTTACCTGCGTTCGCTTTTTCTCCTGCTCAAAATGTCAACTCCGCCGAAGCAGAGCAATCAAACACTCCACCATTGCAGACACAGCCGACCGAGCCAATTCCACTCTTCGAAGATGCCGAATCATCCACATCCTCACCTTCATCTCATCAACAGCACAACCAATACGCGTCCAGCTCTTGCACCTACCCTCATATTCATCAACCAATTGCACGCCACCGACCGAATCCTCACACTTTCCACATCCTTGAAGAACATCCCTCAGGTCTTCTTGGTCCATCGCCCATGCCACCGCGCCGGTCGGCTTTACAGGGATGGAAGCACTTCACGGGTACGGGGTTCTACAAATATCAGCAGAAGCTGGAGGCTGTCAGTGAGTGGAGTAATCCAGGGGGTAGTAGGAGTTTGGAGGAGGTTATGAGGGGTGTTGAGGAGTTGGAGGAGTAGGATCAGGCAAAGACTGAGAGTCTGCATGTGGATGGGGAGGATAAGGGCTCGGTCTAGGAGTGAGGCGAAGCATATGATTTCCTCCTCTGATCTAAGAGACCCCCGTGTCATTTGTAACCGATGTTACGAAAATTGACTGTTGGACACTCTGCGTTTTGAGCTGTTTGTGGCTGTGTGATGACTATATAATGAAAACTATCAGTCTAAGCGTCCTGAATCTTCAGCTGCTGCATATATTCAATCTTTTCAACCTCTTCGAGCCATCTCCAGGCAAGTCAACGCCTGAAGTCCCTCGGTATACCAAACGTACCGGAACTTTCCTCATCTGTTTTTTGTGTTTGCACGATCTTTACTTTGTCAGCATCGAACCAAGTTGTCAGCAGCCTCCACTTTGGAAAGTGCCCTCTGCTGGCGGGTTCGAAACAGTCCTGCGGACCTTCCTCACCCCAAAGCCTTGGATCAGGTCTAGCAGACTTCTTGTAGAGGGTCTCGTACTCTTCCCTACGTAGAGGCTTGATATTGCGTGGCGAATGTTCATTCAGCCTAAAGACAAAGTACAGTAAGACGACGAATACGAAGATGAGCGCGGATGTGATAAACCACCATTTTATCGAGGGGTTTGACTCAAAAGTGTTGACGTCTGTAGATGATTCATCAGCCAGATCCAAGATATATGCGGGAAAGCTCTCACTCATGCCAAAGACTCCAACCGAAAAGGTCAGTGGTAAGAATATGAAGGTAATCCAGCTTAGCCTTGCCATCGATTGACCGAGCTGTAGTGATGCTTGTGTGTCTCGTAGACCGACTGCTTTGTACATCAAATCGAGCATTCCTTCCGTGCGCTTGACAATGTTTCTATCCCACTTCTCGATCGTTGTCTCGAATCGATGCTGTAGCTTGTCAAACTCGATGTCGCGCTTCTTTTGGTCTTCTTTCCGATGGCATGAGGTCATCTCGCGAGGAATAAAGCGCAGTCTTTGGGCGAGATCTGTATGAGAGTACATCAAGCGGCTAACGGTTATCCAATCGCCACTGGCTCTGGACAGTTCGGTAGCTTTTGAGTCGTTTGCAGGGTCTCTGTAAACTGTGCAAGCATTGTCAGCCTCATGACTGAGTCGAGCTGCAAGGCGTCGTACTATTTTGTTCCAAGATACCCACATGCACTTCACAGATGCTTGAAAGGTCGCTCCAGTTCGTCAAGATTGACTTGACGATGTCGTTCAGTACGTACTCCATACAATTCGAGATGAAGGCATCATCCATCCGTGCTGACTCATACTTTAACTTGGTGGCGAACCGTGTCCACTGAGTTTCTTGTCCTCTTCTGGCGCCAATCAACGAATTTCGTAGTGAGCCCATGACCGAGTCGGAGAAGATGATGATCGTGTTGCCGTTGTCGAATTTTGAATCGTCATTGCAAGCTTCTTCAGAAGGCTTCCTGCCATGGTTGCAACCCGACTGTAGATACACAGAGATTTCGTCAACATGTATATCATATCGAGGGCCATGTGGGTTCCTCTTGTCGCGGTAGCGAAACTCAAGCCATGGTTTCTGGCGACGAGTATGACTGTGATACGATCGTTGGTACCTCTTCAAGAAATCACACTCGAAGGATGCACGATTGATCTTGCGCTCCTCGTTATGCTCCACGGGAGTCGCCCTGGCTCGTAAAGGGATATCCCTGGCATCTTGATTCGTCTTCTCGCAATAATCAGCGTTTCCAGACTATGTAGCCATGATGTCTTCATTCGAGTTCATGCCGAATCTCTTTTGGAGAAAATCCTTCGCCCAGGATGCGTTTTGCACGTGTATCAACCGCAACGATAGTCTGTCAGCCACTTTGTCTGCTTCGAGAAAGTATCTCTTGAAATCGTCCACTTTGCAGAACTCGTGACAACTCGTATGGTGCCCGGAGTTGGATGTAGTGTTGTCTTGTTCGTAATCGATGATCAGCACACGACCCAGTTCCGAGTCATGCTCCGTCCATTCAGTTGAATCCCAAGAATGTCCCTCCGTATGCTGGTTGTCTTTCTGACGCTGTCTGTGGGACTTTGGCCGATGTACTGCGTCAAATGTCAGCGTAGTATAAGCCGCTAAGGTTTACTTACAAACAGATAACAAATATGGCTCTTCTGCGTCTAGTATAGTAGATTGGCTGTGCAGATCGGTACTCGGCTTGGAGCTTGGTGGTTCAAATGCCATTGCGTTGTGAGAGACCAAGCGGAGCATATCCAGCCTCGCTCGGGATCTGACATCAGCTTATAACCAACACGAGTCCGGAAAAGAAAGCTGATCGCGTGCTCGCCAAGTATGAGGCTGGACAGGTATGCCCGAGGCTATCGCGAATCGTCTTCAGGTCATGGTATCATCATTCGAGATATATTGGCTGTGTTTTTGCTTTTGCGGTTATATGGAAAAACAAGATATCGTGACCGGCTGTTATGCGCATGCTGATCTGGAGCCTTTCACATGTATCTGCGTGTTGATATCGTACAAGACCACCTCGCTGAAGAGAAGGATCGAATATTAATGTAGATGAGCGGGGAGTGTCGATGCTTGCTATTTGTAGCGGTTCATGCAATGCAAGCGACGCAAATGCGGGACAGAGAAGCGAGAAGGATTCAGAAGGGCCGGCTAGGCTCGATGATTGTCAGCTCGATGGAGAACAAGTGAAGTATCGAAGCGCGTTGTGTAGCAGTGGCTGCGGTGTATACTATAAGTAGCTGCATGTGGTCTTTTCATGACTGAATCGACCGCCGCTGGGAGCCTTCGTTCTTTAAGACGCACGCACGCCGAGTGGCACAAGCCTGGAAAAAGCAGGACTCGCACTGTGCAAAATCCTCTGAAGTAATCATTGCCAAAGGCTGTATGGTGCGAAGGACTCAAACTCCCATATGGTATGTGGAGAAGAAGGCGGCAAGTTGAAAATGATCAGCGAGAGATAATCCTCAACTGTTGCAATTGGCAGGAAGTGTCTTGCAGCCTGTGGCAGTCGCAACAGACTGTGAGTTTAGGAAGACTGACACAGAAATCTGGCTCGCTCATTTGAAACGCGTGGAAAGACGTACTCTGTAGACCTTGGTAAGCGCGGTGGGATGATGGCTTCTATTCGAAGTGGCGTCCGCATTTGCTCTTTCTAGAACTATGTCAGCACCTGAGAGTAATTCGTAGAGCTTCTGTGTACCAGGACATAACAAGCAAAAAGTAGTCAAATAACAGCAAGCGCGGTACTACCATAAGCTTGTAGGAAACGCAATCAGCAGAGCCTCTTTGGGTCTCTTCGCGTTAAACCCAGCGAAGGCACGATGACAGCTGCATTGAAGCACTATGTCGGGAGTTCGCCACCTGGAACTTCTGCACCTCAGACCCTCCTCCTTGTTGCACCCGCACCCGTACCATTCACCTTCCTTGTCCCTGCCGCCTTCTTCCCCGGCTTTCCCTCGACCTCACCCACCAGCTTCTCCGCAGTTCCCACGACCTTATCCTTCGCCTTCTCAGTCGGTGTACGCCTCTTCTTAACGACCTTGGTCCTCGGTCCAGTGGTGGTAGTCGTGCCCTTAGACTTCGTAACGCGGCCAGTAGTCGTGCGAGGTTTCGACGTGTTGGCAGTGGTAGTAGTGCGTTTCTTTGGTGCCACTGCGTTCTCGATCTGCTGCACGATGCGCGGCTTGCTGTTACCAGTGCTGGCGCGTGTTGAGGCCGGCATGATGTCAAATGTGCTGTGAGGATGATGGTGGAGCTGTAGCTGAATAGGTTAGATTTGGGGCTCGATGGTCCGTTCGCGATTTCGACTGATGGCACAAGGTTGCGCGACCGCGAGCGGTCAACAGAAAGTTCAACAGAAAGTATTATCGAGAGAAAAAAAGATAGATGAGGGTTGAAAACTCTCAGGACGCCAGATTGAAGCAACACCCGAAGAGGACCTTGGGACGATAGAGACGGGAGATAAGGCGACGCGTGGAGCTCGAACTGACAACGAAAACGCACAACTATTGGTGCATTCCGAGAGTTTGATCTTGTAAGGACATGCGCGCGACCTACTTGTAATTTGCTATGCGCGAGAAGAGGAGATGGCGGGCGCGTTCGATTTGCGGCGTGCTGGCTGTGATACTTGTGAGGTGAGAAGAAAGATGGCGACGCGACGGAGGGGAGGGTAACCCACTTCCTACCTCTCTTCCAAGGTTTCCAAGCAAGACGTGTCTCACAACAACACTACAAACAGGTGACCAGTGAGCGATGATCACATGGGTTAGAAACAACCGTGACTAGTTGGGCAGCTGAGGTGTTGTGTTGTTCCTGGCAAGGCTAGACTGTCCGGCACGCGTCCTCCCATTCGTCATTGCGGAGCGGTGTGGTGACAGCTGTGCCTGAAGATCGACGCACAGCGGAAGGTTCGATTGATTGCGACACAAGTTGATGGCATTCAATGTGCTGCCAGGAAAATGTTCCGGATATTGAGCAATGGTGACGATAGCATGTCGCGACAGTAAAGATTGTTTGAACCTGATGGACTGTAAGCGCGGTCGTCAATTGCAAATGAGACACGAAGATTGATAGTTCATGTCGATTATCCCAACGAGATAACCAACGTTCGATTGCTCCTATTAACCTCCACGGCGCAAACTGCGCTCAAGCCTCAATGTGCGCGTTGATAACGCACTATGGCCCCAATGTTGAAGCTCCTAACTCTAACGCCGTGCATGGCCCGCGCTGGGTGCACTTTCTATCGTGTGGACTCGGTAAAAGCCTCTTGGAAACGAAACTGACATGCAAAGAAACTTTTGAAGAGGGCTGCTGATCACAGGGGTATATGCCCTTCCCGACGCCGAAACTTGTTGAAAGAAGAATTGCCGCCTTCTTCAAGATATGCATATCATATCGCAAAATCGTTACTTCTTGACCTTGTGGTTGAAGTTGATTCAAACCACTCATGTGCAAACATTAAGTTGTACATTTAGAGCTTCAGCTCCTTGGGCTTCTCCCAGGTGAAAGACTGGTTGGTGAAGTGACCGTTCTTGGCGGTTGTGTTGTAGATGGGGTTGATGAGGTTCAGCTCCTTGACAATGACACCAGGGCGGAGGTCAAAGTTCTTGTGAATGATCTCAACAAGCTCCTCGGAAGACTTGTCTGAGGTGCCGTAGGTCTCAACGAAGAGGGACAACGGCTCAGCAACACCGATGGCGTAGGAAAGCTGGACCAACGCGCGGCGAGCCAGCTTGGCGTTGACGAGCGACTTGGCGATCCAGCGGGCAAGGTAGGCAGCGGAGCGATCGACCTTGGAGTAGTCCTTTCCGGAGAAAGCACCACCACCGTGAGCACCCCAGCCACCGTAGGTGTCGACAATGATCTTACGGCCGGTAAGACCGGCGTCACCCTGAGGACCACCAATGATGAACAGACCAGAGGGCTGGATATGGTACTTGACGTTGTCGTCGAGGTACTTGGCGGGGATGACCTTCTTGACGATCTTCTCCGTGATCTCCTTGCGGAGCTCCTCAGTGGTGATGTCCTCGCTGTGCTGGGCAGAGACAACGACAGTGTCAACACGGAGAGGAACAACGGCACCGCCGTCGTGGGCGTACTCAACGGTGACCTGAGTCTTGGTATCAGGTCGCAGCCATGGGAGCGAACCGTCGCGGCGGGCCTCGGCCATAGCAGAGTTGAGCTTGTGAGAGAGGAGGAGGGTCAAGGGCAGGAGCTCAGGGGTCTCGTCGGTGGCATAACCGAACATGATACCCTGGTCACCAGCACCGAGCTTCTCAAGAGCCTCCTCGTAGTGGAGACCCTGGGCAATGTCGGGCGACTGCTGCTCAATGGCAACGAGAACGTTGCAGGTCTTGTAGTCGAAGCCCTTGTCGGACGAGTCGTAACCGATGTCCTTGATGGCACCACGGATGATCTTCTGGTAGTCGAGGTGGGCCTTGGTGGTGATCTCACCGAAGACCATGATCATACCGGTCTTGGTGGCAGTCTCGCAGGCGACCTTGGAGAGCGGGTCCTCTTTGAGGCAGGCATCGAGGATAGCGTCGGAGACCTGATCGCTGTGGACGTGTTAGCATCGTGTCCTTTCGTGTTGTTCAGGTTTGGTGGGGTTGTCGAGAATGTAGCACGTCATGTACATATTCTCTGACTCCACTGTAGACAGAAATGGGTTGGGACGGTGACATACCAGATCTTGTCGGGGTGGCCCTCACCAACAGACTCGGAGGTGAAGAGGAAGGTGTTGCCCTGAGCAATGGTAAGCACGACGCGGGGCTTTCACGGGCAATTGGGGAAAGTACCTTGTTGGTGCCGTTGGGGACAGTCATTGTGAATAGATGTGAGGTAGCAAAGATAGTCTAGGACTTGCGACCGCGTGAAATTGAGAGAAAGGACGAGAGGATAGTTGGAGAGAAGGAGCGAGGGGCAAGCGCGACTTTATGAGCTTTGGAGTCGTTCCCAATCTGCCGAAGAAAAACGTGCGTTCTCCCACCACAGCCTAAGCCGCCCGCCCTCCGAACTCGCTTTAGCGTAGCACACCATACGCTTGACCGCCGTGGGGAGCGAATGAAAACGATCGAACCCTGCAGGATCACCGCCTTCACGGCGGGCAGAACTTGGTTTCCCCTCGGTGGGGCCATTGTTCCAGCCACCCGCCTACATCCTCACACCGCTTTGGCAGAACTTTTTGGCAGTCTTCCGCAGATAGCGACCGACTGTCTTGGTGACGCAACATAGTCGGACTCACACACTCGCAGCTATGAGTAAATTTGGGACACTGGTTATGGTGAGTCTTGATCTGGGATTGCAGAAAGCTCAGCATGCTCATAATGTACAGGGCCCAGCTGGTGCTGGCAAATCCACCTTCTGCACCGGCCTTATCCAACACCTCCAAAACAACAAGCGCCCCTGCTTCTACGTAAACCTCGATCCAGCCGCCGAAGATTTTGCGTTCGAGCCCGATCTTGACATCAAAGACCTGATCAGCCTCGAAGATGTCATGGAAGAAATGAGCCTCGGTCCCAACGGCGGGCTGATTTACTGCTTCGAATTTCTGATGGAGAACCTCGATTTCCTGACCGATCCACTCGAAGAAGTCACCGACGACTACCTGATTGTGTTCGATATGCCGGGGCAGATCGAGCTCTACACACATGTACCGATTTTGCCGGATCTGGTCAAGACTTTGATGCATGGGAGTCTGAATATCCGCATGTGCGCGGCATACCTCCTCGAAGCGACCTTCGTCGTCGACCGTCCAAAGTTCTTCTCCGGGACCCTATCTGCCATGAGCGCTATGCTCATGCTCGAGATGCCACACATCAACATCCTGAGTAAGATGGACCTGGTCAAGGGACAAGTCGCAAAGCGCGAGTTGAAGCGCTTTGTGCAAGTTGACGCCGACCTGATCGAGGACGATCCGTCACGCAAGACAACAGACGAGGAGGATATCAGAAAGTACAGGGATCCAGCGACAACGGAGAGCTTGATGAGCGGCTCGGCGTTCCACAAGCTCAACAAGGCGGTAGCACAGTTGATCGATGACTTCAGCATGGTATCGTATCTGAAACTGGATGTGCAGGACGAGGACAGTCTGGGTGCTGTGCTGAGCTACATCGACGATGCGATACAGTTCCACGAAGCGCAGGAACCAAAGGAGCCTAAGGAGGCTGAGATGGACGAGTAAAAGATGCGTGAAGCAATTGCATATTCGGCGTTCTGGCACAACACACTTTGGAGCATTAGATGGCGCACCGATCGGCGGTGCGAAGGCGGCATGGAGCTACGATACCCAATACAACTCCTCTTTCAACATCTGTCAACTACATATATTGCTTCAAGCCAATCCCAACTGACACTGCGGGCTTCTGTTGCCATCAGACTCCATCTCACAATACGGCATCCTCACTGGTTCAGCTCTAACCCCCTTCGCGACCAATCGCTCCCTCAAATCACTCAACCGCGGACTCGCCTCAATCTGGCTCCTATTCTGCCCGCTCGCATCTTTCGCACCACTCCACAGCACCTCCGCAGCAGCCGCTGCTCTAGGCCAGAGCATAGGATCCAAGTTCACCGCATCGGTTTGCTCGCCCCACATGTGTGCTTCACCGCCGATGACTAGATGCTGGAGGTCTGAAGGGATGCCTTCGTATGGATCTTTGGAGTAAATGAGACGCCAGTTATGGAAGGGCGCACAATAATCCTCGTACGGCCAGGCGTCTGCGCTCGCGTCTCCCAACGCAAAGTCAAGCCATTGGCCTTTTCCGCAGTCGAGGTACCAGTACTTGTAGTTCCCGACAAGTGCTTTGTGGCCTGCTTCAACGATGGACAGCACTGCTTCGTCGCTCTGCCAACTCTGCACTACCACGTCGTCTCCCAGCGTCAGATTCCAAGTAAGGAGCATCTCTTCCCACACAACGGGCGCTAGTCCTGCTTTTCGCACCCGCTCGTGATTCTTGTCCACGAACGCTTGCATCAAAGGTTGCAGGACCGCCGGATCGGAAGAGTTCACAGTATTGTCTAGGGTGTATGCGTT